>CM067374.1:119707619-120307619 GCA_034401795.1 Chaetoderma sp. LZ-2023a | reverse complement strand
GCCTTATAGGTATTCTGGCCAATCTAACACAACCTTGCCGGTGTACGGGGCTAGATTACCGTAACAACCGGAAAAGAGGCGTACACTATATGTCTCCTAACGAAGATATTGTCTCTAATCATATTAAACCTATCCTATCGAGCTGAATAGTAAGGTTAGTCAGTAGCATGCTGGGCTAAACAGAGTTAATAGCACGGACAGCGACCTTAGTGAACCATGACCGTGGAGGGAAAACGTGATGCATATATAAATGTTGCTATATATACACCTGTGCAAAAGTTAAGCACCACCCTATTTTTACGCACATGCGAGGGTATATTCATGTGCTATGAAGAAAGCAATAGCATAAACATTTATGTACCCATCCATCTTAGTGCAAGACGTAATAATGCAACTAGAGGAATGCTGATTATGATGGTGGGGAAACACTGTATGTTTTTGTTTGAACTTGAAAACGAGGCCTGAATATGGTTACGTTGACACAACTGACAACTATTGCCCTACAGTTGACACACGTGGCTAGATTGTCATTAATGGTGTCAGAAAACGAAGTTTAACATCTGTGCACGAGTTTGAGACTGTCATTATTAATACCAGGTATATCCACCTTGTGCCTGGATGACGGCCTGGACACGACGTCTCGTGCTGGTCACCAACCGACTGATACGCCATTGTGGTATTCGTTGCCATTCAAGATGGAGTGCTTCTGTTAATTCCTGTAGGTTCTGCACAGGAGGATCCCTCCTTCTCACCATGTTTCCCAGAATGTCCCAGATATGCTAAATAGGGTTCGTGTCAGGGCTCCTTGCTGGCCATGGTAGGGTTTCGATGGCATTCTGGCGGAGGTTTTCATGCACAGCTCTAGCACGATGTGGTCGGGCGTTGTCATCCATGAATATAGGGTGGGTTCCAGGTGCATGATTTACAAAATGAGGGACCACAACTCTATCCAGTATGGAATCTTGATATCTTTGTCCATTTAGTGTTCCAGGTACAGTCAACAGATCCAGCTTACAATCAAATGAGATGCACCCCCATATCATAACGGAACCTCCACCAAATGGAACTTCTTCCATGATGTTACGTTGGTCGTACGCCGTGCGTCTGGACCTCCATACACGAGTTCGACCATCTGTGGCATGAAGCAGGAACCGACTTTCATCGGACCAGTGTACCCGTCTCCAGGATCTCATGTTCCAGTGTCTTCTTTCGTTGAACCACCTCAGACGCTCCTCTTTGTGGTGTGCAGTGAGGAGAGGACGTCTGACAGGTCTCCTAGCTTTCATGCCAGCAGCATACAGTCTCCTTTTGACGGTAGATATTGACACTCTATTGCGCGTTTCCCATTGCTGGCTGAGCACTCTGCTGTTGGTGAATGGAGATCTCCTAACAAGGCGTACTAGGGCTCGATCATCACGGGCAGTAGTCTTCTTCGGTCTTCCAGATATAGGCCTGTCCGTCACCTCGTTAGTTTGCCCATGTTTTGCAATCAAACGACTGATTACAGTATGGTTAATGTTCAGCTGTCTGCCAATCTCTCTGCATGACATACCAGTGGTATGCATGCCTATGATTTGCCATTTCACACGATCACTTAACCTTCGTCTTGCCATAGCGGTTCACAATCAAGAGCTAATTCTCTCTGTACAAATAAACCACGGTCATGAACACAAAATTCCTAATCTTGTCGCCTAAATCTGTATGTAATGTTCTACACCTCAAACTGGACTTTTACATAACTGAACACGTGTGCTGTTTCCCGCCACGCACGGACATCAAGCGGCGTGAAGTCATGCATGCATGTGCATTTCGTACTTGGAATTATGTCAGCTAACGCGGGGACAAAAAGTATGGCAGCCTAGTTGTACCATCATGTTGCTACGTTCTATTGTTTTTGCTGGTGCTTAACTTTCGCACAGGAGTATAGTATATCCTAAATGCACTGCGGTCCTAGGTTTTCTATAAATAAACAAAACATATCAACTGATGGCTACTTGCCATATACTAACCAAATACAGAACGGTGACAGTACATGAATTGATTAGAACAGAAATAATACAGGTTGACAGACCTAATACGGTGTGGTTAGTTAAAACATCTTACAGTAAACAAGGATAACTATAGACTTTAATAATTAAGAACTTATAAATTGCGGTCCCGAGACCGTGAAGGTACCTGTTAATCATTGGTGCCTTTTACAGAGGAAAATACGGTGATTACAGAATAAGTAAACGAATGACTGAGGAATAATTAAAGATGTAATTATAGACGATAATAGTTTAAGAACTTATAAATTGCGGTCCTAAGACCGTGAAGGTGCCTGTTAGTCATCGGTACCTTTTACAGAGGAAAATACGGTGATTACAGGATAAGTAAACGAATGACTGACGAATAATTAAAGATGTAATTATAGACGATAATAGGTTAAGATCTTATAAATTGCGGTCCTAAGACCGTGAAGGTGCCTGTTAGTCATCGGTACCTTTTACAGAAGAAAATACCGTAATTAAAGAATATATCATGTATAGTTATTTGAATACCCAGTAGCCATTCTTAGTTGCGGGCTACTATGTTACTGAAATTGAGACGTCAGGATTCTTGTGATGCGAGTCGACACGTTGTCTGAAAGCTGGATGTTGTCTCCGCATGCTGATGCTCCACAAGACAGAGTTCCCGTAAGTTGTTCCAGGACGGTAACGGTGCGATCTCAGGACAGTATAACATAGTTATAAGTAAAGTCTACTGGACAAGTAGTAAGTTCTACACAATAATACTGTAGTTATGAAAGTTCCCGTTATAATAACGGTAAGTTGTAAAGTTAGGGTAACCCATTAACAGAGAGGGTTATTGATACAGTTGTAATTAGGATGTACTTATTTAAGCTTAGCGGTGCGGGGTGCGTCAAATAGCACTTGTGGCGCACCGAGCAATGTGTACTTGGCTGCGATCAAAACGTTAAACTATCACACACGACTTGCAGTGTGGTGGTTGAATATCCACTTCCCACCGAGGAACACCGCTGGCTCTACATCATGTAGAATTACATAACTGGACCTTAAAGGTCAACCATAAAATAGTACCTATTCAGTTATTAATTAAACAAGAATAGATTAAACTATGATGATCTTATTCACAGTGCGGTGACCCGAAAACTGTTGTGGTCCAAGCTGACTGGAAGTTGATGTACCGAGATGATGCTGAATTCCGTCTTGGGTGCTCCAGTTGTTCAGTCAGGACCCCGTGCTTGGGCAGCTCCTGACTGGTCGGCTCCCGGCCGACGACGCTCTCGATTTTTTTTTCATTTCATTTTAGTTGGTATTTATTGGCCGCTCACACCTAGATGTATTTGGGCCATGACTCGCTCTTAGAGGTGCTTCCCCGAAGGATTGCGTTGCTTCCCCGAAGGGTTGCTCTAAATAAGTGAAAACTGAAAAAAGTCGAAAAATTAAGTTGTTGCTGGGAGTGTGTTGCCCGATGTTACCTAATGTATTGTAGTTGGCTAGTGTCTATGTTGTATGCAGTGTTGAGGAGGGGGTGGGAGGGGGAATTACTTTATTTCTTATGGAGGTGGGATGGGGGTGGAGGGCAGTCTGTAAAATAAAATCTCAAAACGGAAATCAGGACAATTTAAATAAAGAATATTATGATGAAACTGAATCATAATACTATCAAATAAGAATAAACAAATTAAGATAATGGCCTGTGATTAAATAAACAAGAAACGGGGAAAATTGAACTTAAAATCCAGTGTTTGTAAACTAAATATCCAAATTTAACTTAGAATTATAACTTGTTGCTATTATAAATAATAAGTTGAATGCACGTGGCGCTATTTGGGAGTTGAATGGGTTTAAGTCACGTCGTCGAGTCACTCAAAATCCTTTCATACTTATGCCAAAATTGTATCCAGCGACGGCGAGAGAAGAGCGAAGAGAGTGACAGCATCTACATCAAAGCAAATCAACGCCAATCACAACCTCCGTGTCCATCATCTTCGTCTTGTCGTCCTCAGCGGTTTCGTGACTGCAACCTCGGCGTAGTCACCAGCAGATATAAGTACACAGCAGATAGAAGCAGCAAGTAAGCAGCGTCGCCACTCCACTCAACCAACGGCATCTCTCCAGGGCGGGTTGATTGCGGCTCAACGATAAGCCCACCTAGATCACCACGTGGGGCCAAGTCTTGTCGCCAGCACGAGGCCAACCCTTTTATACTCTCTGCAATGTCATAACGTGGTTGCTTCAGCCAATGAGATTCGGCTGAACCAGCCAATCAGCGTGCTGGAAACACGTGACGTGTACACATTTATCTAAATATTATGATAGATTTAGATGTGTAGATGACGTAGTACGTCACGTGTACGCAAATCACTGATTATTTAGCTATATATATATATATATAGCCGGTCTTGATTGATACCAGATTCGACTGAAATAACTAATTATGAATAATTAAGATGTGCCTACTCGGCACACTAAAAGCGCCACTCGCTCTTGGACGAGCTACACGTGCTCTGTCAATGCAACGACCAGCGCACGCATGCGCACCACGAGTTTTAACGAACTCAGTCGTTTTTACGACGAAATTCCTCTCGCATAGGGCCATACACGCCTATAGTTACACCCAGGGGGGTGGGGGCGTGCTTTATGGAACGCTACCAGGAGGAATGGCACGTACCCAGCTTAGCTGGTATGGCCCGTACCTGACCAGTCGATCCGCACTACACCAAGCGAGATAGATGAAGCATGGATTTACCAGGAAACGAATGGGCACGGTGACCGAAGAAGCAAATCTTTCTTTCCGTGTCTCATGATTGACATAATGCTGGAATAAATATGCTACACCGCCAACATATGTCAGCGAGGAAAGACATTAATCCTGGGTCTTTCATGGCGGTGCCGGCCAAATCGGCATCTGCAATTGTCTTGAGTAACAGCTATTTACAGGTTATGAGTAAACTATTTTTGAAAATCTATCAGTAGAATGACTGGATAGATAACCACACAAGTCGTTCCACTAATACTATTTTTAATAGTCATTCGCTTCGTCTGCAAATTGGCATTCAATAAGCAAATAGTTTAATATTATCCACAAAATCTAGACATTAAATGGATGAGGAAGCTAGCGTATTTCTTTCTGCTTTTCGCGAAACATGTTTGGAAGCGACTCGTGAAAAACAAAACATGTTTTCAATCTGTGACGTAGTTGCATGCGAAACAACGTCATACGCCACGGGGGCCTATATTACGATTCAGATTCAGATTCAGATTATTTATTGCCACAAAATCTACATACATATAGACATTAGATAGATAGATATTTTTTTGCTTTTTTGCCTGTTTAGGCTAATCAGCATACATTACATGAGACAATCAATATAAATTACAGTAATTAATATGTATACATAAATACATGATAAAATATAAATAATTATTATAGGCCGAGAGAACGGACCTCTTCAAGTTTATACATTGATCATATTGACCTCATAATCAACTACGTGACGTGTAAGATGACGTTCCAATCATGCCGTCATTAATGCCTCGATATAGCCAGTATTTAACAATTAATAGTCTGACACTGAATTTTTTTTTGACTACTCATTCGATAGGATTCAATTCTGGATATGCTGAATATCCTGAAAACAATCTTACTGAAAGCTTTTACTAGCTAATTCACCAACAACCCTTAGCCAAACTGCTCCCAAAGTACAGCACGTACAGATCCAATGTCCATTGTAATGTGCGTCTGGTAAATTGCAGCAGTCAAACAGATAAGAGTGGATCAGTTATTCATTAAGAGGACCAACTCTGGATGACACCTTGTATTGCAAAGTTGGGACATAACAACCTTATGTGGGTCATATTTTTGGCGACTTGTGTACCTCATTATTGAAACATTGTATCAAATGAGTTCGTATTTGTATTCGCATGCAAGCACGCACGAACGTGCGTGCATGCACGCATGCACACACGCACGCATGCACACACGCACGCATGCACACACGCACGCACGCACGCACGCACGCACGCACGCACGCACGCACGCACGTACTTACAGGGGATAGAGACGTTTCGTCGTTGGTTGAAAATTATAAAGCAATGGTGCCAGCACTAGGATATATATATATGGTAATTACACATGACTTATTACATGAGCTAGCGTGTAAGTAGTGTAGCCTCCCGGGGGTGGGGGTCCGCACTTCTCCGAAAATCCCTCGCACTCCTCGGCACCGCAGGTACACAGCATGTCGGATCAAGGACGCTGGTTAGCCGATCTCGGGGTTACGGAGTGGGACTCACGTCTATCCGGATTGTACATAGACCGACCTCTAGAGTTGGTGGAACGTTCATGTTGCAGTGGGGCCGTGTGACCATTGGGGTTAGCTAGCCGAATCAGAAGGCTAGTCACCCGCGCATATCCGAGCACCAACACAGAAGGCGTAATCCATCTGCATCTTTACACTTTCATCGATGCATTGAGCAGTGAACCCGCCCCGAAAGAAAAGTTATTTCTTGGCGACCACGGTAGTTTGGCCCAATTAACGGCAACCGCGGTCCATATAGAAAACTTTCTGGAGCGGGAAAAGAGTAGCCGACGCCAACTCCATCCTATCAACGAGATAGAAGGTGCCGCTGTCGCCACGCCCACTAATGCTCACCCCCCCCCCCAGATCATCAACAACAACCGCACAAACATCGCTGCAACCAGCTGTACAGAATTCCAATCAGAATCAAGCGCCTGGAGGAAGGGGGTGTTTCTGTAGAGGAAGCTATAACGTGACCCCCCCCCCCCCGGGCGTGGGAACCAGCGCAACAATAACAACGGCACCACTCATTTTAGGACAACAAACACCACCAGCACCGCACTGCCACCAAACACCTGTTACGGATGCGGTCAGCCAGGCCATTGGAGGGGCCGGTGTCCTAACCGCGTTCCCTCTACAACGCCTGCCCTGACCACAACATGCCACAACCAGAGAAGCCAACAAACTCCTAAGGGCATGGATACATCAAAAGCCACCTCGGTGCCCGTATCCGCTTCCCGGCTCAACCTCGGCCTTCATACAACAACATTCGGTGGCCAACAATCATCCACCAAAATCAGCTTTTACACCTACACCTAAATGCATGGCTTCACATATGTCAATGCCTACGATGCGTCCCCCATCCGCAGCACTGCCATCCGCCTCTTTTCTGCACATAACAAGCCTTCTTTCCTGTGTAAAACGGCAGTGGTAGGTTGTAGCACCTCCGCTGAAACAACGTTTTTGCAAGCACCAGGCCCTGCCACTAAGACACTGAATTCTCAGTGTCCTTGGTGGTATGCAAAACACCGCCCCACCTGACATCATCTCCCACATCCACAGACAGCAGCGACTTGGGAGAAACGGTTCACACCGCCTCATGGATTCGCAAGCGCCGACGTAGACGGGGAAAAACACGTCCCTGGTGGCATCACTGTTTCTTCTGTGCTTCACCAAAGCACCCCATGAAGCATTGTAAGAAATGGCTGGCACAGGTGGAGCTTATCCGTCATCCCGTGCGCACTGCTGTCTACACCAATACAGCGTACCCTGAAACAGCAACATCACCATCATCATTGCTACCCGAAGGCCCGCCTTCACCACAGCCCTCACAGCAGCAGCGACGACGAACTGGCCCTTTCCTCACTCAGCCATCCACCACATTAAGAGAAGCAATTAGGAAGCAGTCAGAGTACATATAGAGTGATCCCGCTCTGACACCATTGCCGTAGACGGCGTCCTTGGAAACTCTTCCACAGGTACACCGCAAAGTAATATACAAATGTGCCTGTCTGTTCAGTGGCGTTTCCACCAGTGCCACCGTCGACACTGGGGCTTCAATCACTGTATTTAGTAAGCACTTATATGAGAGCATCCCACCTCATAAGAAGCCTCCCCTTAAGCTTACAAACATTTACTTACAGACGGCTACGGGAGCTGATGTGCCCGTAGCTGGTGTAGTCAATTTAGTCATCCAAATAGAGGAGATGCTACATTGCAAACAACAGGAACTCAACATACACGGATGACGAATACCTCTTGGACTGGCATCGTCATTATACGATACGTGTGCTGTAATATTGTCCAGTACAGCCACAGTTGAGCCGGGACAGGAACAAATCTTATGGGCCACTGCACCACAGTTAGGAAGCAACACACACATCGCCATGCTCCTGATTATATGATTGCCTCACAATGCGCAAGTCCTCGCATAATAGTAGACACTACTAATAAGGAAAATATACCTTTTAGAGTGCTCAGTTGTACCGCAGATCCCTTCAGTCTGGAACGAGGAGTACGCTGTGGCCATTTAATAGACATAATCTCATTGGAATCACCTACACACGCTGACACACCATCGCATATGACTGATGATTTAACCGAACATTTACATGATTTGTATCTACGTGCCACAGTTGGATTACAGCAATCACAGAAACATGAAATTCGGAAATTACTGCACAAATATTGCAATAGTTTTTCCTCCGGAGACATGGATCTCGGAGAGACTCATCTCGTATGACACTCCATCAACACGGGCAATAATCTCCCTGTACGTCAACCGGTACGACATCTTCCCATTTATAAGGAAGCTGAAGCACACCAACAAGTAAACGACATGTTGCGGACTGGTATTATTGAACCCTCAGCATCTCCATGGGCTAGCCCAATGGTACTAGCAGGCAAAAAGGACGGAACCTTGTGGTTTTGTATCGACTACCGCCGCCTTAATGATCTTAGCATCAAGGACGCTTATCCATTACCTCGGATAGATCAGGCCTTGGATTCCTTGTCCAGAGCCAAGTGGTTTTGTACCCTTGTAGCGGTTACTGGCAAGTAGCCATGGACGAAGCTGACATGGAAATGGCCGCATTCATTTGTAGGGATGGCCTTTTCCAATACTGCAAGATGCCCCACGGGTTGTGCAATGCTCCCGGAACTTTTGAATGACTCATTAAGCAGGTATTAACCACCCTACAATGGGAAATCTGTCTCTGTTACATCGATGACGTAATAGTCATCGGACCAACGTTTGAGCAAACCTTAATCAATTTGGACACCGTGTTTTCACACTTCCGCACAGCCAATTTGAAACTCAAACCAAAGAGATGTCATCTCTTTAGACAGAGCGTTGAGTTCCTGGCACACGTCATATCCGGTGATGGAGTGGCTACTCAGCCGCCAAAAACCAAGGCAGTAGCAGAGTGGCCACAGCCCTCCAAAGTTACGGAGATACGAAGTTTTCTTGGCCTATGCCAGTACTATCGCCGTTACATCCGACATTTCAGTGAGATTGCTTGACCCCCCCCCCCCCCCGACCGCCCCCCCCCCCCCCCCCGCTACAAGATCACCAAGAAAGATCGACCATTTTAGTGGACGAGTAAGTGAAGGCTCCTTCAGGTCATTGAAGGAACTCTTGATGACCGTCTCGATTCTTGCTCATCCTAATCCAAACCTCGATTTCATCTTAGACACCAACGCATCAGCTTACGATATCGGTGCAGTTCTATCTCAGGTCACAGAAGATAGAGCAGAGCAGGTATTGGGTTATGGTTTGCGTACTCTGAATAAAACGGAGAGAAGATACGCAACCACCAAGCGAGAACTGTTAGCGGCGGCACATTTCGTCAAGTATTATAAACACTTTCTGTATGGGCACCCTTTTACACTCCGTACAGACCATGCCTCACTACGATGACTCAGGAATTTGAAAAATCCGGAGGGCCAGGTAGCGAGATGGCAGGAATCCCTGCAGGCCTATAACTTTAACGTTGTTCACCGTCCCAGCAAATTGCATGGGAATGCCGATGCCCTCAGTAGAATCAGCGCAGAAACTGAACACGAAGAGGCCGCCACCTTGACACAGTCAACACAGCCATCTCCGGAGTTCCCTGAATTGAGGTGCACAGAGTGGAATCTGGAGAAAATCGCACATCACCAAACAACAGACGTACAGACACGAAATATATATGTGTGGATCCAGGAGGGGGTACGTCCTCCCAAGGAATCGGTAACACCGCTTTCCACCACGGCAAAATATTATTACCAACGGTTCGAAGAATGTCCATTAATAAATAACGTTCTGTATATTAATGACCGTCTGGTAGTCCCGGAAAGTTATCGTGAACGTATATTAAAACAACTGCATGATAACGCCGAGCAAGTGTCAAGGCATGGGTTGCCAAATGTATCCCATGGCAAAGACGTGCTGTTGGCCAACACCACATCGCACCATCTCAAATTAAGATTGTTGGTGCACCGTGGGAGCGAGTGGCTATCGACGTGCTCAGACCCTTGAATATGACAGATGATGGAAATAAATACATCCTCATATTACAAGATTACTTTACGAAGTGGGTAAAAGCATTTGCTTTGTCAAACCAAGAGGCATCCACCGTAGCGGAGGTCTTGGCAAGCAATATGTTCTACCGTTTTGGTATGCCTTATGAGTTGCACTCCGATCAAGGAAATAATTTTGAGACCCGGCTCATATCAGAACTCTGCAAATTGGTCCATATCGTCAAAACAAGGACGCCTCCATACCACCCCCGGAGTGACAGGATGGTAGAGAGATTCAACAGAACTCTCACGGAGATGCTTACTAAGGAAACATGCCTTGATTGTAGAGATTGGGACCTACGGCTCCTGTATGTACTCATGGCTTACTGCACTTCAATACATTCCAGCATGGGTTATACCCCTGCTCGGTTAATGTTAGGCCGTCAATTAGCCTTACCCCTGGATCTGGCCATGCCTCGGATACCAGGAGAGAAAAATTCACCATCTCTCTATGTTGAACTCTTGCGGCAGAGGATAGAACAAGCCCACGTGTTAGTGAGAGAAACATTATCCACTGCACACTGGTGGCAAAAGACGTGGCATGACCGGAGGGTGCATGGAGATCCGTATGAAGCAGGAAGGATGGTTTGGGTACACGATTCACGACGATCTGCAAACGTGCCAAGTAAACTGAGTTACCAGTGGAAAGGACCATATGTGGTAGTAGGTAAGACGTCGGACGTGACCTACCATATCCGTGCTTCAGATGGCCTGACCTCAGTCATCAACTTCGATCGGCTTAAACCTTGTGTCAGTGACGACCCAGCACCAGAGCCTGGACTGGGCATTTCTCGTGACACCGGTACCCAGACAGATATTTCTACGGAAATTAGTATTCCCACGGTTAGTGTAGAGCACTGCGGTGCCAGTTCAGCCCCACTTATACCCAGCCAGAAAGTGGGTGAACAAGCAGCTAGCGCTGACGACGATGACGAGATACGTACTCGCCCTCTCCCTCCTCAGCGCAGGTCTACTCGATCTGGGAAGTCGTATTTGAAGAATTTTGTGTTTGTCTTTTCCAAGGGACCAGATGGAAAAGTTGTTCCTCCGATCTCTTCCCATTCCCACCCATTTCATGCTATGCCCCCTATCATAGAGTAAGCTGCAAGCGGAAGCTGAGGCTGACCCAAGCCATGCTTCCCGTGGGATGGAACATATGATGAATAGCATGGAAGTGAAGAGGCTATATGAGGCCTTGGCATGTTTAGAACCGCAAAACCGTACAACAAGTTGTACCTGACCAATTCCCAAAATCGTGAAACCACGCTCCCTCCAAGGGACACCCTCTCCCATAGTCCCACCCCCGCCATTACTCCAATTCGCATCCCTTATCTATACACCAAGTTCGGACATCACCGGCCCAGTCCATTCATTTCACACTACACTTGTCGTCTGTTGACCGCCAATCTTCAGATATGAGAGAGACTGCTGCAACAGAGGAGGTGGCAGCCCGCACCGCACCGACCAACATTAACAAGGCAGCGAAGCAGCCTGTTCAGCAGACTCTCAGCTCGAATTTTCCTGCTGTCTAAAAACTACGACAGGACACAAACCGTTGTGTAACGGGAGATGACCACATCCCCCTATCCAAAGACCACCCCATCCATTTGGCCTACCAT
This sequence comes from Chaetoderma sp. LZ-2023a, assembly GCA_034401795.1. Lineage (NCBI taxonomy): Eukaryota > Metazoa > Mollusca > Caudofoveata > Chaetodermatida > Chaetodermatidae > Chaetoderma > Chaetoderma sp. LZ-2023a. The sequence goes on along the minus strand of CM067374.1, from coordinate 120,295,634 downwards.
ACTCCCCCGTGAGCAGTCAGGATATCACACAACAGACAGAACGTCATCACATACAGAACACACCTGCCCTCAAGGCTGGATACGTCAATTCGTCGTTGCGCATACATCACATACCTACTCAGTTATACTCAGCATAACAGAGACATTCAACATCGGCAACAACATCATTTAGCAGCACCTGCCAGTATTAATTAATTCCCTATAGAGACATAAAAATTCCTGCAACAGTTCCTCCCGCACAAGATGCGGGAGAAATAATATCTCCCACAAACTCCCACCTCGTGCAATAACAACAGACTTGGCTTTCACCAGCGTGGAAAACTGGAATACGCCCACTTCGCTTATAACATTGGCATCATACAGCAGCCCGGACAACATTATCATCAACAGACAACAGCCGACAAATCTCCCGCACACACATTCTTATCCAGTTACGGGAGTACTGATCATATGGATATAAGGAATGCACTACAGCCATCTACAGTACGTGTCACGGGAGGAACGTTTGTCCAACGTTCCTCCCCCTCCCTTTTTCCCCGACGTCGTATGAAAACAGCCAAAGTCTACATACTTCATCTACACGTAATAACAGTCGATATTATTAAGAGAGCAAGATGCCCGCATTGTCGTCAGTCACGGGTAGGAATTTGCTACCGAAAGGTTGAATTCGATAATGGATTGATCAACGTTGTGACAGCATCCGACAGGTCATCTGCGCTCTAAAGTAACTATATTCAGGCCACGGGCTCGGCCATTACAAAGTGAAATACCCTCAAGGTTCCATAAAGTTGACATTCACGCCGCCTCTCCCTCCCCCATCCCGCACCTAGCGGCCATAAAAACGTCACCTTCACCACAGCGCAAGTATCATCCACAGTTACCAGCCACGCGTATCAGATTCAAATCACCAACATATCAGAAACACAGACACTCAGGTTGACTGTATTCACAATCTCCAAATGACGGTATTGTAAATTGTAATAACTGTGGCACCACTTCCGAGTTGTACCGTAATTTAACCAGTATTAAATGGCTTTAATGTGTCTGGTCTAGGCCAGGATGGAGCTAGTTCTACCCATCGAGGGGACTGCTTGGCAGCCCTCCCGCTCAGAAAACGCAGCTATCTTGTCGGGATCAGTAACTTTGATCTACCGCCTGAATAGATCTGTTTAAACCACACATCAAATTACTTACAACTTTACTGTTATATTTTTGATTAAGAACACAACTGTTCTACCATGCTACAAATCATTAGCGCACGGGCCGGTAACGCGGCATAAAAAATCTAACAGTATAATTACAAGGAGAATTAAAAAGAAATTCTCTTCTCTACGTTCCAGTCCATAATCAACACAGGCTGAGAACTACCTTTACAGACAACTATAAGACACATGTTTAAGAACCCGCGCAAATAGGGACATTATTTTATACAGAATCTAGATATAATATATGTTTCAATATCTCTCATCTGCAAAGACTACACCTCAGCAACAGTATTTCGGCCATCGCCATAAACAGCACTTGATTAACCACGTGTTTCCAAGGGCCACGTACTTTTACTGCTATTTCCAGTAAATTGGATCAAACGCTTTAAACAAGAGAGCCGCCCAAATACGTGACTACCACAGTGTGATGGAGGAGTGGCGAGGGTGAGTCGGGGCAATTACCGCTGCCATCACCAGGCTCCCACACACCCCATCGGGCGCTCCAGCCTAAAATTAAAATAGGCAAGTTTATAAGCATCCAATCTGTAAAACCATATCATGCTAATTAAAGGGTGATGCCCCTCGGGAATGGGTAATACCATGTGTTTATGTTGATCGAAGAACTTGAATACGCTAAGGTAAGACTATATATGTTAGATCAATTGAATCCCATCTGTGTGATGACTACAGTTATCCGACACAGTTGCGCAACTTAGTTGCACAGCTGTGTCCCACACGAAATGAGCACTGCGGACTCCGGTGTTGTAAGAACGTTGTGTGCGATGTAAAGAATACAACATCCTACAGTGCAATAATGTCATAATCCCGTCATGTAGTCTCAGCTATGCTGGGACTGCCTGATAAACTAACTTTTGAGTTATTATTATTATGTTCTATTTTTCTTATTATTTTTCTTCCTGTCTTAGATGTCAGGACGGCTATGGGGTCAACGAGAACTGCCTGTTGCGGACCCGCTATAACGGGCCACAAATATATTTTTAATAAGAGATACGTGTTGCGTACCCATTTATTTACCTGGTGTGCGCAAGTAATTCAGAAGTAATTTACTAAATACCCCATAAGGATATGTTACATGGATCTTATATTTTATGTATACATATATATATATATATTATATTATTATATATTTAAAACTTAAATTGTGGTACGTTGGAGCTGGGGTGTTCTCTGTGGAGATAATAAGTATCCGCACCCAAAGAGAACACCCATACGAGCTATTGTTTAGGATCATTCACTAAATAAAGTTACAGCACGCACCAAAATATTGAAATAAAACAAAACAAAAAAAAGAAAAGGCCTGGAAAAATAATTCCAGGTCAAAAATTGAAAACTAAAAGTATGCCTCCCCTCTCCTCTTTGGCACCTCTATGTGCTCTGTCTCTTGAATAGGCGTCTATTGCGTCACTACTAGTTTCAGTCCATGCGCCTACCCGGGAAGTCTATAATTCCTGCCTATCGTACGTCCGTGCGTCGATCCGCCATGCGCGATCATTTGTCACGGATGTCAAACTAGGAGGGGGGGGGGGTGGGTGGGTGGGGTGGGGTGTAGTTCGGAACGACCGGGCGGGTACCGGCCGTACCAGCCAAGCTGGGTACGCGCCGCCCGTCCTGGATTCGTTCCCTGAACACGTCCCCCTGGGTAGAGCCATAAGCGTAAATGGGCCTATGAGAGAGATCGCGTTATAAAAACGACTAAGTTCATTAAAGCGCATAATGCGCATGCGCACGCTTGGATGCTGTCTTTTTGATAGAGCATGCAGTTTATGACCAAGATAGGATGACGCTTTTAGTGTACCGAGATGATACCTTGTAATCCTTTTTAGTTGCCTGTTCCCGCCGAATCTGGCTTTCATCAAGACCAAAATTCGACGGGCTTTTCAAATCTGTAAACCATTTCAAAATCAGTTAAGAAATGGCTGACTTATCCACGGAAAACCCTTCTTGATTATCTTCAAAATATTGCCGTGACGTCATAACCACGTGGACACAGAACTTCTAGAATGTTCTAGAACATTCGACTGCGTTGTTATCAGCTACGCACTGATTGGCTGTAGCTCGACCGATGATTGGTTGGCGGCTGCGCTTGTGACGTCACGAGTAGTATAAAAGGAGACGCGATCCAGAGATCGAGAGCATCCTCGGCCAGGGGCCGAACAGGTTGGACCTGTGACAGCTACTACCAGCACGACAGGCATTACGCATATTAGGTCGCTTTCTGTCGGTTTTTCTCCCGTAGCTAGCAGTTATCCAACCCACCGCACTAAAACAATTTTGTAACTCCCTTCTTGCGGGAGCAATTTGGAACTTCTACTTATTGTTCATGAATATCAAGAGCTACTTCGGAACACGAACTTGCGGTGAGGCCTTTGCGGCCTGGAAATGTGATTCTACAGATGTAGAGGCAGCGATGTTCTTTGGTGGATGACTGGCCGGCCACGCCAAAAAATGGTATTTCAGCCGGTCCCGCACTGATGTCATGCAGGTTCTTCTAACTTTCGACCACAGCAAGTAAACTTTGCCCGGTATGTCTTCAGAGCTGGCTGACGTACCCAGCACCGTTAAGCTATGTTTTGTATCTTCATCTGCATCTAACAACCCCGCTTGTGATCGGGTTGTTGTCAACTTCCATCTGTACCATCGGTGTATGGGAACTTTCTTCACAGCAGCAGTGCTATTGTATCTCTTACTGACTACTCGTTAGACATTCTATATTGTGATTACAGTTCTGAGTTCGATCCGCTCCCATCATGCACAGCTTGCGGGAATCCTGTTTGCAGGAACCAAGCTGCAGGAACTTTCCAGCTTCCTGAGAATGCATCAACTCACGTTAACCAAAGAATGACATATCAATTTCAGTAACACGATAGCCAAACTTAAGAATGGCTACCGAGTATTCAAGTAACTATACTTAACATTTTAATTATTCTGTTACTTATATTGTATCCGTATAAACGGTCCCGATGACTAAAAGGTATAGTAACGGTCTTAGGACCGCTAGTTATAATTTCTGTATATGTTTATAGTTATTCTGATTTTCTGTAAGGTGTTTTCACTAACCGCACCGTAGTAGGTTCGTTAACCTCTACTAAAGATATATAATTCTGATCATTTGATACTGTATTGATTGTTCTGGTTAGTTTATATATATAAATATATATATATATATATATATATATATATATATATATATATATATATATATATATATATATATATATATATATATATATATATATATATATATATATATATGGCCAGTAGCCATCAGTACATATGTTTTATTTATTTGTAGAAAATATAGGACTGCAGTGCACATAGGAAACACTATACAGCAACATTTATATATGCAGCACTTTCTCCCGCCACCAACAATTTTTTCACTGAGGTCGCTGTCCATGCTATAACTCTGTTTAGCCCAGCATGGTACCGACTAAAACCTTTTCTATTCAGCTGGATAGGATAGGTTTAATATGATTAGATACAATTTCTTCATTAGGAAACCCATAGCGTACGCCTCTTTCCTGGTAGTTGCGATAATTTAGCCTCACACTCCGGCAAGGTTGTGTAAGATTGGCCCAAAATACCTAAAGGGCCTCATATTTCTAAGTTATTGTCTCTCTTCATGTTCCAATAAGCCTTATGGCTTCTTAATTGTTTGGATGTCCCTATCCGCACCATGGACGGATCTGATCCTGGTTAACTATTGGGGTTTCTGAGCGGTGATGGCCAAGGTGTGGTATTACATACAGTCCCACGTATCCTCGGATACTTAGTAGTTAGCATCTTTGCCAAAGTAGGAAAGCACTGTGAAAACATATCTTAATTATTATTTTCTTGAATTTGCTGAACAATCGTCCCGCACCGCAGTGCAAAACTGGGCAACTTGTATTTAAACCTAATGACAGGTTAAACGGTTAGTTCCATAGGACCTGGTGACAGGCGAGATGCGTATCCCCACCGAATTCCATAAAAATGTCTGGGCATGATATTTAGATCTGCCACGCCCTCACGGGAAGGACATTTACGGTGGGTATTCGTCTCTCTTACCACCACCATAATGATAGATCAGTTGCCTAAAATGCTTTTGTGAAAAGTAACATGCAGTAGCTTGTGACGTTTTATGTGGTTATGGGGCGAGATATCCGAATTCTTATCCAGTTCGGAGATCTTACTAAGTAACATGTATGGGTCCTGTCTTCAGCATTGATGTCTTGGGGCATCTGTTCTCAATGACAGCCGTGTCTAACAGCTAGGTAGACACCCGCCATTTGCGGCCTAAAATAGTTCTTGTCTCTAAAAACTAAAAGCTAGCTAAGCAGAGAAGAAGGCCTGCATAAATAAAGTGGCAACTACTAACTCAGCACACTAAGAATTACATAATACAGTGACGTGGGAATCCCTCGGGAATCGTTCGTCCCATCTTCACATAAAACAGCATGCAACCTTATAGTCATAATCTCACTAGGTATGGGCTTTTCTTTTTCAAGCATTTTGGTTAAAATATTAGAGTGGGCCCATTTTTGCCTACTACTCTTCTCCCGCTTTAAGCAGTGGCAACATTTTCCCGTGACAGAGGCCCACGCGAGGCACTTGCCTCTCGCAAGGATTCAGCGACGACGGTCCATGCGAGGATAATACTCCTCACCCAAACTAGCACTAGGAGTAGTGCCCGCATGAGGCACATGATTTTTCATCAGAGATAATCTTCTTTCCTTTCAGCTTAGCGGTATAATAGCTTATATTAAGTTAATTAGTTACGTTTCGTGTACGGGAGCCTCCCTTGCGGGGATACTGCTGCAGACCTACAAGTCTGTGTGGTACCTCCGGGAACCCCATGTTTAAAAATTCATCCGGCTGTCTCAATGTCTTGTATTTTCGTATGCTCCTCATGTTATATAGCATACTCGACAGTCTGTTTAGGTCAAATCATTGTATAGACTTATCTTTAATTAGGTCACCAAAATCAAATCTTGTAAGTCCATAGATCACGAAATTGCTATGGACAGGCATACTGGTGACACAAACTCTTGGCATGAGACCGTTGTATTTAATGTTTGCGACAATGGTCGCACGGCCCCACCAGAACAATTGAGTTCCACCGGCCCTAGGAGCCGATTTTTGTTCCCCGTAGGGCAGTCTCGTACAGGATCCGTCACCCCAAGACTGGATGCTAACCAGCTTCATCATTCGTCGTGCACTTGTGGCACAGCGAGTCGACATCATACACCGGAACGGCCCGACCCTACCCCGCGAGCTACAACTGCTGACATTGATGCATGCTGCATCATGGGAAACATAGCTTTCCAGTCCTTCTGGAAGCTATGGATTCGTAGATCAAAGATGCCCTTGGTAAAAAGACTACATTTATACAATGCAACCTGCGTATCCTTGATGATGTATAACTGTAACAGCTGGGCAGCTCCAAAGGCAGCGCTAGACAAATTTGACGCCTGCCACCTCAAACACCTACGCACCATCACTGGACACCGATGGCCAGAGAGCATAATTTCCATACAAGATGTGTAATACACCGTCGCTGTCTGTAAAAGTCACCCAGCAAAGATGGTCCATGTTTGGCCATGTGCTAAGGATGCCTGAAGACACACCAGCACAAAGAGCCTTGGAATTCGCCCTACTCGGAGCCAGCAAATACAGAGCCAGGAGAAGACGTCATTGCATAAATCTGCTAAGCGTGCTACGAGGTGACCTCAGGAAAGCAGGATTAGGCACACTCAAGTAAAGAATGAACCTGAGGAAGCTAAGGATTTTGGCCGAGGACAAGACACAGTGGGCAAAAGCGAAGAAGGACTGATTGCAGCTGTAGGATGTTTCTGCTACTACAGCCGCAGAATACAGTAATCATTCATAGGTTTAGTCTGGTAAGTCTTTCTGGATAGCTGTAATTTCTCATTTATGGTATAATTTTTGTAGCTCTACACTGGACTCGTTCTATTAGTTGGGATTGTCTTTTGAACATGGGCGACCATATGCAATTACAATATTCTAGTATTTGTCTGACCAAGGATTTATAAAGTAAAATGAAGATGTTAGGATATATGTGGCGAAATGTTCTCTTTATAATTCCTAGCATTTGGTTGGCCTTGGACATCATGCATAGTATTGATGTGTAGGTCAAATGTTAAACTTTCGTCGATATACACTCCCATGTCCTTTTCACTGTCTGACATTGGGTGTGTCTGTATTTTGGTGGAATATGTCATAATGTAAAACGTGGGTTTTAGCTGAGTTGAAGGTTAACTGCCATGTGGGTGTGCCCATGCAGTTACATACTTTATTAATGCCATCTTGTATATGATTGGTTATTGGATTACCATATATTTTTGTATCATCTGCAAAGATTTTCCAATAGCATGTAACTAAATCAGGCAAATCGTTTATGTATAGTAGGAACAGGGTAGGGCCAATAACACTCCCATGTGGAATGCCACTAGTGATATCTGCCCACTCTGAGACTGTGTCATTGATTTCTAGTTAGGTAGTTATTGATCCACTGAACTATTTTATTCCCAATGCCTTAACTTTTTAATTTCATAAGTAATAATGTAATACTCGCGTTAATGCTGAAAGACTCTACATAATATGGATAGTATTACGTCATTTAAACAAATGTCACCATGGGAATGCAATTATTTTGACGTCACGAATTACTGAATATCATTCAGCCAAATAAATAAATATTCAGTTCAATTCATTTCAATGCATATGTTTGTAAACAATATTAAAAGTTAAACGTTCAAAGTTATATCTTAACACACCTAACATTATAGAATAACGTCACGCAAACTTAATAAATAGTTAAAAACATAAAGACACAAATTATTACTATTCACAATAAATTATTGCAAAACTTGTCTACAACTTGTATAAACCTTGTTAAGACTGATAAAAAACGATCTTCATGGCTTCTGGTTTTTTATTTACATGCACATCTGTTTAGTGGTTTTAATTGGATATGTCTATCACTATAATTAACATTGACTATCCATTGACGGATATGAGTGTCGCGTGGTGGTGCAGTGGGACCACTATAATTATTAGTAAATAAATAAATTTTTACCTTGACTTTGACTTTCAACAGCCCACCCACCCACCACCACCCCACCCCAACCCACACCCACTGACAAGCCCCCCCCCCCCACCCCACCCCACCTCCCCACCATCCTCACACCCTGATGATGGTGACAGGCCTCCTAAAGGATATATATCAACGAAGCGGGATTTACATAAATAGAACAATTCTCAAATTTGATTGGTCAGTTTGCCGGGAGCGCAATTTTGAAAGAAATGAACGAACGTTTTTAAGTTTTTTTCATTTTAGGCAAGGTAAATACAAATAAGCATTGTATTAAAATAATCATAAATAATTAGTCCCCCATAGTGTCAAATATCTTTTTCCTGTTTATATTATGTCGGCCCAATTTCATTTAAGATGTGAACGAAAATTTAGCACCAGTTTTCGTAATCCATTCAAGTCCATTGTCATATCGCAGGCATTTGAAGTTTACCCTCCTATTTCATATTATTAGCATATTTCATATCGCTACTGTATATATATATATAATACACAAGGTGGTCAACGAAGATCACGGAAATACAGTACGCATGAACAAAAACAAAGCAAAAATCTTAGTTCTAAGCCTCCGTTCGTTATATCTGAGACACGAATCTTAATATGGTTAATAGGTTTCGGCTAGTTCGTTTCATCTAATATATATGGTCGAGTTGCTTAAATTCGTGAGTACTGAAATTCGTGAATTTGTTTTTATCGCTTTCGTTCTATGATGTAACGGTAACACAGTAGCCACGTTTTGATTGACAGTTCTGAAGCTTTTGACAAAGTTGTGAGCAAAATACGGTCAAAACAAGAAACTTTTCATACAATTACTGATGGTAGTGATAAAAATTGCAAGCTTAATGCACTTTCTTAGATTACTTACTTGCGCTTATTTAATAATCGAGTGCATTCGAGATGGGCTCTGAAAAGGGCCTTTCCTGTAGCGGAATCTTCACCTCAAAAACACTAGATTACGACCATCACACCCCGTCGTACACCACCACAGCCTACACCTCATTCCCCTCTTCGTCTCGCCTCGGGCAAATCAGATGGCTCCCTTGCACTAGCAGGTCCTGAACCGATAGCTTACTCTCTGAGTAGGCTGTCCAGAGACCTTCCAGCTTCTTGTTCACCACCACAGCTCCGTGGCGCTGATGTCGTGACAGGTCCTGACGCAACACCAACGTCATCTGCATTGTGACCAGCTTCGCCTCCTTGTGCAGCAAGCTACACAGCAGATAGAATGGAAGTTGACCTGTTGAAATACAATAGATAATGTGATCGACCACAATTCCATATAACATGATAATCGTTATTAAAGAAATATATAGCAATGTATCAATTTAGATAGTATCTTTAGTATTGTTACCTTTCTTGGCCCGATGATTTAGGAGATAGTGCCAATCCTCCACGTCATTGTTGGTCCTGATGTGTTGTTTGAAAACCACCCAATCAACGGGAGAGAAGATCGCCCCATCTATCCACTGTTCTCATATACTCAGCCAGCTGCAACAAGGCGACAATCTGGACCAATGCCTTCTACGAGCGTCGAACATCTCGCTTACATGTGGATAAGGCAGAAGCGGCAATGACATAAGACGACGACATATCTGAATAATAAAAAACGTAACATTAATATTAAATAATTTTACCTCAACAATAATAATAATATAATAATAATAATAATAATTACCCCATTAGTGCCCTCATCATCGACATATATGTGTTGCAACCCCAGGTCCTGCACCTTACACCAGATCGGCTGAAACATAAATGCCAAAGTAATTTATTAATATATATTGTATGTGCCTAAACTAATTGTCGACAATGACAATAATACCATATCACCATAATTCTGTATATGCTTGCATATAGATATAGGCCCATACACACATGCGTAAAATGAAACAGGCACCCTTGGATGCTGATGCGGGGCAGGAAGACTCCTCTCAGGCTCTGCCAAATTGCTGCCTCATAATCAGCCACGCATCTTAATAATGTGATTTCTGCCGGCAGCAAGTCAAACAGAGCCCGGAACAGCGCTGTAATCAGCTGCCCTTCTCCCCGACATCATCACGAACACAAGTGGCACCTGTTTAATCGACGCACCCGATCTGACAAATGAATGGATGCTAAAAAGTTGCACGACTTTAAACGTAGCATCCACGTACCTTCAATACAAAATGGTATTGATATTCATTATATTAATATTTAACAAACCAAACAATTGTAATCAATATATAGAGAATCTGGAACGAGGTCACTTTTCATATCACTATTATGGACCGGGTTGAAAATTATCAATTTGCACGAGCTTTAGCGAGTGCAAAATTGATAATTTTCAACGAGGTTCATAATAGTGATATCTTCTTCTTTTCGTTCGCTGATCATACCGCCAGTCCTATAATGGGTCATTCCATATAGTAACGTACACCACATTTTCACTACTTTTTTGATAATTACTCGGCAACCAAATTACCTGGGGAGTCGTGTTATATATCAAACTAAAGCTACATCTATGTGCTATATGGTGGTGAAAACCATTTGTCAATATCTTTTTTCGTTTTGGAGTTACAGCTTCACGAACTTGGTAACGTACACCACAGGATAAAATTATTTTTGTTTTGTTTTTGACTTTGAGTGAAAATTCCTGGTCGGCAAAGTCAAGTATGTGTTTAAATCAGCATTTTATACTTAGATAAACTATTTAAGAGTATGTAGAAGCAAGCCACTAACATTTGATACATTTCAATTTTTTTTAGAGCAAAAGAAAAAAAAAGACGCTCGGTAACGTACACCACAGTAACGTACACCACAAAAAAGTCGAAAATTTATATTCAAGTAAATGCATATTCAAATGTATTTTTACGATGTTATAAAGGTCTATAAAGTTACAGGATACATCATAGATACATACAACTATACTATATATAACGCTGAGGAACTTGCTTAATTTGCTGTAAAAATACATTAGGAGTTTAGCATTAGGAAGTCAGGGGTTCGATTCCCCTCTCAAATCCTGTTCTAACAGTACCCTTACATTTGAGAAGTTATAGATCAACTAATGCTGATACATAACCCAAAAAATAATTATTCGGGAAAAAAAATTGTACAGCCAAAAATAAACAATTTTTTAAAACGTAATTTTACGGCAAGTCTTATAAATGCATACATGTACTCACATGTGTAACTAGATGTGTACAAATACAAAGATTAGTGAGAGATAAGAAGTATTTGAACAGTAAAACTAAAGCATAAATATGTGGGTAACAGTAAATTACACGTGTAATCGTTTAAAAAAAAGGCGCAAAAAAGATTAGTGAGAGACATGATAAAAATGAAGTACTCATAAAACTAAAGTATAAATGCGGGTAATACTCAAAATTGTATACTCAAAAGTCATTACTCAAAACTGGTCATAAAACATCTACTGCACACAAGAAAAATCATAATCTGATGACTTGAAGTCATATGTGTCATGCCGCCCAATAAGAGGATCCTTCAAATGGAATATGACTTTGTCTAATTCAAAGGCGGACTCATCTAGATTCATTGGAAAGGAGAACACAGAGCCCTTCTTCTTCCTCATGAAGCTTCCGTCATAGTCAGCAGTGCCATATACACAGGTAATGCAACCAATAAAAGCACGACCTTGAAAATTGACCACCACGTAATCACCCTGTTTTAGCTTCCCAGCAGAAATAGGAAGTTGGATGACAGAGCTTGCTGATTGGGACGCACTGGTAGATGGGCCTGGTTGGTGACAAATGAGAGAGGATGGGGACACTTGCAGAAGAGGAACACCTGCAGACACCCTAGGACTCAGATTGTGCATCGTCCAATCCACTCCCATGTATTCCCAATAGTGGGAGAGTTTGATACCTGGTCTTTTAGAGGCTGACTCCAGAGTGGTCTCCACAGTACTATAAAAGGTCTCAATGACCTCACCAGAGACATGAATCACCTGGACACTTGACTGAGATGATATGATGACATTGGCAAAGTCTTGTGCATTCTTGACGACTCCTTGACGGGCCTTAACATAGGCATAGACAGTTCTTTTTAAGGTGCCACCAACACCATCGATGGCACCTTTACCGTGCGAGGTGGCGGAGAAATTCCATTTCAAACTTCCTAAACAGAATTTGTTAACCAGGACGCGCATGTACTCAAACATAAACCGATTTTTAAATTGCGAACTGGGTCCGTCACTCCAAAAAATTACATTATCACCGGGGTGACAAAATTGAGCGACAAGTCCATTTAAAAAATAAGAAATAGCAATTTTCGTGTGATTATTCAGATCAGTGACGAAGCAAATCATTTTAGGTACCTGCCCAGGTACGTACAAAGCCACAGTAAATAGTGTAACTTGATGCTGTGCCCAGTACGTACTCTGGGCCGCATCCTGATAAACACATGAGAAGTTTTCTGAGAAGTCAAAGTGAAACAGTTTTTGACTCTCATCAGAGACTGAATCCTTTTGCTCAGAAAAGGACAGACTTTGCTGACGCTTCGTGATATGATGAATAAGAAATGATGAGCAGAGATCTTTAAATTTAGTGACAGCATCTTGTAGGCTTTCTGTCTTAGTGACTTGCTCCACTCTGTTTCCATCTGACATCCACCACTGATATGAAACATTAACAACATCTAAATCAGAGTCATCATTGAGTATCTTTATGTCAAATAGTTGACCCTTAGAACAGTTGTCACACACCAATCTTTTACATAGATCTGTCGAGGGAGAGCACATCAAAAACTCCTCTACCCAAGACGAGTCATATTTTCTCAGCCCAGGTAAATGAACGGCAATAGCGTTGCAGATGTACATAAAGTTTTGATGGGTAAGGCAACAGCATGACTGTATTGGAGTTGAACCATAAGAAAAGACATGCTCAGGCCTTAACGAAGCAAACTTTGACTTCTTAACGAGTTCACCAAATTCCTCAACAAACATAGAATAGCATTCTGTCAAACTGTATAGCAAAAACCGTTTCTGAACTTTTTCAGCACCAACTTTAACGAATTCCTTTCTACCTGCACACCACCGTGAGATCGTCTCACGCAGATAAAAGTTTGTAATCTTGTCGATTGTCTGTTTTGGAATACCGTCACGGGGAACAATGGGGGCAGTTATAACATTAAACATCGAAGACATGTTTTTGACAATGGCCGTCCTTTTCCTGGGAGATCTTGGTAGGGAAGCCAATGCCTTCACAGTGGCCCTACGCTCTGAAGAATAACTTTTAAAGGCAGCTGCACCTCTTGTTGGAGTCACAACCTCAATAGCCTTCACCTTCTCTCGCAGCTTTCTCATCACTATCGTTTTCTGCTTTCTGATCTTCGCCATCTTCACTGGATCTTTCTTCTGTTCTACTCTAATCTTCTTCATTCTCTCTCGTTCTGTTCTTTTCAGTTCATCTCCCTTCCGCTCCCTGTAGGCTTTCTGAATCTCGGCTCTGGATTTGGGGCCCATTCTAAGTAGATTTACTGATAGTAAAAAAAAAAAGAGTGAAATTATAAAGGTTGGCGATCCGTGCAGTGCAGATCGACACGGAGTGATAATCACTCCGTGCAATGCAGATGCTCACTGCATTTAAAACCTACGCTAAACCTAATGCTGGTGCCCATACTAACCCCTCTGGCCTCACCTACACTAAACCTAACGCTAGTAACCACACTAAACCTAAACCTAACCGTAACATAATCCTAATGTTAACCACTAACCCATCATTTAGGCTAAACCTAACGCTAATGCCCACACTAACCCCTCATATTATGCGTACACATATTATGGTACACTTATATCTACATTTTTCGTATTAATTATTGTAAAATTAACACATTGCACATAGATCTGCACTGCACGGAGTGATTATCACTCCATGTTGATCTGCACTGCGTGGATAATTTACGATTATAAATGTAATAGTCTGGATGGATACACTGTGGGCGATTACTAATGGATTATAATAGACATGAACATAAAACAATACTATGTTTATTCAGCCATGTTGTGATGATGATGTCATCACTTCCTGTACAGGGTTGCCAGATGGTAGATGATATTAAAGTTATGATGTACCAATAAATGTAAGTGCATTACATTACAATAAAATAATAAACAAGAGGCCCAAGGGGCCTGTATCGGTCACCTGGCAAAAAAAATTTTGTGGTGTATGTTACGGTAACGTACACCACACAATCTATTTCTGTTTTAAACCATTTTAAGCTGGAATAAGTGCAAGTTTAGCGATTCATACATGTTTTAGGAACCAATAAGAGATAATCTAGTGTAGTCACACATTTTCTAATATTATACAAAAACTATGAAAAAAATTGTCGTATTTTTTGGTAACGTACACCACAAATGGACACATACATTTTCAAGTTTTGAAAAAATATAACTAATATTTATCATAGTCAGCCATGTGATATCTCAAATTAAAGAAGACATCAGACTGATTCTTTCAGTGAAAAGAACTAGTCATTATCTCTAAAAATAAAAAAGTTATGGAGCATCAAACACAAGGGACAAAATTGGAGTCCCGGGACACCGGAAGGGTACCCCTCCTTCCCATGCTAAAAAAAATGGAAAAAAAATAATTAGACAAGTTTTGATTATAAAATATGAAAATATAATATATTGAGAATATCTAACATAAATTTCAAAGCCATTGGAGCAATTTTGAGTTTTTTACAAAGTGGAAGAGTTACATGGAATGACCCTAATAGTGATATGAAAAGTGACCGAGTTTGAGATTTTGTTTATCATATAAACTGTAATTTTGAAATAGTTGCTGATGTGACTTATCTGATTTCTCATCGGTGATTTTCGTGAAATCGTTACCGCGGCTGTGGCGCACCACTACTTGATAACAGATACTGAATGTGCAGCAAAATATAGTGACAAACACAAAATCTGGCGATGTCAACCATTAAATAGTATTTTATCCAGTGATGCCCACAACATCTGACTTTTGGGGGTCCCAAGGACTCCACACTCAGATTTGGCGGTCCCACTGTAAAATCTGGGTGTCCTGTGGGCAGGGTTGGCTTGATTTAAATCAATTGATTTATATCATGATTTAAATCATGATTTAAATCACTCGATTTTTATCGAAAAAATCGTGATTTAAATCAGTTTTGCAAAAATAGAGGAATTTTCAAGTAATTAATACAATTAACAGTAATTTTGTTAAATTAAAGTAACATAATTATTTTACTGCTTCCATGGCACTTGAACATCAACACAAAATAGAATTATACACTTAATTGCTCATATTTGTCATCAGCAAGACTAGACCCAGTGCACGAGTCCACATCTACAATCTACATACTTGAGGTTCATGTACACAGTACATCACACATGTGTACAAAGTATGATCATTAAGTATGTGTAAGCTGTAAAGAAGAGGAGAATTCCATGTGCATACATGTCACTACATGACCATTAAAGCAATAGTGTACATGAAAAGTCATGTATGGGCCAGTAGGGCTATTACTATTAGTCTAATTCCAAAAGCACACTCTTTTAAAGCAAGACACTGTCTCTTTTTTCAGCTATGACATGCGTCTGGAGTCACTCTGGAGTGTCATTGAGTGTCTCGATTACTATTGGCTAGTGCTTATCAAGTTGGACTTTTGGGCTCCATTTTATTTAACACTAAAACAATAAAGATTGAAATGTTATTAAATTAAGTAGTTTACTACAACTTCAAAAATCAAAATCAGTAATTGCTGAAACTGGCAAGAAACTATATACATTGTAACACGTAAACACATCATTACATTACATTAACCCTTAGCACACTGATGTAGGAGTTTTAATTTTTCAAAATAAACATAACCCCTAGCACTCTGGAGCATGATAATTTAAATTTTCAAATTAAATTTAAAGATAAACTGGTGTACAATTTGCAACAATTTTTGTGGACGATGCTGCTGTCTGTGACAGCACCATCTTCCACAAAATTTGTTGAAAAACGTACACCAGTTTATCTTTAAATTTAATTTGAAATTTAAAAATTTCGACATCAGTGTGCTAAGGGTTAAAGATAAACTGGTGTACATTTTTCAACAAATTTGGTGGATGATAGAGCTGTCGCAGACAGCAACATCGTCCACCAAAATTGTTGAAAAATGTACACCAGTTTATCAATTTTAATTTGAGCATATTTTTAAAGACAGAAGTTAACAAGGTTGATAGACTTAGACAATGATGACTTTTGCATACCTTCATAGATTTTGTGCATCTAATTAGGGCTAATTCGTTAGATTTATGCATTGCATCATTTCTGTCCTATTGCTACTCACTGTATCTGTGATGCAATTGTGAACAAAATTGAAAAATCGTTGCTAATATGACGTAATATATAAATTTTGAACTCTATATATTATTAGTTCAAACAGTGATAATTAAAG
This sequence comes from Chaetoderma sp. LZ-2023a, assembly GCA_034401795.1. Taxonomy (NCBI): domain Eukaryota; kingdom Metazoa; phylum Mollusca; class Caudofoveata; order Chaetodermatida; family Chaetodermatidae; genus Chaetoderma; species Chaetoderma sp. LZ-2023a. The sequence continues at coordinate 120,278,906 of CM067374.1, read as the reverse complement.
AATAGACATCCCATCATTCGTAACATAATAAACATATTGAATATTTTGAAAGCAATTTCACTGAAAACCGTTGCTGACTTAGGCAGCAACGGCTTCCAGTGAAATTGCTTTCAAAATATTCAATATGTTATGAATGATGGGATGCATATTCTTTAATTATTCACAATTAAGTGATTAACCAGAACACTCGATATATTGACTATTGAGATACCGCAATTTTTTTATAATAACGATATCGATATTCTCTCAAGCAATATCGCGCAAACCTAACTGAGTCACAGATAGATGTGTCTGTCATCACTTTTCACTTTCAGTTTTCAATAATGCTGCAATTGTACTTCACTAGTCTAGTCAACAATCATCATTCAACTGAAACCGGAAGTCATTTTCTTTGTCACAGTTTAGGGACCGAAAAAGAAATACTAGTTTAGCCGCTTTTAAAGTTCCAAGTTTGTTTCTCAACTTACTCTGCACGAGCCCATAGCTGGAGAACACGCGCTCGACACCAGCTGACGCCGCCACAGCTGACATCAGACGCTGAGTGAATTCAAATGCTTCCAGCAGATCATCCTCGAAGTCACGTCTGTGCGACTTCCACCAATGAAGAGAGGTTACTCCATTAACAACTTCGTCGTTAAATTTAAGAATGTGAAATGGTGGTGCCATGGCCTCGAATTTGATTACCAAAGTCATCAAACCAGGGATTTCGGATGCTACGGTGAGTGCAGTTTCACGTTCTTGCTGAGTCAAGTTTCGACCACGGTATTTAGGGTGGAGTAGATTGGCCAGCATGTGGTGAGGTGTCACAGCTTGTTGATAACGCTTATCGGCCGCACGCTTTGTTGAATTATTAGTGTCATTATGCAGGGCCGTTTTTACATCTTTCCATAATTCAACTGCTTCTGCTATTGTGCAATTGTCCGATTGAGCTTTATCGAGAGCGCAAGCTACTGGTTTCAAACAAAGTCGGTATTCATCTGCAGAACGTTTGATTACTACATTACGAACTTTATTGGCAATGGCAACATCTATGCGGTCAGTATGTCCATCACAGATTGTCACAAGTGTCGGCCATGCCTCACAATACGAGTTTAAACAATCGTACATTGTGTTCCACCTTGTATCTGCTGGCATCACTAACTTTCTGCACGATGATTGGCGTATTTGGGCACTAGCAAAGTGGTTATTTCGGAAATACTTCACAACTTGTGTGACATGCTCCTTAACATTACCCATTTCTAAGTCCTTTGAAGTCAGATTTAGAAGATGAGGCGTGCATCCATACGCAATCATGTTGAAACCCAGTCGTTCTTTCAAGAACTCTCGCATCTTTGCTACATTAGCAGCATTGTCTGTGACGATACTACATATAATGCACCCAAAATCATTGTGCGTGTTTTCAATTGTCTGCTTCGCAATGTCATAAAGATATTCCGCTGTGTGAGGATGTCCAGAGGTGTCCGTAGTATCCACTAAGTAAATATCACCTAAGCAGGTCGTCACTGTAGCACATACGATAGGCTCGTTATGAATATTGCTCCAACCGTCTAATGCTAGACAGACAAGTTCACCTTCCAAATTTTTTCTCGCCTTCTCCCGCTCTTCTGTGTAGATAACATCCAAATATTTCCCCCCTATGTCCTTTCTGGATGGTGGTTGATAGCCTGGTCGTAAATCTTTTACAAGGTTTATAAAATGTCTATTTTCTACTAAGCGAAATGGGGAGTTCGTAGCATACACCATCCTAGCTACATCACGATCTAATTCACCACGTTTTTCTGCTGAAGTTCTGATGACATAATTCTGTAGACCATAATTCAGCTTGGGTATCTTAGCGGCCAATGTACCAGCAGCTAATTGACCGTGCACTGGGCGCTTCACTGCCGCTGAAGCAGAACTTGAAGTTGACAGAGGTTCAACTTCCATCACCACCACATCGTTTTGATCAACAACAGTTTCAACGCGCTGCTGCTGCTCAGATTGAGATGAAGTCCCCGTTTCTGTTGCGGCTACATCTAGACCTTGAAGTGCTGGTGTTGGTGGACCTGTGCAATTGGCTGCATGTTTTTTTAACCGCTCTGGGATACCTTGGAGTTCGTGTCGGCAGACCTTGCAGACAGCCCGGACACCGACCTTATCTGGGGTCTTCACTTTCTCATAATGAATCCATATTGGATCTTGTTTTCGGCCGGAGTTAGACATTTTGCTAATTATGGAATTGAAAATATTTCATAGCCTTTGTCACTTAAGCAGTTTTGACTGTATTTTTCAAGAATGAAAAAATGCTTTTCTATTGCATCATTTAAAAAAAATGATGCAATAAAAAAATGATGCAATAGAAAAATGATGCAATAAAAAAATGATGCAATAAAAAATGATGCAATAATAATACTGTTAAAACTGCTTAAGCGAACAAAGTTTTTTTGTATTAAGAAACCAGCAAGCTTAAAATTCAGTTAAAAATAAGTCATAAAAATACCACTTTATTCAGTTCCAAAATACAGTTTAGCAATGCATCTGGACCTGTATTAAGAGACCACCTGTCTTAAGAGACCACCTTCTGCGACTCCCACAGCCAGTGTCTTAATACAGGTTTCACTGTATAAGTTTTACGTAATTTCCTGGGATGTCGCGAATAAAAATCGATTTAAATCATTGAAATCGATTTAAATCAAAAAAATCGATTGATTTGATTTTTTTCCAACCCTGCCTGTGGGGTCCTCATCTGAAGTATGGGGGGGGGGGGGGGGGCCCATGTTTTTTTTCTTAAAATAAACACAGCACATTGATCTAATTATAAAGCACTTTATTAAACATGTTGAAAACAGTGAGTCATTCCAGTGGTAAATTTTCAAAAATATGTATTGTGTGATCTACAATGGTGGCTAAAATTGATCTATTGAAATGGCCCTTGTATATTTAACTAATAACATTTGAACTGCGTGTCAATAAATAATAACTTAAAGCACTGTACTTGTTTGTTGTCTGATAAACCAACCAACCTACATTGACAACCTTGTATGATTAACATTTCCAAAGACCACTACATTAGTAATTAGCAAAGACCACTGCATTAGTTTTTCTATTAAACCCTAACTTTACTTTGGACGAATTGAAAAATTACGAGTTTCTGGTGCGAGTTTGCTGAAGGACGACTTGACCTACTTCGATATAATGCGCGCATATTTTTTATAATGTAACTGGAATGACTAAATATAGTGGAATACATAGGTTAAGATCAGACAAAACAATAATTTATCAAAAATAATATGTATTAATCAGATTAAACTGCGTAAATTTAGTGAAAATATATCAGCCAATAACCGGATATGTCTAATTCATAGGGAGTAACGATGTAACACGATTGCTGATTGGGTGAAGCTAGGCTTGTGCGATTTTTGCTTTGAAACATCGCGATCGATTTTATAAAAATTATCGCGATTTTCGATTAAATCGTAGGTCCAAATTCCCAAAAGTATAAACCGGGATAATGTGACTTGTTTCTAGAAAAAGTTGAAATAAATGATACAAAAATAGCACGAAATTAGAACACATTTTCATGCGCCGAATTCTTACCATCCTACGTCTATGCTTAAAGATGTTGTGAGGACTAGATACTCGATCGCTCTGATTAACGTGACAATCATAATACAGATTCTCCTTGACTAGAAGAACAAAATGCTTTTTAAATTTTTGTAATCGGCCCAGCCAAAGCTGAGATAAACATATAGCAACCACCTTGACAACCAAATGTTTTTAGCTATCGCGCTAGAGTTGTGACGTCACACCGGGATGACACCAATTCCTGTTAGTCTAGATTATTATCTCGGGGAGCATAGCTATAGGCTCGCTATTGCTGCGCGTATTAGGCACCTATGCACCTATTCTTTGACAATTCATTGTTCACACAGGAACACTACATTGTTCGAGATGCACAAAGGTTCAATAATATCGAAGTTGATGATATTTTTGTTGATTAAACTTAAAGGACAGCCCTCAAGGTGCCTGACATCACAATTCTAATGTATATTGTATAGGCCTGTTAGAGGTGGCAGTAACATCGGATTTCGTGTACGTGAATTAGGCTATATTTAATCAAACCCACCCACACACTTCTTGGAATACAATTCTACAAATGCATATATATCTTATCTTTCTGGATTGACTGCATAGATGATATAGGCATGCATGTACACAAATGTACAACTTTTTAAATGATAGTTTAGTAGGCCTATACCGCTCAGTGCACGTACGATTGCAATTTACCATTGTGTAGGCTTATGAATAAATTTATGATTGCAATATAGCATTTACTCCAGTTATGTGCCCCCCCCCCCCCCCTGCCCCCCCCCCCTCCACACACACACACACCAACGTACGTGTTGACCCGTACATGCCTCTACATTATTATTATACAAACACATTGCCAAAAGCTTATTGGTAAACAATTACATTCTAATCAGTAATGACGGGAAATTTCACATAGGACACACTGACACACTTATTGTACATTCGTAATCTTCAGAAAAAGTTGTAACTGCACTCTGTAGCATATACATTTAGATATGAATAATAGTACAATTACAGCCATCGTCAACCTCTCCCACCCACCTCGATCATCACACTCACATCCATCCATCCCAGATATTGCATAGTACACCCAGTCCTTTCAAGAATGGTAATGGATCCGCAATTAAGCCTACTAGACTACAGAGTATTTGTCACATGCATTGAAATATTGCCGATTTTCAGCATTGCCCATGGTTTACCGTAGTTATAGGCCTATTATTATGCGAATATAGCTATCCATGAAGCCATTAAAAATGAGTAAATATCAATAAATAAAGACTTACCTTCAACCTGACATAATTTATGTTATGGTAGGTGAAGTCTATCCTATTAAACGCACGTTTTAAAATATGTTACCTTAGTACTACAGACAGAGAAATATTGTCCCAGCTCACAGCGCCGTTCCCGGTGTGACGTCACAGTGAGTGGTGCTGTGATTCAGATTGAGGCGTCATTTAATCTCGTTATTTGGGCTGCCTAACATATTTCTTGCACTCCAAAACGACGCTATTGTGTTTAAATAGTGTAGTAGACCATAAAATTAATTGAAACTCGTTATCGACCGCAAGTCCTCACAAGACCTTTAATGTATACCTTATATCCATCATCGTGGGAGTGAAATTATTAATTGGGACCGGCTAAATATTGCGTATAGTTTATTAAACATTATTTATTTCATCAAAATTTGAGATAAAATGTCGCCGAAAAAAAAATATAAATTACATGATGTATCAGCTTCCACTTATAGTCTCCCTTTGTAGGACGAGTTTAGGTCATTATCGGAGTAACGCGAAGACGTTAATATTAGTACCCGGGGAGATACTGGGCAATCCACATACATAGGACGGGAGCTTTGAGTAGGTATGAGTGTAACGGCGTAAACTCGTCCTATAGAGCAGTTTATAGTTGCTTTCAGAATGTACGATTTACATTTAAGAGTAATCAACAGAACGCACAGTTCGAAATCAAACAACCTGAAATGCTGTTGCTTTATTTTCTTTAATTTGACATGACAACCGAATCAAAAAGGAAAAATTATTGCACCGCCTGAAATGGCTAACCCTAGAATTAAAAAGAATTCTGTTCACTGATTGCCTAACACTCTGCAACTAAGTAAATACTTGGCATTTCACGACAGACTCAGGGTCTGCAGCGAAAGAAAGAAAATTATATGGCGATTCGACGGAGTAACTAGCTGCTTTTCTCAATGACAAAAGTGTTACCTCGCTATTGTTAGTTTGTTTATTGTAGCGCTTTGTGTTGTGATTAGTAATTATTCGGCGAGGCAGGATATAAACTCAGTGAACATAGGCGTGAATCGATTATAATTGTACTCATGTACTGATAAAATGCGACGGAAAAGTACACACTTCAGATTTTTTTAAAAACATGAAATTTTTGACGATTTTTCGATTTTTCCTCAATTACATCGTAAAAATCGCGATTTTAAAAATAAATCGAACTTCACGATTAAATCAAAAAATTGCGCACGACTAGTTGAAGCATAGATAACGCATTGGCGTGTATTCAATAAGGACGCCTGTATCGGGGAGCTTTGAGCTATACGCTGTTTGGAAAAAATCAATATTTAATGTATGCCTACCTGTAGATCGACGATATCGTTGAACATCGCTGCTGGGATGAGCTTTTTAGTTGAGAAATTGGGAACACCTAACGATCGAGTATTGTTAAACATTATAAACACTAATCCATCAGATAATCAATCAGCCGCTATTGCTAAATAAAAGACAGCTTATAGCGCGTATTGATACCGTTATTCAAACAGCAATACAAAGACACTGCCGCTAATCCGTCAAATGACCATTCAAATGTAAAAGATATCACAATATCTTCCATATATTCCTTCATCCATTTAGATATTTTGATAAGTAAATAGGAAAATATATTTTGCCTGTAAGTCGTTGCTGCTTTAGGCAAGTATGCATGAGCAAATTAATTTCAAAATATTCAGCAGATTAGTGACAACAACGTTGTGACCTGTCCACTGTTCTGATCTGTGAAAGGGTTAAGACGCCCAGACACGTTTGTATACGCTTGATCAGTTGTATTGGATTTCTCAAGCGTGAGTTCCTCTAGAGGGAGATTCCTCTGTTATCCAATCAAATACTGACACGTCACACTGACGTTTAGCATAACAGACAGAAACATGGCAGGTATTTTTGCAATTTGTAGGCCAAACAAGGCGACTAACATCGGGCTTGTAAACTCATCTTCTTTTCGTTCGCTGATCATACCGCCAGTCCTGTAAGTGACTCGACATGATCATAAGCGTTAAGTGCGTGGATCCATGGTTTATTAGAGTGCGCCGTGCATCCTGGAACCTCCGTCTTCAGCACTGTAAACTCATTATTTATAGAAAAATTAGATCAAGTGCAAGAAAACATACAACAAATCATAGTCTTAAACAACGCAGTAAGTTCATTTTTATTGAAGACACAATAAATTAGGTATATTTTTTAAAGTAAAAACATGCACAAATAAATATACACACATGATAATATAATCGATAATTAAGCACACGCAAAGTTACCAGTTTCCGTTACACTTTTTCACTGCGTCTCTCGTGCGTCCTCGGGGATGCAGAGGGTTAATTTTTATGCGTCCCTCTGCCATTTTTATGCATATATACGCGCAAAAGGACGCATAAGGGCAACTCTGATTTTAACTGGTCATTGAAAATTATAGCCACGGCCATCAATCGTTACTTTGCTGCCGACTGATAAACTGTCAAACGATGACATTTTGCGATGACGTTTCATGAATGACAAATCGTAGTAAAACAGTACCGCGTAGTAATCCCTACTCGTCACGCTCACATCAATCGATGTTTTAATTGGTCGATTTAAATGGGATGCGCACCGAACAGCCAATGAAAATACTCCGTTGAATATGGCATGTGTGCTCATATCGAAAAATATGGAACGGGCTAGAAGGTTTGTTTATATGATAAAATTATATATTGTTGCAATAAGATTTACCCTATACTATGACATTAATACACCATTACATTTTTAATGAACAAGTGTTAGATGGTTATGTTATGGTTTGAATTAGTTTGTGTTAAGGTGCGGTGAAATGTTAGTGTTATTGTTTGGTTATGATTAGTTATGATTAGCTAAAGTTTGATAAGACAAATAATATTACCATGTCTTCGCTTTCGAGAGCTGGTTTAGCATCGCATCCGTAGACATTATAATGTGTTGTCAGTCCGTATGTCACTTTTAATGAAGTTCCTTGGTACGTAATTCTCGTCGAGCCGGAAGTCAAAGTCCGTCGGTTCTTTTGGTCTGCTGTTTCGTCTGTCATTGTTAACTTGTCGGCTCAAGTTTGTCAGTTTCAGCAATGTCGGGAACAATTTGACGCCATATAATAGGGGCATTACCTCTTCTACGATTTCTGCAGCAGAGTCGAACAGTCTCCTCTTTCCCAATATTTTCGCATCTCTGTAGACAACTGCAACTTTTTCGCGACCTGAAGTTATATAAGAGAAATTAGTAGGCTTTTTTCATTTCTCCTTCAATTTACTTTGTAGACAGATTAATAAACACAGAATAGTTTTATTACATAATATATGTAATAGTAGTTAAGTTAAATATATGATGTGGTAACCTGGCTCAGCAACACCGATGTGGTTGTGGAGACCTCGAACATATTCACCATTTGTTAGGTGTACTGTCGCTTTACAGGCTAGCCGTCGACCCAGGCATCGCAGAATACTGAAAAATTGGGTTGCCCTTCAGGCAGGTGCGTGCATGAACTTGGTTGCCCGAACAGTGTTTTAGCTTGCCCTTCAATTCATGAATGTAAAATAACAACACCATCATTATCAGACATTAACAAATACTATGTACATGTATTTATGGAATAATAGCATTTTGAAACCATTTCCATTACAGATAGCTGTGGCAAAATCCATTCGTAGCAATAGTTTTGAAATATCTGCAGTGCTTAAAGTATATAGATATTTTTTCAAATGTCAGATTTAGCAAATAAGAGAGAATTTAGCAATTGTTCATACCCCTCTATGGACAAATGATTGTAAGGAAGTAAATTACTGGTGACACATGCACTAATCGCTATTTTCTAGGGTGAGTTTAGACAGGTACCCGAGGCTGCTAGCCTCATATTGATATGCTTTGGCGAAAGCACCTACTTGAGTATGACCCATGATGTTTTGACGCTAGTCAAGCACCAAAGAGGGACAATCTAAACTCATCCGGGAATTTGACACATGACATTCGCACCCAAACCCACCCACCCACCCCCATCCCAAACACACACCCCCCCCAAAAAAAAATTTGCCATCCAAATAATTGTTCAATACATCATGGAATATTTTATTTAGGAAATTAGCAAATGGGTACCAGTGGATTTGATAATCCCCAAATTTTGTACTTGCCCATCGGGCAGATGTTACACAAGTTATGGTTGTCCGACATGAAATTATAGTTGTTCCGGGACGTCGGACTAGCTATTTTGCAATCCCTGGCTTGACTCCTCACCATGCATCTGTAGACAATCTGGGGACGACGCTTGTTAACCTTCAGGGTATATCGATACCCCAGAGTGTCTATGGGAATATCCTGAAATAATGACAATATGATATTATTATTATTATTATTATTATTATCTTTCCGGGGTTGTCAATTAGTTTGGGTTAAAGTGCAGTGAAATGTTAGCGTTATTGTTTGGTTATATATCGATACCCAGACTGTCTATGAGAATATCCTGAAATAATGACAATATGATTTTATTATTATTATTATTAACTTTCCACGGGTGCTTGAATCTGTCACCACAGTGTACGTCATTGGTCCGACAACGCCTTCCACTACTCGTGGGGCAGGAATTGGTTCTTGGAGGTTTGACTCCCATGAATATCCGAAGAACTGGCATCAAGATGGTGCATCGTCATTTGTGGTATCTAAGCCCAGAGCTAGCAACACTTGTCCTCTTCTCAGAACAGCTGTCTTTCAACGAGAAATCAAACCGGGTGCTGAATATGAAGTTGGAACGAGAACCGCACCTGCTGAAAATCATTCCAAGCGATGTTGCAGAGTTGTGTCTTTCGAAATCTTTCTTTGTAACTAACTACTGACATTGAGGGTAGTTTCCTTGGACTACCTGTGGAGATTTGGCCAGAAACGCAGTCATTTCAAATTGCAGCACCATTTGTCAGCAACATGAATTGTATCAATGGCCCTGCTGAAAGAGGAGTAGCATTAATAAAACAGTTCAATGCAACAACAAAGATGAAGATCAGAAACAATATATCCTCCAAGTTGTTGAAAAGCACAGAAGGGAATTTACTAGCTGCAATCCTGATGACATTGCTAACATCTAGACTACATGTAGATTGTAGGCTATATTCACAAATTAGTAGATGATACGATAGCTTTCATATGTGTAATCATTTGTGATGTGTGGCTAATTATTTGGGTTGATCAGATTCAATACATGTGTCAATGTTCCCCTACAATAAAACTTTATGTATAACGTAAACTGCTTCCATGTTTTAAACACATTCCTAGATATATAGATTCTGTATAACACATATGCCTGATTATTGCAAAAGACTATATGCACATTGTGGAAATTTACAGAATCTTGGGGGACCTCTAAATCTTCTCTAAATGACCGAATATTTTACATTCAATATTATTTTAGGATAGAGAAATTTTTAGACTTTGATTTTAAAACTAATTTTTTTTGGGACACCCTAAAGAAAATCACACCCAAAGACAAAAACTCCCTGAGTTGCCTACGGCATAATATCAATTGATGTCAATAATCCCCAAATCAAAGAATGTGCCTACAAAACTCTTGTCAGACCATCCCTTGAGTTCAGCCAATCTGTCTGCGATCCATATACCAACAACCTCCCAAAGCATCTTGAATCAGTCCAAAGGCGAGCCGCTCGTTACACACTAAATAAATACCAACAGACGTCTAGTGTTGGAAACATGCTAAACCAACTCAACTGGTAGTTGTTGGCTGAGAGACGCAGAATAGCCAGACTACTAATGATTTACAAGATCAATAACCATCTCGTTGCATCCAATATGCCTCCAAACACCACCTTGCCACTACACACACAGAAAACTCCCAGACACCTAATTCATATGTCAACCCGTGACTATCACCATCTGTCTTTCTTCATACTTGTGTGCAGCGAAGGATTGCTACACCTTGCCAGAGAAAACTGTCCCAGCAATATCGCTAGATGCCTTCAGAAGAGCACTCCAGCACTTGCTATATAAACACACAAAACAACGCTAGGTACTCCACTGGAACACAGTGATAGGGAACAGTGCCGCTGCCTTGAGGAGCCTGGAAGTCCGGGAGTACTATACTCCCAAAGTTCATGTTTGGACTCCCTAAACAAAGACCAAGGAAGTCTTGGACGTTTTCTGACCCTGACACCACTAAAACGATGATTTTAAGCAAATTTAAGGTATGGGAACCATTTTGGACTTCCATGTTTCCTGCTTGAACTAGAAAGACTACTACACAGGAATAAAACTTCCTGTCTTTAGAAGTTAGTGCACGCCCTGGCCTGGAACACTGAGCTTCTTTTATCTGCTTTTAATCGTGTTCTGAATTGATTCTAACTACAAGCATACTCAACCGCATGCATACTACACCCAGAGTCAGACCTTTCCACTTTATTCATCCATCATATGATGTCATAATTAACTATGTGATGTGTACAATAATATCAAAATCAATGACGTTATTAGGCCATCCATAAAAAAATTTGTTTCCTAAACCGGGTGGGGAAAAAAGACTTCATTCAGTAGGGAGGGAGGAAATTTTTTTTTTTCAATTCTTAATTTACTTTTAAAAGGTCAAATATTTGGGTTTTTTATATATTTAACTAGATGTCCATTAAATATGGTTGTAATTGTCAAATTTGTTGTTTTTCATGTCACAATTAGCAAAAGACATTGTATACAAATGTCCTTTAAAACGCTGTAATTTGTATAGTTTGACAAATGTATGGATGTTTTAGCATTTATGATGGGTATAAAAAAATGTATTCCCGGCCGGGTAACAAAAGAGAAGAAACCTCACCGGAGAGGTTTACAGGAAACGAAACTATTTTTTGTTTTGACCTTATGACATCATGAATGACATAGATAAGTACGTCACAAACGCATAATTGAAGACGGACTACCGGTAATCCACATTATTGCACGAATTGCATGGACCTACTATTTAATAGATATCTTGTGGAATATTTTGAAACTAATTTGACTGGCTGCTCTTTCTGCTGTAGGCAGCAACAACACACAGATAAGTATGTCATGAACGCACAATTGATGGTATTAATGATTAATCAATGATCATTCGTCAGGATGGAACTCCGTTGTCCAAATCTTTTCCCATATTCAACAACTTACCCGTAATGGTCAGGAATTAATGGTCAGGGCATTTGGGGATCAATCAATCCCAACATGGGTGACAGCGAATTGTGGGTGGAATTTAGCTCGAGGTGGGCGGGGCATAGCTAAAACTAGAAAGGTCTATTGAATGAAGTTGGCCCTTGCACCGAAGATGAAGGCATGGCCCCAAATTCATCATATTTCTACACAACAATGTAACTACTATGAGAATTCTGCCTTGTCAGATCAAGTGAGTGTAATGTTTCATTAATTGGAAGCATTCCATTTGAAAATTATACCAATAATTAAAACAAATACATTATTATTTCACCCAAAGGTATAGCCTGACGGGTATATTTTCTTTGTGACTCACCAGCAAAATCCACCTGTCAAACCATTTCGACCCTTGCCATAATGGCAGGACAGGCAGGCACATCTTTTTATATGTATTCATTGTAGTTGTACCCATTTATTGAGTCACCAGGTGATTAATTAATCAACAAATTATAATTCCTCATATGTGCTTGTTTACAGGTTGCGGCCAAATTTGCAGTCCCTGGCTCGGCCAGTAAAATGCAACCGTCATCGTCAGATGCAGGTCATCGCCACTCGTTGGGTTTCCAGGTGTTTCTGCAGGTGCAAGCGATTCGGGATCAGAGATTGCTCCAGCTTGAAGATCATTTCACATGGTTGGAAGAGATCCTGGTTGAAGCAAAACGAGCATTTGCAACGTAAGTACAACGAGAGGAATCTGAGATTATAGACGCTCGCCCTCCGGGTTTTGCCAAACTGTAAATATTTATCGGATCCGGGATTACAACATCACATCCAACATTGTAGGATCCTAGGATATTGTCATACCCTTTAAAATTTGATCCAAATGAATGAATCTGATCTGTAGGTCAATGGACCCTTCCGGTTTTAGCTGCGCCCTGCCCATCTTTATCTAAGCTCCACCAACACCACGTTCGTGTTGGGATCGATCAATATCTGAACTCCCTGACTATCAATTTCCAGAAAACTGTGCCGGTACGCTGTTGAATATTTTGAAACTAATTGGACTGCATCAAATTAGTTTGAAAATATTCTACAGCATGTTTATTAAATAGCAAAGACATACAATTGACCAGTATGTGTTGGAATATTAATCGTTAAAGACAGACTATTTCGAATCATTGTAGGCTGATGTCACTACCATAAATTTTGACAGAAATACTCCCTCATGAACCTGGAATAGTCCGTCAGTTGTATAAATTGTATGTCTGCTATTTAATAAACATTCTGTTGAATATTTTGAAACTGATTGGTCCAATCAAATTATCGGAATTGACTGCGGTCTCTGCAAACTTCCATCTACATTGAACATACGGTTTCATTGGCCTAGCGTTATATAGGCGAGCTGTCATTGGGCCAGGGTTGGGGTCAATTCCAATTGGAATTGATCAGACAATTCCTATTCAATTCGAATTGATAAATCTGAGGGCTCTGGAATTGAAATTGATAAATTTTAAGACATTGGAATTGGAATTGATAATTTGAATTGACCGGAATTGATAAATTTCAATTCAATTCCAGTCATATTTGCCATAGATTTACTGAACATTGGCTATAAAATGTATATGTAATATCTGTATACACTGCTCTTTATATGCCCTTAATGCATTTCATCCTAAATGATCTGTATATGCCCTTAATACATTTCATCCTAAATGATCTATATATGATACCATTTACCACATTTCATTCTATATGCAGGTTGATGATATTTATTATGTCAGCTGTTATTAGATGCTTTATTGAATATTTTAAAATTAATTTGACCGAATACTTTTCTCTCCTATGGCTAGTTCTATTAAAATTAATTTTAACAACTTAGTTATGTGTCTGGTTTGAAGACTAGAATTTGAGATACTGATAATTCAGTGATGAGCAAGTTAGCCCGTAACCCTTTATTTAACACCTAAGCCAGCCAAAAAACCTGCAATGAGTTTGAGCAATGCCCATTGACAGGCCGATGGAAGACTATTTTTGAAAATTAACCACTGGAGTGGCTAGCTGGATAAATCAGCCTGTAATTCCGGTAGTAAATTTTCAAAAATAATCTCTCGCTCTCTGATCTGACAAAATAAAGATCTTATAACTGCTATGAACTTTAATATTTTATTGCATTAACTCAATTCTCCCTGACCAGTGGCCAGTTAACCTTTTTTCAAAGCTGCTGATCTTGAACTTATTTCATTGTGCATTCCCTTGAAACAGGTTTTCCTCTCTATGAAATCATGCCATCTTTAAAATCATGGTATGCTTCTGGGGCGTTCAAACATGAACTTTGGGAGTATAGGACTCCCAGACTTCCACTAAATAGTGGAAGCCTTTGTCCGGGGGTCCTATATACTCCCAACGTTATGCATGTTTAGACTCCCAAAAAACATACCACGGAAGTCCTGGACTCCCTATTTTTGGCCCTGACATCTCTAAAAACAGTGATTTTAACCAAATTGGACATGTATTTGAACCATTGTAGACTTCCATGTTTCTTGCTTAGACTCCCAATTAGTGATGTTATTTTTCCGGAAAAATATTTTTACGGAAAATTGTCCTAAAAATGGAAAAATATGTGTATATTTTGAACCATAAAATATATATATATAAATGGGTATTTTTAAACAAATTATTTTGAAAGTTTAATGACTAAAGCAACTGTCACATTACATGCCCTTTACACCGACTGATTTACATGTGACTAACTGAAGTTAGTAAGTTTCATATATAGCTCAACAGTTCATTTTGGTCATTACAGGCCTATTTTGGTGGCTATCAGAAGTCATCTTTTATATTCCGTCAAATATCAGTTGGGATCAAATAAATCATCATCATGAAATATGTATGAAAATTACTGTCATGTATGCAAATTACTTTTCAATTGTCTGATCATCAATCATCATTATCATCATCATGTTACATTCATCATCATAATCATCATTCTGAACTATAGTGATAGTGTAACATGATGCAAGCCATTTCAGCCATGGCAATAGATGACACAAATCTAAATCTATTAACTTATATTATTAGCAAAAGCATCGGTATTAATGCAATAGGGGAAAAAAAATTTGCAATTGCATCCTTAGGCGAGCGGAAAATTTTCTGGAAAAATACGTTGCTACTCCCAATACATGTACATGTAGCATTACCCAAGAAACCTGTGTTTAGAAATTAGTGGAAGCCCTGCATAGATCTACATGTACATTGTACATAAACAGACCTAGTCATTACATTTTAAATTCTCAAAAATAATTGTCGCTTGGTATGCAAATGGATGTTTTCTATGAAAAATTAGAAATTTTGCTATTTTAAGGGTTAAATTATGTGTTTATAAATGCATTTAAATTTTAACCCTTTCATGCCTGAATATATTTATGAAATGTTCTATATGGACTACAGCAGTTCTAGAAATTCGGAACATTTTGTCATGGCGCAAAAAAACCCTGGCAGAACTGGTTCACCACTGCACTAACACAGGGCATTTCCACGGTGACTCACATTACATTTTATTCCAATTCATAAATTAAATTCAAACAATGACGATGAACGATATTAGTTTTAGCCTCCTATCCCGTGTGTGCTGGAACACATTGGCATAAGCTATAAAATGATATAATAAATGATCATATCTGATTAAAATCATGGCTTTGATTAAATTTAATTACAGCGTGACTCGTGTGACAGTAAAAGGACAACATAAAAATCTTATGTGTTTCCATTGCAATTTCTCCTAAGACAAAACACGACAGAAAATAACAAATACAATCAGTAGTCTTGCTAATAAATGATGTTTGAAAAATTATTGTGAGTGAACTGAAATTCTACAAACAACAAGTAAAAATATATAATCAGCGTGACTCACATTACACAATGCTCACTAACATAATATAATTTATTAGGCACTCTTCAGCTAGAGGAAAAGATTTAAATTCCTTAAGAGTTGTACTTTGTATGAAAATCCTCCTGCGGTGTCACTTATATGCCAAAATGTCCATGGTGGTTTATAATGAAGGGTGGCATCAGTCTTTATTAACCAACTTTTTCTGTCGGTAGAATATTTCATCTGGTCGCAAGTCAGAGGTTGGTACCCCAAAAATGGTGGACTTGTTACACTTTATAAATTTTTCTTGGGTTCAAATTCTATTATCTTTTGAAGTATTGCACCCAGAAAAGTAAGTAAGGCATCATAACACTGCTAATTATCTTCCCCTTCAGATGTCATTTGACTTGATAATAATAGGCCTGCAGAGAACCTCTGAAAAGCCATTATTTAGAGAGTTTAGTATTCCGAGAGCCTTATGCCCACAACATACCTCATTTATTTCCAAATTCTGTCTAGTTTTTGGAAATGTATGTTGTGGAACTGGAGTCGTGCAGTTTTGAGTGACGCTTATGAACATGCAGGTGTGTAAACGTGCATTAAAAAATCTATATTTTTGTGAAATCAAATGCCATTTCCGAACACCAATCTTTTTCCCCAAATATTCATAATTACAACCACAATTAAGAACTACAGAGTGCTAGATATCCTATTTAGGTAATTTACAGTCATTTTTAGTGTTCAGGGTTTGTAATGATTATCTAATAAATGGCTTTTATCACTAGAGTCTTCATCACTTTCTTCACTCATCACTTTCAACAATGTCACATTTAGCCACATATTTTTCACATTTCTGCAATCCTCACTGCCAGTGCAACCCAGACCTTGGTCACTGCACATACATGAAACATTGCACATAGCCCTTCCTTTGCAAATACACAATACACTGTTAATATCTCAGACGCCATATGGCCATCAAACTGGACTTGCGCACTACATTCCACTTCCTTCTTCCTTCTTCCATTCATACTGCGGGGAGGAACGGAGTTGGTGATTTGCTAAATGGGATTGCATCCAAATATGTGTTTGCAACATTGACCTCTTACACTTGTCCATGGACCTGGCTTTACAGGGTGGCAATTTGGCAATACTTGTGTCTTTAGTTGCCATTCTAGCTTGTTCAAGTTTGCAGGGGTTTTTTTTCTTACCACTTGGATTATACAGTGAAGGTACTAAGCCCCTTGCTGCACATGTTGCAGTCTTGCAGATGGTACATCTCCACCACCAAGGGTTGTTAGAGCAATGAATTTGTTTGGATTTTTCTTGACAAGATTAAACACTGACATCTTCCCCTTCATGTACAAGGCTGCAGTTGTATCGCAGCCAGTAAGTGCGTGAACAGCTGGTAATATCTGGCAGAATACTAAAGGAAACTTGCTACAGATATTATGGACAGGGTTTGTGTCTGTTTTTGTCTTCAGGTTTTGTCACTTGTCCAGTTTTGATCCACAGTTCGGCCACGTTGTTCAGCATTGGAAGGTGGTGAATAGTCAGTACCAGGCCATCTACATCTTTGCACTGGATGATGACTTCCTTTGACTCCTAAATTGTCAAACACCTCATCTGCTTGTGAAATATCATCTCTGCGTCCTCACGGTTGCATTTTAGATCGAGTGTGTTTTCCAATTTACCAGCACTAACACACGCAGAATCTTGTGTGTTTTCCAGGCAACCAGATAAATACACTTTTATGTGGGAGTGACGTAAGCTTCTTTGGCAGCGTGTGCCTAGCTAAGAATTCAATGACTTTCACTGTGTTTGAGGTGGCATGCAAAAAGTTCTTCCCGTCTGGCATTGGCATTCTCCTTCGATCAATACTCACCATTCTGTTACTTCTGATATACAGCTGGCTCTAGGACTATAGACTTAGAAAGCTTTACCGACTCCTTGGAACCGGGTACTCGGCTCCCAACTGCCGAGTACCCATCTACCATAGAGCTCATTCTTGTTTGCATATCAACAAGAGCTATACATGCTTTTTGCAGTGGAAAGATTGAGAAATAAAAATCTACGTCTTTGTGTAACTGTGATTGTGATAGCTAGTAGAGATGGGCGGTATTGATATTTACATGACGGTACCGGTACCATGAAAAAATAGGACGGTATACCGTCATCTGAGCTTGAGGCACGCCACAAAATTAGAACAATTTTTTCCATTTTCTTTTCACTTCCATCTCCAATCAACGGTAAATATAGGTAAAATAAATAAATCGGCTTCCTGATTTAGAGAAGAAAAACATGGCTATTGCGACTGTTTAGTTTCACGATTTTATTAGGTCACTATTTTTATTGACGTAATATCATTCACGGGAATATCGGTCAAAGGGTGTGGTCGACTCGCTAACTATAACCCGCTGTTTGAGACATTGGGATGCACTATTTTCAATCTGGATTGTTCTTGCTATTAATGCGTGCGACCAGCAAGCGGTAAATTTTATTTGGGCAGTCGAGCGCTTTGATAAACAGTCCAGACAAAATCAGCGAGTATTTAAACGGGACGAGTGTTGTACGCTTTTATTTCTGTTGGAGTCGTATATTCTGTTACTCGCGAAAACAGGCCTATGCACACACATATAACACGACATTGAATATAGCCGATTCCAAAGCTTCTGATAATTACCGAGTACCCGATGTGCAGACTCGTTACTCGCCATGCTTCACGTGAAAAATGCGTGTAAAAAGCTATTTCCGCGAACTTCTGACGTGTAGCCAGTTGAAAAATGAATTACAAAAACTAAAACACTATAATTTTTAGGTGTCGGTACTTAAACTGGATTTAATCCGTAAAGAAATTTCTTAAAACAAGCCAGAAAAATAAAAAATAACGACTTCAACGCTGCTCGTTGCTAATAAATTAGCACGTGATCAAAATGGCGCGAGCAAATACTACGTTTCAGTAAATTTTCATTGATAAATTCAGCATAGTAATGTATTTTCCCACGGTCTAGTTCATGAACAACCAATCAGATACGTCTTTGCGAGATAGCTGTTGTGTTTGAATAGCACGCAGTTTGTATGTTATTTTGTTATTCTAGCGCGTTTGTTCGGTGACAAAATGCTTGGAGTAATAAATTACAAATAATAGAAACGGGAATATATTATAGCGTCATTACTACCGGCGGATGGCCAGAGAATGAGTTTAGATGTTTTAAATAAAGCAAGTTTACCGTGAGACTTTCAAGACGTACGTTTGACATACAATTCTGCCTGTCATTATTTTGTAATTGACGTCTTGACGTTTGTTTTTACAACAACCCTTTCACCTGAACTCCGCTAATAGTTAGGGATGCCTGTATTTTTGGCACTATTAGCACTTATTTACCCTTGGTCAAGTCAGATTTTAAGAATATATTTCTCAAATATTGCTCAAACATTATGGACGGTATTCACGGTATTTGGAAATGTCACGGTATCGGTTCACGGTATACCGCGGCCCTCACGGTACTACCGTCAGACCGCCAAGCTCTAATAGCTAGTGACTCTCTTGCTTGGATAATATGGATACCACCGATGATAACCAGGTCGTATATTTCCTTATTATTCCATAGTTAAAAGACTTAGGTCTCAAAATTTCGTTGTCGCATGTTCCAATTTCTGACCCCAAAGAATCTGGGACGTGTGTTAACAACGAGTTATGCCGGATGGTCGCCTTCTTTAACCCCAACAGGCGATCGGCAGATATGAAAATAGGTGTTTGCTACGGTATTTGTAACACCGTATATCGGCTGACGTCGTTCTCCGTGAGATCCGAGCGGGTGACGTCACACCCGTGGTGCTCGGATGTTTATGTGAAGAAAATTTTTTCATTAGTTCGCGCATCTTGTTCTGGGTGCTGCGTACTAAAAATGGTACCAGAAAACTTTGGAATGTTCAAGTTTTGCGTGTTATCACGATCTGTTTGCAATGATCGGTGGTTTCAAAATTCTTGATTAAGATGTGTGGTCTGCGGTTTTATCGTGTGCTACCGCAGTTTGTTTACATTTTGTTGTTTCTTCACGTATCGTTTTGGCTTTCGTTAGGAGTATAATTTATATTGATGAAGTAAATATACCCCGAATGCTATGCGATATGATTCCTGGTTCCGTTATACATCCTGGAGGATCAATTATGGGTGTATTTAATGCCCGCTTCGTTCTTGTCGTCATAATCAATGCGATCTTTGCTGTAACGTTGCGGGGTGGGGTGCGGGAGGGTTACAGTTAATTTATGGTCAAATTATTTGAGAATTAATTGTCCGCCTTCCATCCATGTCTCGCTCCGCTTGCTTATTGTAGGTTTGTGGTTGAGGCCAATCTGGTACCGGGCACGGGTTCCGTGTCGGTTGGTTTGGCACCAGCTGACGCGATGACCGGTGTGCAGGGCCGGGCGTGGTACTCACCTATCTCGCCCGGTCCGGCGGTCGGACATGGGGTGCCGTTGGCGCCCGTGTTTGGCCACGGTTCCGCGTCCGCTACTGGTCCGTACGGTTTTCCGTGCGGACCTATCTCATGAACTGGTATGGTTCATGGGGTGGCGGCGGAACCGGGTGGTACCGGAGTGCCTGGTGTGTCAGCCGCGGCTCCTTGCCGGGAGGCCGTGGCTGGCAGACCCGTGAGCACGTCAACGGGTGACGTGTTTGCGGGTGTTTCCTCCTCGGAGGTGATCCCGTTCGCTGCTCTAATGAGGAGACCTATCCAGTTGTATCTGATGTCTCTGGAAACAGAGAACAGAACCCCTGTCAAAACTGGTTCCAGTTTTGGAGCCGATAATATCGCATCTGCTATGGTGGAAACAGCGTCAGAATCTCCTAGATATGGTTTCGCTGCACCTACCTCGCCCCCAGCTGTCCGTGTACACGGATGCTTCGCTGGAAGGGTGGGGTGCCTGCCTGGGAGAACACCAGGTCTCGGGCACATGGACTCTCCTGGAGAGTCAACTGCATATCAATCTGTTGGAAATGATGGCAGTGGAACTGGCGTTGGAAGAGTTTCTTCCGATGATCAGGGGCAAGGTGATATTGATACGGTCGGACAATTCGACGGTAGTATCATACATAAATCGCCAAGGCGGGACCAGGTCTCACACACTTTGTATCAAAGTGTGGCACTTGATTCAATGGTGCAGGAATTACTCGGTTGTTTTGAAAGCAGCTCACATTCCTGGCCGATTGAACATTCTGGCGGATGCTTTGTCTCGCAGACAGAGAATTCTGCCGACAGAATGGTCCCTCAACCCTCCAGTTCTACGAAGGATCTTCGAGCATTGGGGCAAACCCAACGTGGACTTGTTCGCCACAAAGGAAAATGCTCAAATCATGACTTATGTCTCACCGATTCCAGATCCAAATGCCGTCGATACAGACGCTCTGGCGATAAGCTGGAGGGGGATGCACGCTTACGTGTACCCATCCACCATCCTTCTGCCGAAGGTATTGGTGAAGATCAGGGAGGAACTATGTCTGGTCCTGCTAATAGCGCCGTATTGGCCAAGCAGGGCGTGGTTCATGGATCTGCTAGATCTGTTGGTGGAAAACCCAGTGCAGTTGCCCGAGATTCCGAACATAA
Source organism: Chaetoderma sp. LZ-2023a (assembly GCA_034401795.1). Taxonomy (NCBI): domain Eukaryota; kingdom Metazoa; phylum Mollusca; class Caudofoveata; order Chaetodermatida; family Chaetodermatidae; genus Chaetoderma; species Chaetoderma sp. LZ-2023a. The sequence goes on along the minus strand of CM067374.1, from coordinate 120,257,463 downwards.
TCTCCCAGGCCAAGGGACGCTTCCTACACGAGCGTCCCGAAATGTTCAAATTGACTGCGTGGATGTTATCAAACAACGTTCCACGTCGGAAGGCTTTTCTCGACAAGCTGCTGATTTCATCGCGGCTGCGAGAAGGAGGTCAACCTTCAAGTCATATAACAACAAGGTTAACAGATTTGCAGACTGGTGTGAAGAAAAGGGTATTGATACCTTTCAATCCACTATTCAGCAAATAGCAGACTTTCTCTGTGAGCTGTTCTTTTCAGGACTAGCTCCCGTCACAATTGCTGGATACAAGTCAGCTTTGGCATCAGTTATCCCTTGTCTAGCCAACAGGGATAGTCCAGAGGTGGCCCAGTTAAATGTGATGGTGAAGGGAATGAGCAATCTCCGACCGAGACAACCGGTAGTCATTCCTGCCTGGAGTCTATCTTTAGTGCTTAATGTACTGGCCAAGCACCCTTTCGAACAGTTGCGTTCGGCTACTCTAAAGCATTTGACTCTAAAGGCGGTCTTTCTATTGGCAGCTTCCTCAGCTAGAAGGCGCATGCGCTTTCGGCAGAGAGGGACCGATTTATTGTCTCTGGAGAGGGTCTGCGTCTTCTGCCAAGAGCAGAGTTTATGTCAAAGAATCAATCTTTGAGATATCCCGGCAAACCGATCATAATACCGAAGTTAACTAGGTTTGATCGTGATGCCAGTGTCTGGTGCCCGGTCCGTGCTTTGACTAAGTACAAGAAACGGACTGAGTCGTTACGGTCGAACGATAGACATCTATGGATCTGTCATAAGAAGCCTTATGGCGCCGCATCCATGGATTCTATCTCTCGTTGGGTAGTCGAATGCATTCAGACTACTCATGAGATGGCGACTGGGCACCAGGTGCAAGGCGTAAGGGCACACAATGTTCGAGGAATAGCCGCCTCGACCGCCCTTTACAGTGGTGTTCCGTTAGAGGACATCATGGCCATTGCACAATGGCATTGTGAGTCCTCATTTACGGATTACTATATGAGGGATGTGTCAGACTCAGCCAATCCACTCGCTTTAGCTGTTTTGAGACGATAGTTAAGTGGCCACACTGCTCTTCACCCTTTTTCACTTCGGTTAGAAAAGAACCTAAAGCTGGCATGGTCGAGCGGGAGGATGACAACCAGATTGTGTCACTGATGGCCGGACCAGTGAATGGTTGGAGGCGGTACGTCTGAAGTCCAAATATCATGAGGTAATTCACGATTGAGAGTGTTTTGTATTATGTCTATATATCATGATCATTCGTCTTATATATTCATGCTCATTCCCAGGCTAATACATGTCGATATGCAAGGAGCAGTTAACCCTCTTGGCATATTTGTGTTTCAGGCGAGATACATGTTCGTGAGTTCTCTCCCTTTTCTTAGGAGAAAAAGGGGCGGGGCCCAGTGACACGAATGTGATTCGGTTCCGATAACTTGACGGTCCTTTTAGGTCTCCGTTAGTCAAGTTGTTACGTCTAAATCTTTCTCCAAGGGGCAAAAGTAGCATTTATGGCTTGCCCCTTCCCACCAGGTTACTGAACAAATCTGGTGTATATCAGAAAGTAACAGAATGTTGAGTATTGATCGAAGGAGAATGCAGGAAATTTCAATTTCCCTTTCTCCGAGATCTAACAATACTCACCATTCTGTTACGGACCCAGCCTCCCAGCCCCACGGAGGCAAGCCATGGTTTTCTCTTGTTTGGTGGCTATGCAAACAATATGAGCTCTATGGTAGACGGGTACTCGGCGGTTGGGAGCCGAGTACCCAGTTCCAAGGAGTCGGTAAAGCTTTCTAAGTCTATAGTCCTAGAGCCAGCTGTCAAGGCCAGCTGTGTATCAGAAAGTAACAGAATGGTGAGTATTGTTAGATCTCGGAGAAAGGGAAATTGAAATTTCCTGCATTGTGTCACTGATGGCCGGACCAGTGAATGGTTGGAGGTGGTACGTCTGGAGTCCATTTATCATGAGGTAATTCAAGATTGAGAGTTTTTTGTATTATGTCTATATATCATTAGTGCTGAAACGGGTAACCGAGTACTCGCCAACGGTTACGAATTAGTGAGTACCCGGTTATAAAATCAATAACCGGGTACCCGGTTATACAACGTGTACCCTAATGCAGATGTAAACAAACTGCAATATCGTCAGCTAGCGTTAAAATGGATTGTCATAGACGTCGATCGACCGTATGGAATCATTTTAAATTAACTGAGGATAATAAAAAAACACAATGTACTTTATGTCAGACAAAAATGGCGTATGCTGGATCGACGTCAAGTATGAAAAATCATCTAAAATTCCGACATCCAACTACATTAGAATCAGCCACGGCAGACAATTATAAGGGTACAACTACCAGTACTGGTACTTCCAAAGTACAATCACAGCTCACATTTGGGAACCGTAATAGGCCTATGCCAAAGGGGAAGTGGCAAGACATTACCAAGAGTATTGTCGAATTTTGTGCTACAGACATAAGGCCACTGAGCATAGTGAATGGCGCAGGGTTTCGTAATTTGGTATCCAAACTAGATCCCTCTTACCAGGTACCAAGCCACACTACGATTAGAAACTACACAAAATATTACTACGAGTCCCTCCATAGCACACTCCAACACGAACTGAATGAACAAACAGCTGTAGCCCTAACAACAGATGCTTGGACAAGTTGTGCCGCAGAAGGGTATATCACAATCACAGTTCATTATATTGATAAGAACTGGTTGTTTCGCCACAACGTTTTGTGTACCAGTGAAATACATGATCACCACACAGGGGACCATCTTTCCAATGTGCTCCAAGAACATGTACAGAAATATAAAATATCTGAGGGGACTATTTCTGCTGTAACAACTGATAATGCGTCTAACATTGTCCTGTGTATGCAAATATTAAAGTGGCCACACATAAGATGTTTTGGACACACCCTACATTTAAGTGTAAACGCTGGACTTAATCTAGGCCAAATCTCTAAAGCTGCGAGTGCCGGTAGACGTGTTGCCACACATTTCAGGAAATCTGCCTTGGCAACAAGTGCATTGAAAACTAAACAGAAACAGATGGGGATTGTAGAACATGCACTGTTGCAAGATGTTGCCACCAGGTGGAACTCAACATATTTCATGTTTCAACGTCTCTTGGAGCAGCGATTGGCGATTTTTGCTGTCCTCCATGATGAAAAAGTCAGGAAGCAAGGTGATGCCCGAGTACTGGAACTAAGTGATGACATATGGCGAACAATAGAAGAGATAACACCTGTTCTGAAACCACTGCAGCTGGCCACAGCAGTTGTCTGCTCAGAAGATTTCCCAACTTTGAGCATGATATACCCTATAGTCTCAGGTCTGGTTCAAAACCACCTCTCAGATGATACCACCGATATCACGGTCATCTCAGATTTCAAGAGGACTGTCAGGAACGATCTCACCAAGAGATACAAACCTGACAGTGATCTTCACAAACAACCATACATTATTGCAGCAGCTCTGGACCCACGGTACAAATCACTGAAGTTCTTGCCAGAGGGTGATCAAACGGCTGTGTGGATATATGTCAACACTCTATTGCACACTCAACCAAATGATGACAGCACTGCAGCCACTGCTGAGGGTATGAATGATGGGACAGACACTACTATAATCACAGGTAACGTTGACCAGAAATCTACAGAAATTGCCCATGCCACAGACTTAGTGGGGTCTCAACCTAAGCATTCTAAACTGGAGCAAGCAAACCAAACAATGGCTTTCCTTATGGGCGATCTGTACGACTGTTCCAAGAATGTTACTCAATGTGACAAAGATGCCGAACTCTTATCATACCGCAATGAACGTACCATCGTGGACATGAGTCCACTCAGCTGGTGGAAACTAAATGCTGGTCGATTCCCATCTTTGAGCACACTTGCCAGGAGATTTCTCGCCATTCCCGGAACATCAGTTCCATCTGAGCGTATATTTTCAGCAGCAGGAAACATTGTGACGAAGAAGAGAGCCTCACTCGATCCTGATACTGTAAACAAACTAATCTTCCTTCGAGAAAACTTCCGTGACAAGCACAGAGTAAGTTCTTTTCCATCAGAGTTAACAGCATCGACGTCAGCTCCAAGTGTTGAAAGTGAAACCACAGATGTTTCAATAAATGTACTTAAACTGCCTCCATTACCTACTCTTCCAGAGGAACTGCTTGAATAATTTCAAATTTCCTCGGATGAGTCGGTTCTAAAGTTGTTGTTTCTAGTCAGACTGACCGATGGATTAGTTTTACCCGTTGTTTCTGCAGTTGCTTGTGCATTGTTATTGTTCCGAGGTGTTCTCACCGTTGTGTTTATTTTATAGCATTTTACCCAAGTACCTGTATCTCAATTTCAAGCCAAACAAAAACATAATTATTGATTTTTATAGATTAAGCAGTTGAATATTTTGAAACTTAATTTATATATCACAATTTGATTATTCAGTACTATTTTAACAAATTTATCACCGACTTATCAGTGACAGATTTTCAAAATAGTCTTCTCTTGGCTTGCAGATGGACATTTCTCAAGACCACTGCCAATGCTGCTACTGGCCAGTTGACCACTAAAGGGTTACCTTGGCATTACAGCCATATCTCAGTTTTCATGTTCAAAGTAACACCACAGACTTACAGTCAGATTAAACCTTTATTGGCTAATTAATAATTATTGCTCAAATTTGTTTGAAAATTTTCAATTTACTCTTTAAAAAATAGCCATCTTGAGACTATTTTTGAAAATTTACCACTAGAATAACTGGCTCGCTTATTGAGTCAGTCAAATTGTCTTCTCTTGGTCTGCAAAAGGACATTAGCAGAAAATCTAATTTTCCATATTCTTTCAGGGCGGAAAATGGTTTCCTATAATTTGAATAATTTCATACTTTTCCTGACATTCCATGCTTGTATACACAAGCATGGAAAGTCAGGAAAAGTATGAAATTATTCAAATGAAAACTATGAACCCTGGACTGTTTGATTTTGTTGAAAGGGTCAATTGACTGATTTCGGATCTCTTGCTTATGTGTGATGATTGTGTTGTGTAAATTTCCCTTTCTCTGAGATCTAACAATACTCACCATTCTGTTACGGACCCAGCCTCCCAGCCCCACGGAGGCAAGCCATGGATTTCTCTTGTTTGGTGGCTATGCAAACAATATGAGCTCTATGGTAGACGGGTACTCGGCAGTTGGGAGCCGAGTACCCGGTTCCAAGGAGTCGGTAAAGCTTTCTAAGTCTATAGTCCTAGAACCAGCTGTCAGGGCCAGCTGTATATCAGAAGTAACAGAATGGTGAGTATTGTTAGATCTCGGAGAAAGGGAAATTTACATTTCCTTCAGTTCATTTGCTACGTGAAATTCTATCTTGCAGCTATCCCCACTCGCTGTTTGTCTTCTAAGTCGTTCTGCACTTTTTATAGACGTCATTATATAAGACATCAATAATTGTGTTGGCAGAAGCTGAGGCTGACAGAAGCTGGTGTATTTATTCGTAAGATCTCCAAATGTATAAGTGCTTGTCACCACACATAGACTCCATGCCTGACAGAGCATCCCTAACAAAAAAAGTTTGTTCTTTTGAAATATTTGGCATGGTCTTGTACTTTTTTGTAACTTGCTCCAATTTCACACCAAGTTCTAATTTTGGGTTTTCCACATCGTTCCATCTTTATGGAACATGGACTGTGAAACTGCACCAATGGGATGACTGAGGATATTCTCCGTGTTTACATCATCTCTAGACGAGGAAATTCCCAGTGCGTGCCTAAAGGCCTTCTCAGGACTAATGTGTATAGAGCTGTTTCCCTTTTGCATTTTTTATCTGCCTTTTTGTCCATGTCATCAAATGTAAGAAGTCCAGATATCTTTATAGCAAAGTACAAGCTTTTCTCCTCCAGCTGAAAGTGTCGATTGTACAAATGACTCCATCATCTTTGTCCAGTTGGAACAATACTGAGCAAAGACTGTTGCACTTCATGTGATGCGGTAAGACTGTTTGATATTTTCAACAAGAACTGTGAAAGCAAAGCTACATCAAATGGATTTGTCATATTAGTATGGATGTTATCAACTATTGAATTGACATGCTTTTCATCACTCTTGAGACATGCAGGTTGACACTTTCTATGTGACAACATTTTTGACTGGACATTACGGAAAACAGTCTTCGAACAGAAGTCCTTCATGGCTGACGAATATTCTCCTACGACGTGTCTTGATAAGCTCCATCCGGCGACTACAGATTTATGGTGGGTTATACCTAAGATTCCTGATTTGCTCTTAGTGTCTTGTATAACTGTTTTCTCTGTGGTCATGCTCCCTGGAATCAGATTAAATCTCCCTGCCATTTCCTTTAGACTGAACTCTTCTTGCTCAAAGCTGGATTGAACTGTATTAGGCAGGTTACACATTGACAATATATGCACAGATGCTGACCGAGCATAATTTGAATGGTTTGACACAAGAAATAGGGAATCATAAGCCTTTTGCTGTTACTGTGATTGGACCAATTCCCCTCTATCAGATCTCATGCATTCAAGCAGAATCCCAATGGCTCGTGCACATGCACTCCAATACTGGAATGTAACGGATTTGTTTCTTCCATAGACATCAAATAGCTCCATAATTGGAAGTAGGTACCCTTCAAGGAGATCTTCCAGCTCCTTCATTGCAGTTAGAGGGTTTGCATCACTATCTTTCTTCAAGGAGTTACAAGTGTGTTTTAAGGAATTGCTCCCATACTTTATCTGGAATTTCTTTGGGTTTCTTTTCTGCTGATAGCCATTTAAAGAACTCGCCCATCCACACCTGCATTAGAGCCTCATAGACTAGTGTAAGGGCCCTGATAACTCTGTGGTGCTGCTTGCCAAGCAATATCTGGTTGGCTGTGGCTGCCGCATAGACTCCTACATCAACTAATAAATATCTGAGGCCACCACCTTCCCCCCCCCCCACCACTTCTCTATGCAAGCTGTGAAGGAGAACTGTGTGAACTGATCCAAGACAAATAATGTTACCACTTAACTCCTTTGGCCTTGACGACTTGGTCATCATTGCGACAGCATACAATTGTTGGTCCATGAATTGTACTGCAACATTTTGTCCAAGGAGGTTGGTCTGTTCCTTACTCTTTTTCATAGCAGTGTAAACACTAGCCATGCCACCATCTTAGACAGGTGGGTATACAAAAGCAGTAAAAGGTTCCTCCTTGTCACCATGACTTATCATTATGTTGGATCCAAATGAAAATGGAAGTCTGAGGTTCAATTAGTATAGATATTTGGAATATATCTCTTGAGAGAATGCGTAGCATTACCCAGGTCTTGTCTCTTATTGACCTTAGTTTCCTATGATCTGGTTTGACTAATTTAACCGCATTTTTAGTACGTAGTGGCTCACTTCTTAACTTTGGCTTTTGAATTTCTTCGCACTTCGTTAGCTTTTCTGTTTCATCTGACAGAGGCAATGTCCTGTGCTGTTGTTTTAGCACCTTGATTTTATGCTGGGCGCGTGTAATGTTCTGTTTTTGGAACTTCACCCTTGCCATTGAGTGAAACATTTCCTTTCCATCAATTGTTTCGGTGTTTATGTCTGCATTATCATCACCTTCACATACCACGGTACCGCCATCATTCTGTGATGGTAACCAAATAGGTACATATACATGTGAACACACCTTTTCGGATTCTTGACTAGCCACACTTGTATCAAACTTTCTCCATTGGTCATAGCTCACGCAATAACCATGTGAATGGAGTCTATTAAGTTTCTAGACCAAAACGTGTTATGCATTACTATAGCAAGTCCTACCTTCCGGTTGGTTGACAATATACACTCTGAAAGGGAAACAAACTGAACAGTTCTCATTCTTCTTTTAATTCTTCTGCTGCGTCAAAAGACGCATCATCCAGCAACCAACTAAAGAATTTAAACAAAGATCTTGGCAGATGTTTTCCTGTCTTAGCATCACATATGTCACTTGGACTAGGATATACATTAGTGTCAAATCCCATTGCCATCATGTTATCTCGAAGAAGCCTGGCAACTGTATGTAGTACAAAATATCCCGCATTGGTATGATGTTCACTACTAAGGCTCATCTGTACCTGTGATTGTCTCTGGCCTCTCTTGAGTTCTCTTGCTGCTTTTACAGCATGGTGAAATTTGATATCACTACTCAAAATGATGTTTGATTGTCCTTGCCCAAGTTGTGATAAGGGTCATTCCATACCAAATCACCCAGAATATAAAAATCTTCCTGGGTGACCATCTCTGATTTTCATTAAATTTCATCCAGATGCACATATATGGAAATGATGCCGGCATGCAAAATTTCATTGCAAAATTCCAATTGGTTTTGAAGTTATGGTTGATTGATTTTAGGGGGCGTGGCACTTTTTTTTTTGCACTCGCGAATCCAGTGAGTCGTTTGGAAGGATCTTTAAACGCTGATAACTTTCTTAATATTGAAGATATTAACCTGAAATTTGCTGTGCCACCTAATTGATGCATGAGGAGTCTGGAACTGAATGCATTTCCTGGATATCTCTGCCAGTTCCAGAGGTGGAGGACTAAAGTTGGGCGTTTATCCATTCAAAAACAATTTTTATCAGATTTCAGTGAACCAGTACTACCTGACTCTATCACAAACACTAAATGTAAGTTGTTTTGAAGTATGTACATATAGGTGTTGCTGTAGAAGAAAGCTTATGTGAATCGGGTACAATATTAAAGTGTGGCAGGTGTCCACAACAGATGAGAACAAAAAATCCAAAAATTTGGCCTTCATATTAGGGATGGTTTACCTTACTGTCTTGATGCACATGAGCTAGATTCAAGTAATGTGAAACATGTCTATAATGGACACTTACTTTTCTGGCCAAATATGATGGTCCTTTAAGACTATAAAGTTGTCATAAGACAATTAGTCCTAACAACCAGGTATCCTTTGGTCCCAAAAGTTATCTAACATAGAAAATCAGTTTTAAGCGACCTCGTGTCTTTAGTGACAATGTTCTGATGGCCCATTATACAGAGCTTTTACTATAATATGCATTTAAAAAATCATAGAAAATAATCATAAATGACCTAATGAGAATCTAACACTCCTGTAGATCTGATTCGTTGATGCAGTGATGGAAAATTGGAAGAGTTGAAGAGCTTTTGTAAAACTGGCATTGATTCCGCGAAAAAAAATGAATTTTTATGTATGTTTACACATGCGTCCATTTTTAAACGTCACATGAAATTGCACCAATTTCCAGTTTCACAACATACATTTCCAAAAACTAGACTCAATTTGTGAAAGAATGAGGTATGTTATGGCCATAAGGCTCTCGGAATACTAATGCACAAAATTCAGGCCTCTGTCTGCAGGCCTATAAGGAAGTTGTTCTCCAATACATCCACCTATACATGTAAGCGGTGGACTAGGTGGCGGAGTAATTATTTAAACTTAGGTGAACATTGGAGTACAACTCTCTCTTATTATCAATTCAAATGACATGGGAATGGTCTTATCTGAAGGGGATATCTGCTGTGGCAAAGTACCTGTAAGGTTTCCACGGCTTTGCTGATTGCTGTAGCAAATTTCGATGGCTGAATACATTAATTTTCATAATTTTCTGTAAGTTTGACATTTTTCTCAAAATCATATTTAAGATTTGTGTTGAAATCAATGAAACTACGTCTACATGTATGTGCTCACTCCAGACTGTAAGGGCCCAGGTCGGCCCATACTTTACCAATGGCATATCTGACAATGCTATGTGATTATAAATTAAATCTCCATATGCCGTGTGACGAGTTCTTTGCAATATTACTGCATTTGGTGGGTGGGTAAGCAGCCAGTCTTAATAAAATAACTTCAACGGATATACTGGTACCGTATTACACCACACAAATATGCCTGCATAACGCAGACGGCTACCAACTAAAGTGAGAGAGAACTCTTCCATGAAGAAATTTTTGTTTCATTGTCATTGGTAATATATGCGGTGGCTTGGGCCTAGGCTTGCGCGATTAAATCGAAAATCACGATTATTTTTTAACTCGTGAATTTATATGATTAAATAATCGATTAATCGTGAATAATTCTACATCATAAAACATTTCAAAACCTGCCTTTTAATTACTCTTTAATGCGATTGGTCACCGAAATGTACATTTTGCTCAGCGAATGCATGTCCATTTGCAGGCCAAGAGAAAACTGTTTTTGAAAATGTATCACTGGAGTGACTGGCTCGAGAATCGAGCCAGGCATTCCAGTGACAGATTTTCAAAAATAGTCTTCTCTTGGACTGCAAATGGACTTTTCCCAACATCATTGCAGCTCGCGTCATTGATATGCTTTTTTGCTGTTATAACTGGGTAATTTGTACCCTTGCTGATTAATCGAGTAATCGTGATTATTATTAAATCGTGCAAACCTACCAGGGTGGCGTGGGCCGTAGGAGTCTGGAGTGAGCAGGGTGGCCTGGGCTGTTAGAGTCTGGAGTGAGCAGGGTGGCCTGGGCTGTTACAGTCTGAAATGAGCCGGGTGGCCTGGGCCGTTACAGTCTGAAGTGAGCAGGGCGGCCTGGGCCGTTACAGTCTGGAGTGAGCAGGGCAGCCTGGGCCGTTACAGTCTGGAGTGAGCAGGGCGGCCTGGGCTGTTACAGTTTGGTATTGAGTAGTGTGGCCTGGGCCATTACAGTCTGGAGTGAGCAAGGCGCCCTGGGCCATTACAGTCTGGAGTGAGGAGGGCGGCATGGGCCATTACAGTTTGGAATGAGCAGGGCGGCCTGGGTTGTTCCCGTCTGGAGTGAGCAAGATGGCCTGGGCCATTACAGTCTGGAGTGAGCAAGATGGCCTGGGCCATTACAGTCTGGAGTGAGCCAGGCCATTATAGTCTGGAGTGAGCAGGGCAGCCTGGGCTATTACAGTCTGGAGTGAGCAGGGCGGCCTGGGCCATTACAGTCTGGATTGAGTAGGGCGGCCTGGGCTGTTCCAGTCTGGAGTGAGCAAGATGGCCCAGCATAGCCTGGGCCATTACAGTCTGAAGTGATCAGGCGGCCAGGGCTGTTCCAGTGACAGATTTTCAAAAATAGTCTTCTCTTGGACTGCAAATGGACTTTTCCCAACATCATTGCAGCTCGCGTCATTGATATGCTTTTTTGCTGTTATAACTGGGTAATTTGTACCCTTGCTGATTAATCGAGTAATCGTGATTATTATTAAATCGTGCAAACCTACCAGGGTGGCCTGGGCCGTAGCAGTCTGGAGTGAGCAGGGTGGCCTGGGCTGTTAGAGTCTGGAGTGAGCAGGGTGGCCTGGGCTGTTACAGTCTGAAGTGAGCCGGGTGGCCTGGGCCGTTACAGTCTGAAGTGAGCAGGGCGGCCTGGGCCGTTACAGTCTGGAGTGAGCAGGGCAGCCTGGGCCGTTACAGTCTGGAGTGAGCAGGGCGGCCTGGGCTGTTACAGTTTGGTATTGAGTAGTGTGGCCTGGGCCATTACAGTCTGGAGTGAGCAAGGCGCCCTGGGCCATTACAGTCTGGAGTGAGGAGGGCGGCATGGGCCATTACAGTTTGGAATGAGCAGGGCGGCCTGGGTTGTTCCCGTCTGGAGTGAGCAAGATGGCCTGGGCCATTACAGTCTGGAGTGAGCAAGATGGCCTGGGCCATTACAGTCTGGAGTGAGCCAGGCCATTATAGTCTGGAGTGAGCAGGGCAGCCTGGGCTATTACAGTCTGGAGTGAGCAGGGCGGCCTGGGCCATTACAGTCTGGATTGAGTAGGGCGGCCTGGGCTGTTCCAGTCTGGAGTGAGCAAGATGGCCCAGCATAGCCTGGGCCATTACAGTCTGAAGTGATCAGGCGGCCAGGGCTGTTCCAGTCTGGAGTGAGCAAGATGGCCTGGGCTGTTACAGTCTGGAGTGAGCAGGGCGGCAGCCTGGGCTGTTACAGTCTGGAGTGAGCGGGCGGCCTGGGCTGTTACAGTTTGGTATTGAGTAGTGTGGCCTGGGCCATTACAGTCTGGAGTGAGCACGGCACCCTGGGCCATTACAGTCTGGAGTGAGGATGGCGGCCTGGGCCATTACAGTCTGGAGAGAGTAGGGCGGCCTGGGCTGTTCCAGTCTGGAGTGAGCAAGATAGCCTGGGCCGTTACAGTCTGAAGTGAGCAGGGTGGCCTGGGCTGTTACAGTTTGCTATTGAGTAGTGAGGCCTGGGCCATTACAGTCTGGAGTGAGCAAGGCGCCCTGGGCCATTACAGTCTGGAGTGAGGTGGGCAGCCTGGGCCATTACAGTTTGGAATGAGCATGGCGGCCTGGGTTGTTCCCGTCTGGAGTGAGCAAGATGGCCTGGGCCATTACAGTCTGGAGTGAGCCAGGCCATTATAGTCTGGAGTGAGCAGGGCAGCCGGGGCTATTACAGTCAGGAGTGAGCAGGGCGGCCTGGGCCATTTACAGTTTGGAGTGAGTAGGGCGGCCTGGGCTGTTACAGTTTGGTATTGAGTAGTGTGGTCTGGGCCATTACAGTCTGGAGTGAGCAAGGCGCCCTGGGCCATTACAGTCTGGAGTGAGTAGGGCGGCCTGGGCCATTACAGTTTGGAATGAGCAGGGCGGCCTGGGTTGTTCCCATCTGGAGTGAGCAAGATGGCCTGGGCCATTACAGTCTGGAGTGAGCCAGGCCATTATAGTCTGGAGTGAGCAGGGCAGCCTGGGCTATTACAGTCTGGAGTGAGCAGGGCGGCCTGGGCCATTTACAGTCTGGAGTGAGTAGGGCGGCCTGGGCTGTTCCAGTCTGGAGTAAGCAAGATAGCCTGGGCCATTATAGTCTGAAGTGAGCAGGCGGCCTCGGCTGTTCCAGTCTGGAGTGAGCAAGATGGCCTGGGATGTTACAGTCTGGAGTGAGCAGGGCAGAATAGCTTCTTATTATGCAGGGAATCGATTGCAAACACAACAAGAAGGAATTAATACAGGAATTGATAATTTTTGTTACGGTTGCGATGTTGACACTGACAGAACGATTTCGTTAACAGGATAAGAATATAGAGTAAAGTTGGCGCATCTATCAATCAGTAAATCATTCTTTTGAAAGAACTAACAACAGAAGCCATGCTAATATAAATAAATGGCAAGCAACATGATCAAAATTATAGAAAACTGTATGGAAGAATGTTCCCGTTGCGACTTCAGTATGTTATCAGCTTGCTTTGCTTGAATTTTAATACTGTTCTTTACTGCCTTTTGTTCAAATTTGCAGTTGTTTTTAACATTGCTGTTTTGTACTAACATATTATACATGATTATGTTGTTTGGAATTCATACAAAGAGTAATTTATTCTACAAGCTGAAACAATTGGCAGAATGGTTTTCCAAGGAAGCATCCCTTCCACTAGGGTTACACAATATCACCATTGACTGTCACAATATATCATGCATGAAGTTGTACATGTACAGCAATGGCTTCCAATCAAATTATATTCCTAACAGCACCTTTCATGTAAAGATGATGGTAAAGGAAATTCATCACTGAAGGGGTTAAGCTGAATGAAGCAACACATTTTGTTTGTCATTCTAAATACAGCTCTGATTTTAGAAATAGCTTGCTGCCTAAGTTTTTATGATATAAAGAAGAGGACATTTTCTATTTTTTAAACCGATTAGATGTACAATGAACTTTCAAACCATATCTTGAACTGTTAACAACCATTCCTGTTGGTCCAAGTTCAGGTGGTCTGTTAACGTGCTGATGAGTCCAAAACAGACTGCATGGGCCCCATAACATTATGGATGAAACTATAACAACCTTATAAAACCTGTGCAGATTTGAGTAATGCAAACTTTAACTAGTATCCTCGTTTCATATAGCTTTGAGGGCGATAAACACAATAAATTCTGAGAAATAAATAAATATATCGTCCGACGGTATGGCCGTTATTCATGACACAATTCTGAGTTGTGGTCATGATTTTTTATTGAGAAAACTGCGAGTCAAGCGTCACGACCACCAAGGTCACGGTCAGGTTACATTTGCGACGGTAGTTGATGTCTCGAACTCGGTGATCTATGCTCAAGAGTTAAATATGGGCATAAAATCGTGAGGTTATCGATTTCTACTGTGGATTTAAAAAATATATAGGAACTATTCATTAAAGGAAGCCTAGTTTGCGTGGTCGTGACGATTGTTTTGGTCGTCACATGGAGTAAAAAATGGTGACAGAACATTTCTTACCTTAGCTTTGGCGCCATTGTTTTCTCATCACCGTAAAAACAAAAGGCTCGGCGTGTCACATGACCGGTTTTACACCATCACGTGATGCTTGCTTCTTATTTCCTGGAGCCGTGCTATAAATTTATGGATTTCTTGTCCGCTGTTACGGTTGTGATTTATTGACAGAAAGTTGACAGAACATTTCTTAGCTTTGGCGCCATTGTTTTCTCATCACCGTAAAAACAAAAGGCTCGGCGTGTCACATGACCGGTTTTACACCATCACGTGATGCTTGCTTCTTATTTCCTGGAGCCGTGCTATAAATTTATGGATTTCTTGTCCGCTGTTACGGTTGTGATTTATCGACAGAAAGTTGACAGAACATTTCTTACCTTGGCTTTGGCGCCATTGTTTTCTCATCACCGTAAAAACAAAAGGCTTGGCGTGTCACATGACCGGTTTTACACCATCACGTGATGCTTGCTTCTTATTTCCTGGAGCCGTGCTATAAATTTATGGATTTCTTGTCCGCTGTTACGGTTGTGATTTATTGATAGAAAGTTGACCACTTAACTTATTTCTCATAATTTAAACATAATCTAGCAATAATCAAATCTATCCAAGTGGCAGTGGATGAACAAAATATATAAGAGATAGTATTTGGATAGAAAAGTACAGCCATGCAGGTAAGGAATAGCAACTATGCTAAAGTGAGATTTATACTAATTTTTGACGGAATGCATAATGACCATAACACACAACTTTGAAGTGAAATAAAAAGTTTTTCTCCTGTAAATCATGACAAAAATGAGCATATTCATAGAAAGCAATGTCTTTTTCTTTAAAATGTTTAGGCTGAATTCCAAAATAACTCATTTAAAATGCTTCTTTAGCACTCTGAAAATTGGCTCATTCTCATGTCACACTTAGCCGCTCTAATTTCACTCATATTTGTGGCTGTTAGTTGAATGAAAATAATTTTATTCTGCACTCATTTAACTTTTTTTATCTGTAATTATCTCTCTGAGATACCTTCAACTTGGAAATGATAAGAACAGGAAAGTTAATTGGGTCTTTATCATCGAAATTAACAATTCAAATGTAGACCCGAAATCGTTCATCAAATACAGTTTAGTGTGGACAAGCCCAGTTACGGTCTGGAGTGAGCATGGTGGCCTGGGCTGTTCCAGTCTGGAGTGAGCAGGGCGGCCTGTGCTGTTCCAGTCTGGAGTGAGCAGGCCGGCCTGGGCAGTTACAGTCTGGAATGAGCAGGGCGGCCTGGGCAGTTACGGTCTGGAGTGAGCATGGTGGCCTGGGCCATTACAGTCTGGAGTGAGCAAGATGGCCTGGGCCATTACAGTCTGGAGTGAGCAGGGCAGCCTGGGCTGTTCCAGTCTGGAGTGAGCAGGCCGGCCTGGGCAGTTACAGTCTGGAGTGAGCAGGCCGGCCTGGGCAGTTACGGTCTGGAGTGAGCATGGCGGCCTGGGCCATTACAGTCTGGAGTGAGCAAGATGGCCTGGGCCATTACAGTCTGGAGTGAGCCAGGCCATTATAGTCTGGAGTGAGCAGGATGGCCTGGGCCATTACAGTCTGGGGTGAGCATGGCGGCCTGGGCCATTACAGTCTGGAGTGAGTAGGGTGGCCTGGGCTGTTACAGTATGGAGTGAGCTGCGGGCGGCCTGGGCTGTTACAGTCTGAAGTGAGCAGGGCAGCCTGGGCGGTTACAGTCTGGAGTGAGCTGTGGGTGGCCCTGTTACAGGCAGCAAAGGGTTAACTAACACTGGTTTGCGTCTATTTAAGCCAATCATTGAAACGCTTTTCCTCTCATGGCCCTGATTATGCTAAAATATATTGGTACAAAACATAATCTGTAGATTCTTTTTATGCCTTAAAGATTTATGTATGTTTGATTACTGTATTCTGCGGCTGTAGTAGTAGAAACATCCTACAGCTGCAATCAGTCCTTCGCTTTTGCCCACTGTGTCTTGTCCTCAGGCAAATTCCTTAGCTTCCTCTGGTCCATTCTTGACCTGAGTGTACCCACATGTAATCATCCTTTCTTGAGGTCACCTCGTAGCATGCCTTAAACATTTCAACGTGACATATTAAAGCACATTTAAAATGAGAGCAATCAGAGTTTCCAGACCCTCGCCATCCCATTTTTGTCAAATTGTAAAATGTGTTCTGGGTTTTTTTCCGGATTTTCCTAGATCACGGCCAAAGTTGCAAAATTCTAGTGTAGGGTCACACCCTTTCATGTGTTAAATTTGAGCCAAATCGGACCAGTACAGTACAAGTATTTTCCGAGCTGTCCACAGGGCCATAATTTGATCCGATCGGGATCCAGGTTCTCTTGGCCGGTTCACAGCCAATTTATGGAAATACTCTTGCACCGCAAGTTCCTTCGTTATATTAAACTTTGGGTTAAATCGGATACGTAGTTTTTGAGAGCCGGACACAAACAGATAGACATGATCTCAATATCCTCTTCCCCTTCTGGGGCAAAGGAAATAATAAGCATTCGTATATAAATCTGACTCTAACATGACTGAAATTATGCGCAGTGTTTCCCCCCATTGACTCTAGATAACCATATAAGTAAAGTAATAAAATAAAATATAAAAATTATTCTTGACTTAAATGGCAATAAAATATTTTCCGTAGACAGCCTTTCTTCTAGGTCGGTAGGAAGAAGACAAACAAGAAATCGTGTAATGATGTGTGTTGAGAACTTCTCAGAGGAGATATTACATATGGCTAGAAAAAGCTGTATTACACCTGACGCTGATCTTAGTTTGGATTGAGTCAAGGATGCCAGGCCTAAGTGCTCTGTGCTGTATATACTCCCCAGGGGCTAGGCGTATATACTCCCCAGGGGCTAGGGAAATTGCTACAACTTGTACACCGCAGTTGGCCACAATGGAATTGCTTGCGCCGTGGCGGTTGAGCGCAGTTGGCCGCGTTAGAACTAGTTGCATCATCACAGTTGGCGGCATTGTAAAGAATTGCATCCTATGATCTCATTAAAGAGGAACTTCATGGTTGGCCGCTTGGTTACTGGTCAGATTGATTGATTGTTGAGCAGTTGGCCACTTATGTGTGTGTGTTGTTTTCCACAGTCTATGTAGAGGTTGTCCGCAGTAGAGTTAACATTGTAGCATATTCAGGTTGAATGTTTTCCGTTTCAAGGCCGTTGACATGTTTGAGAAATGGAGGGATGTATGTGTGGAGCCAATGTAACCTAGTGGCATAGTGGGCGGTTTAATTTAACTTATCGGATCCATCAGTTACATACTATGGACCCAATCGGCATCAACCATGCTGACTGGTAACCCTACTGCAAGTCGCAGCAAATCTTGTAATGATGGCCTAAAGCATGTGTTATAACAATATATGTATTTGAGTTCCATGAGAAAACAATTTATACGTTCTTTATGTTATGCTTACATTTTACAAATCTTTGTATTCAAGATTAATGTTTTCATTATCTTGTCTAGATACTTGTAGCATTGTTGCATGATTTCCTGTTTCAGATCTGAAGTAAAGTTACTCCCCAAAACACCATCAGCAAAACGAGCTGCGAGTCGAATTAAGTCGAAATCTAAAGACAGTGATTGTTCTCCGCCGGCACCGAGAAGTCGAAAACCAAGTCGTCAAGCAAGGTATTAAAATTCGTTCATCTTTGAATTCTCCATAAATCAATTTTATGACAATAATCCAAGAAAGTTGTTGAATATTTTGAAATTAATATGATTAGGGCTGTAACGAACATTCATTGGTTTCAGGAAATCGCAAACTAGGGAAGACGAACCATGGTTCGGTTCGCTTGCATGGGATTCGTGTGGTTCATGAACCATCCATAAGCTACATTTAACCCTTTCACCGATGAATTCCTATATCTAATTTTAGGAAAACTGTTGAATTAGTATGTTGTAATTAAATTGACTATAAGCTGTTGCTGCCTTATTTTAATTCCAAAATATTCAACACAGTAAGTTTTGTATCATAAAGAATTTACTTTTTCAGGGATTTGTTGGTGAAAGGACTAATTTAGACAAGTAATCTCTGAATCTCTTGCAAGTGTGATTTACGAATATGACCATGAATGGAACTTAGGTGTCTATGAATCTTATATTATTTTCTAGCATTTGTTGTCAGAACTTGTCATTTGTGTTTTTTATCATTTAGCCAGTATTATTTTCTGTTAGGAGTAATTGCTCGCATACAATAGCATATTAAAAGGGTTTGTGAACCAATTCATGGTTCGGACATCTGTATCGTGAACCGCCGGTACGGTTCTGTATCATGAACCGCCAGTACGGTTCTGAAAATCCTCTGGAAAATCATCACGAACCTCAGCCCTAAATATGTAAGCATCTAGTCATATTAATTTCAACAGAATATGTTATACATCGGAAAGAATGTACTTTTTCGGGGATTTGACGTGAAAGTGTTAATAAGTTAAATGCTTTTATGATAAAAGTTACAGCAAAGATATAGATAACACTACCTACATTGTGACTAGATGTGGCACCCAAACATAGCAATGGAGGAATCCAGTCTGACTATAGGATATTTATATAGTTTTCTGGAAATTGATAGTCATGGAGATCAGGGATTGATCGATCCCAATACTGTGGAAGTGTGGGTGGAGCTTAGCTAAAGATGGACTGGGCATAGCTAAAACTTAGTTCCTCCATTATAATATAGGGTTGCTCAGTTATAATACAGAGTTCAAACAAAATGACAGTATTCATACATGTATCACTGTCCAAGAAATTAAATGATGTTCTTGAAAATGTGTTTTCACCCAAATATCAGTGTAGGTACATATGACAAAAGTTAGATACAATGTATGGTAGTCTGTATCTGTTGTTTTAGGCCCATCAATCTATCTAAATATCTGTCATAGGGCCAGTTGGGGGTCACAATTGACTCAGACTTTCTATAAGGCAGCTGTCTACCACTCGGTATATCCAACTTGTGTCTATCAAAAATGTGTTTTTCAGTGCGAATATTTACAGTGATAATTGTAACTTTGTTATTTGTGTGCTTGTTGAGTAGACTAAAACTCAGTACAGAAATTCCAAGCGACAGCGCTAAGAACTTAAAGTTATCCGTGGTCAATAAATGGGCATATTTAACACAAATTAATAGTTAAAAGAACAAAGGAAGAGCAGTCTGCTGAAATAAAATATCACGTTAAAATTATAGACATGTATTGATACAACCTGTGGTTTCTAACATATAAATTCCGGACCAGCAGCAGCTCATTGGTTTTCAAATTTATCTGAATTCAAGTAGGGGGACGCGGCTCGCCTTTGATTCTGTGATCGAATATTTATATCCGTCCCCGGGCCATCTAACTTATCGAAGATTCTTAGATTCTTGCCAAAGTGTTTCTCTCTGGTCTTGTTGCACCACTAGCTATAATATTTGTATCAACAAACAGCAACTTCAAACTTGTATCATACTGTGAATTTATTCTCTGTCACAATCATAACTATACTCTGACTAAAACTTCTAACTAATGTCTAACATTCACGTTTATACTATAAAAAAAGTGAACCAAAAGTGATCTCCCAAAAAGATAGATCCTGTTTGCACAAGACCTGCAAATATATAGCACGCTCATCAACCATCGCCTCAGCCAATCCTGGCCCGGCACACCATCATTTCTGGTAGAAATCACTGATGTCATCTTGTTGACTCGAACGCCATTATGACCTTTAACGGCCATAATGATTCAAGACTAATTTATGCAGTGTGCGTTTCAACAATAACATCACTGGTCTCTACCATCAGTAAATGTCCAGCCATTATGTTGACTGACCTTTGTTGTACGCCAACAAAGGCAACCGACGTAATGGCTGTGACCACGGCTTGACCCTCTAGCCCTTCTCATGCTGAATTCAAAATCAGAATGCAGAGTAATCTTTTACATCCAAAAATCTGCACTGCATTATTCAGATTTTACAATATGATAAAAACCAATATATATATATATATATATATATATATATATATATATATATATATATATATATATATATATATATATATATATATATATATATATCAGGCCTGGAAATAACATTTTCAACAGGTTCTAACACTGTCAGGCACCAGCTACTTGGTACCGGACATCCAGCATTTGCTGCCTGTTAACACTATTCTACTTCAGTGTTCTTTACTTGAAGTTATTAGAAACATGTCAATTTTGTTGCACACTGCAACTACTGGGACTGTTTAAATCTGTACCTGACAAAATGTCAGGAACCGGCAAGACTGTGCCTGACATTTAATAGTTTGGTGCCTGACAATGGCCTTGAAAGGCACCTTATTTCCAGGCTTGTATATATATATACATAATAAGATTGCCTGTTACAGTAACACAAATTTCTACCTGTCACTCAGCCATGTCGGGACAGTTGAATAATTTTGAACATTTCAACCCATGTGATGGATTGGATTCATCAATTTGGCTTGAAAATAACATAAAAAGTGCTTAAATAAAGCAGTCGCAAGTTCTTGTATGCACCCTATACATTGTATATGTAATTCATGAATCCATTTCCTCACTCAATCATATGATGTCATAATCAACTACGCGATGTGTATCCTGGGCACGTCATAATCATGACGTCAGTGATTCGATTAATCCCATCTTTAACGCTTAATAGTCCGACACGTACAAATTGTATGTTTTTGCTATTTAAGAAACATGCTGTTGAATATTTTGAAGCTAATTTTATTGGGCGCTGTTTTTGCCATAGGCAGCAACACCACCCAATCAAATTAGTTTCAAAATATTCAACAGCTTACCTGTATAGTTTTCTGAAAATTGATAGTCAGGGAGTTCAGAGATCGATCGATCCCAACATGAGCGAGGTGTGGGTGGAGCTTAGATAGAGATGGTGGGGCATAGCTAAAACTGGAAAGGTCCATTAATATTGAATGCAAAATGTTATAATCTTGTTCTAGCTCATCGAGTGCGAGTCGCTCGGCGCGTACATCTAAACGGAAACTACAGAATGAAGAGATTCTCGACGCGGATGATGAAGAAGAGCCCACTACGCCAAAGAAAACCACACGACCGACTCGACAGACTGGGCCGAAATCTACAACTGGCCGCCCTGTGCGATCAACTCGGGCCAATCAAAGCTCACGTTCAATGCGCAGCCAAAGAGGGGAGGAGGTGGATAATAGCGCAGAGAGAACCAAGTCGCCAGTACAGAATTTAGCAGCGTCTTGCTTCAATCAGCAGGTACATGTATTCAATATTATCATGTCATATATTCCGTGATGAAGGTTAACATGGGCCCAGCAGCCCTTGGCTACTAGATTTTAGGCTGGTATACATGTACCAAAATTTAGATCTCTAGCCCACGTGGAGGCCTAAATTTTTCCATTCATATTTTAAGATTGTGAGCAAAAAATGTATCGGACGCCTTGATTGCAGGTTGAGCCAGTTTCATTAATCCTTTCTATCCTTGGTCCTCTGTAAAATAAGGAAGCTGCATGTTGATAGTGACATCACTAGATCCAAGGTCAACATGGATTGATATTTCATTTCTGTCATGTCTGTATTTCCAATATTAATTTTTTTTGGTTTGTCTATATTTTAGGATTGCTTAATTTCACTTCAAGAGATATACTTACCTCCCTAACACTATGATATTTCCTAAATAGCGACCTTCACTCAATAACCCCAGATTAAAAAATATAGGTCCCCTTATTGGGCAGGTAGACAGGTGATAGTCAGTCGGATGCCTGTCCCAACCTCGCGCATGCGCAGACTGTCACGGCCTCTTTCTTGACTATTGGCATGAATCATATGCTTGTGTTTTTGTATCCACTTGCTAAGTTTTGCTCATTTTCATATTTAAAGTTGTTTTAGAGTGCTAGAGATAATGTCTGATCAGTTTAATTTGTCTGAGGCCATGCCAGGACCGTGTTACCAGGTGAACTCTAGTACAATTATGTTTTAATTACGTCTTAATTACGCGGTGTCATCTATTTCCGTGACGTGGTATGAACGTTATAGGCGCTCAGAAAACTGGTAACTTTATTATCTGGCGCCATAAAATGCTAATATCCTTTTATTATTGTGTCCACAGGTTTCTGTAAGGAGGTTTGTTCACATCTAAAGAGGTTTGTCTCACTATTTCCCTATAAATGTTAGGGAAAAAGGCTATGCCCAGAGTGATATAGGCTCTCATAAAAGAGAGCTTGTCGTTCTGCCCTTTGGTCCCACCCTTCCCGTTAAATAAGTAAGAGAGTGGTGATGAAGAAGAGTGGTTGTCTGGTGGAGCTTCCAAGAGCTGGACGTGGTGGTATGCCTTTGCGAAAGACTCTAGTTATGCTTTATGGCACTGTAAAATATTAGAAAATAATTGTGATTATTTGCTACCAATATTTTTCAGTCATACTGTTTATCTGTATCATTATCATGAGCTATTACTGTGTTCACATTACTGTTTAGTGTGCTCTTGTATTCATACAATTCGTCTTACACCTGGATGGTGTTCGTCTGTTTCTTTTATGGAAATTATGATGTCATAATCAACCTTATTATTATTTTTAATATCCTCTTTGAGGCTGTTTGTTCATCTTTTTTTACCGTCCTTTGTAGACCTATAGGTGATTTTCTTTCTCCTTTATGAGTTATTTAAATTATAAAAGAAACTTTAACTCATTGTCGTCGTCTTGTCCCTTTTTTTCAGAAGCCTTGTGTCGGTTGTAACCGCTCGATCAAGTCATAGTTTGCTCCTCACCTCGATGTAAAATGTTCACCTTGCGGTCCATTATTAAAATGTGATGTCTGTAAACAGTGGGGAGGGCGACTTATTCTCTGAATTCTTGTTGTTACAGGTGATGGATAAGGCGTCGGGAGGAGGAGAAGTGTGCGAAGAAGAGTGTTAAGTGGCAGAAAGGCCTCTGTTTCTTCGGAAATGATGGGGGAGATGAAAAAGACAATAAAAGATTTGGTACCAGAGCTGCTTCGCAGCATGCTCCCTGGGCCGAGTACTTTATTGTCTTCTTCATTTGCCCCATAGCAGAAAATCCCCACTGCTGATTCTGGCGTCCGCCGTGGTCCAAAAATGTTTCAAAATCAGTGTTGGCTTCAGTAGATCTTGGAAGGCCTTGCCAATGGATCCTGGAGCATGTCCAAATGATTCTGGCTGGAGGCTTGCCTCGTCGGTTGATCTTGGGCCGGAGTGCTGGACACAGTCTCGCGCCTAGAGTGTCCGCGCCCGAAAGATCCCGCCACCTCTTACGGTACCTTCCCTGGCCAGCCCGGGTTAGCACTCTTTGCTAGCCCAGAGGCAGTGTATGAAGCCAGCAGGAATAGGATGTTCTTCTGGGTTCACCCATTGAAGCAGTGGACATGGAAACGGGCGATCATGCACCCCTTGTGGGGGTGTGTGTGTGGTGTGAGGGCATGGCCAATTTTTTCCATGGACCTACTCCCGCAGGGGTAGCCTTCATGGCTCAAGGGTGGCCCGGGTTGGAGCGGATGACCGCCATTTCCGTATACCTCGGCTTGCCGAGGGTATAACAGCGGCTGGTCCGGGCCATGATGTGGTGGATTACACCCCGCACGCTTCCATGGCGCCGGCTCCTGGCATTTCAGCCGTGGTGCAAGACATGCCTGCTCTCTCGGGCCCGCATGTTTTCCACGGCCTGCCAGCAGTATCCACGGCTCCAGCCACGTTTACACCTGCGAGAGCCAAAGCCGAGCGCTGATGATCACGCAGTGCTTGGCGAGGACACGCGGCCAGGCTCCGGTTCTGACACAGGAGCGCCGTGCTCGAGTGCCCTGCGCTCAGCAAACACCGTGTTGCGCGATGCACAGGAGAGCTCGAGAGCGTCCATAGTGGCGCTTTAGCATGTCACAGCTGTTACAGGGTGTAGTAACAGCGTCTGCATCGCGCCAAGCAAGCCCTGTCTCAGTTCAGAGAGCCATCCAGGATGGTATTAACCTGGCTGGACTGTATGACAAGGGCAGTGACTAGAAGTGTCTGGGCAAGACGCACATTTGCACTAGATAATTTGTGTCCGTCTCAGGATCTGTACATCAGGCTGCTAGGGACGCCTAAGTCATGTCCTGGTCTCTTTGGGGTTGATGGAGGTAGACTCCTCCAGAAGACTGTCACTCTAGTCAACAATCAGAGGGCGCTACGTGAACAATTTGAGGTGCTTCGTAGGGAGCACGTTCGCGCGCAGCGCCCCCTACATACCCTCCACAGCAGGCCTGAGGTGGCGCTGGTCAAGTCAGAGGCCAGCCACCGGCGCAGCGTAGGGCACGGCCACGCCAGCACCGGCCTGTAGTGGGGGTGGTGGCGCAGGCTCCACAAGCGCTGGCAGCCTGCCGCGCACCTGAGGAATGGGCTATGGCGCGGGCAGCGCACGCCGTGGCGCTCGAGGATCTGGTCGTGGTAATTGTGCCTGGTGGGCCGAGTTCCACAAGAACCAAACCAATGCTAGAACCAGAGACAGTCCCTCTCTTGCACTGCTTATGTCCAGCTCCCTCCCTATGTGGACCCATGGGAGGTCGATTGACCTTCCACAAGCAGGAGGGGGAGCGGTTAACCCAGGACCGTTTAGTCTTGCGATGACACAGCCGGGTACCAGCCCGACTGGGCGATAGGGCGACCATCGCACCTGTCTCTGGTTCCGATCTGGACTCAAATTCCAAGAGATCCTGATTAACAGTTGTGTATAGGGGAAGAAATAAATTCCCTCATGCAAAAAGGAGCAATTCAACCGGTGCAAAATTGCCCAGGCTGCTATTCAACCGTGTTTCTAGTGGCAAAGAGCACTGGAGGGTGGAGACCAATTCTCAACCTCAAGCCATTGAACAAGTTCATAGACACACCGAGTTTCAAAAGGGAAACAGTCAAAATGGTGTTGGCAGGGTTGGAGATGGGAATGTGGACGGCGTCAATAGATCTGAAGGATGCTTATTTCCACATTCCAATTGCGAAGAGTTTTCGTCGGTACCTGAGATGCGCATTCCAGGACTGACAGTGGGAATTCAAAGTTTTACCATTCGGAATTTCCACAGCTCCTCAGGTCTTCACCAGGGTGGTTCTTGCAATAACAGCATACCTCCGCAGGAGAAGCATAGCAGTCCACACTTACATAGACTGTTAAAAGCACACAATCGGGAAAGTCTTACAGCAAATCTGGAGATAGTTTTGAAAACTCTCACAGACTTAGGCTGGATAATAAACTTTCAGAAATCAGAGCTGACTCCATCCTAGAAGTTTGTTTGTGTGGGAATGTGCTTCGATCTAGAGATACAATGTACATGTAGGGTATGTTTATCCTACTCAAGAGAGTAGAAATACTCATCTCAGTAATACAGTCAGTGTGCAACAGTCATCATGTACTGGCATGGGTTTACTTGAGAATGCTGCGGTTGATGGGTTCTCTGGAACCAGTCATTCCACAGACGGCCTATCCAGTTATTTCTCATGACACAGTGGACCCAGAGGACAGGTTCCCTGGACTCGGAGGTGTCCGTGTTGGAACCTGTTATTCACCACCTTCAATGGTAGATGAAGAGAAAGAATCTCCTGGCGGGTGTGATGCTCACCCCACACTCAAATAACGATGTACACAGATGCATCAATGGAGGGATGGGGGCTTGCCTGGAAGAAGCCACAGTATCAGCGCTTTGGAATCTACTGGAATTATGAGTTATGGGACTGGAACATTTCTTAAAGAAAGTTCAGGGCAAGATTGTTCTAGTTCGATCAGACAACTCAACAGTAGTGGCTTACATAAACTGCCAGGGTGCAGCGAAGTCGCCCAGCCTCTGTATGATGACTTGGAAACTGCTTTGCTGGTGTCTAGATCATATGATCACCGTGAAGGCAGTTCACATTCCGGGAAGGCTAAATCTGTTAGCAGACTCATTGAGCCAATGCAAGAGTGTTTTACCTACGGAATGGCAACTAAATGAATGTGTGGCAGATTGTCTGTTCGACCACTGGGGGAAACCCAACATAGATTTGTTCGCAACGAACAAGAATGCGAAGATGATGACGTACGTCTATCCGATTCCAGTTCCAAGAGCTTATGCAACAGATGCGTTAGCTATCAGCTGGGAGGGAATGTATGCATACGCATCCCCACCAGCAATCCCGATTCCAAAAGTTCTTCAGAAAATCAGACAGGAGGAGTGCCAAGTGCTTCTGATCGCCCCAAATTGGCCACGCCGATCATGGTATACGGATCCGCTGGACCTTCTGGTCTGCAATCCGGTTCCTCTGCCTCTGATGGACAATATTATCTTCCAGGGCAAGAACCTTCACAACAATCCGTCAATGTTCCAATTGACTGCGTGGATGTTGTCAAGGAATCTAGAATTAAGGAGGGTTTTTCTGAGCAAGCAGCCATGTTCATGGCTAAAGCCAGGAGGGGGTCAACCTCCAGAGCATATAATTATAAAATTAACAGATTTGCAGAATGGTACTCAAAAAGATGTATTAATACAATGGATTCATCTATTCAGGTAGTAGCCGATTTCCTCTGTCACCTGTATGATGCCTATAGCCTCAAGTCTAACTCTATTGCTGGCTATAAGTCAGCTTTAATGACAGTTATCCCTTGCCTGGCTGATAGGGAAAGTGACGAAGTCTGTTCATTGAACACTTTAATAAAAGGCATGGGTAATCTAAGACCGAGAAATCCACCAGCGATTCCGTCTTGGAGTTTATCTCTAGTACTTCAAGTGCTAGCAGATAAGCTTTTTGAACCACTAAGTGCCATTTCTATGACAATGTTAACACTTAAAACTATATTTCTAATTGCTGCGGCCTCTGCAAGACTGAGAAGCGAGATTCATGCTTTATCCGCCGAGGCAGACCGTTATGTGGTTACAGGGGAAGGCCTTAGGCTTCTACCTACGATAAATTTCATGGCTAAGAACCAGTCTTTGAAATGTCCAGGTCAACCAATTATTTTACCAGCTTTGACTAGATTTGATCCTAATTCAAAAGCATGGTGTCCAGTCCACGCATTAAACAGGTACAAACAACGTACACAGGAATGGCGGACAGACCCATCCTCGTTATGGTTGTCTTATATTGAACCCCATGGCAGGACGTCAAAAGACACTATATCTAGGTAGACTGTGGAATGTATTTAATTTTGCCACAAATCCGCCACTGGTAAACAAGTTGACTTTGCCAAGACTCACAGTGTCCGTGGCGTAGTGGCGTCCACCGCCCTGTTTAACGAGGTGCCAGTGGATGACATTATGTCGGTAGCTCAGTGGCACTGAGTCAAGTTTTACCGACCATTACCTCCGTGACACCACTAATCCTCTTGCCTTGCGATATTCAAAAGATGATCAGGTGTGTATATTGTAGATAAGTTGCTGTCTTCAGACAACACATTTTAATTGTGGAAACAACCGCATATTCGTGTATCGTATTTCCTTCACTGATGTGGACTGGATGGATACAGCTTTCATGCATAAGGCTAGTACTGCCTTTTGTTGTTACATAATTTATTGTCACGATGTAATTCCCTTATTTAACAAGAATGTAATGGTACCTGTGTATTATGTGGTTCATTTATTGAGAGTATGCGAAATGAAGTCTCGTCTCGTGTAGTACTTAGCACCAATACTTAGAGAGCGTATAAGACATTGAGGTCATAGCTTCTCCTTTCCCAAAAGGAGGGGGGGGGGAGCGCATTTGACATACGGTCATTACTCTCACCATCGGTTGTGTTATCTGATGTTCAAATCATTGCCTGATAATGTGTGTCACACAGTTTCAGATGTTAGTGCTTCATGCGCAAAACGCGCAAGGGATGAGCTGGTCTTTTGACCTCGCCTCCCTCCCGCCAAATTCTCTTACAAATTCTGGCAATATCATAGAGTGTTAGGGAGGTAAGTATATCTCTTGAAGTGAAATAAACGAAATCACAGATTTCTTTTTTCACGAGAGGGTAGTTATACTTACCTCCCTAAGACGGACCCGGCCTCCACCCCACAGATGCTCGGTCTTCAGGCTTTAAGTTGCATGTGTCTGTCAATAGTCAAGCGGAGGCAGTGACAGTCTGCGCATGTGTGAGGTTGGGACAGGCATCCGGCTGATTGTCACCTGTCTACCTGCCCAATAAGGGCACCTATCTTTTTTAATCTGGGGTTATGGAGTGAAGGTCGATATTTAGGAAATATCATAGTGTTAGAGAGGTAAGTATAACTACTCTCACTTGAAAAAAAGAAATCCGTGATTTCGTTTATCCTACTGGAACTAAACTTGGGCACATGGTTTCACATACCATTCCGAGGCATGATAATGGTAGTGAGTAGAGCTGGGCAGTCTGACGGTAGTACCGTGAAGACCGCGGTGTACCGATACCGTGACCATTGACATTTCCAAATACTGTGAATACCATCCATAATGTTTGAGCAATATTTGAGAAATAGATCCATAAAATCTGACTTGACCAAGGGTAAATAGGTGCTAATAGTGCCAAAAATACAGACATCCCTAACTATTAGCCGAGTTGAGTTGAAAGGGTCGTTGTAAAAACAAACATCAAGACGTTAATTACAAAATAATGACAGGCAGAATTGTATGTCAAACGTACGTCTTGATAGTCTCAGGGTAAGATTGCTTTATTTAAAACATCTAAACTCATTCTCTGGCCATCCGCCGGTAGTAATGACGCTATAATATATTCCCGTTTCTATTATTTGTAATTTATTACTCCAAGCATTTTGTCACCAAACAAACACGTTAGAATAACAAAATAACACAAACTGCGCGCTATTCAAACACAACAGCAATCTCGCAAAATCTGATTGGTTGTTTATTAACTATACCGTGGGAAAATACATTACTATGCTGAATTTATCAATGAAAATTTACTAAAACGTATTTGTTCACGCCATTTTGATCACGTGCTAATTTATTAACAATGAGCAGCGTTGAAGTCGTTATTTTTATTTTTTTTGGCTTGTTTTAAGAAATTTTTTTAAGGATTAAATCCAGTTTAAGTAACGAGACCTAAAAATTATAGTGTTTTAGTTTTTGTAATTCTTTTTCAACTGGCTACACGTCGGAAGTTCACGTAAATAGCTTTTTGCACGCATTGTTCAGGTGAAGCATGGCGAGTAACGAGTGCGCATCGGGTACTCTGTAATTATCAGAAGCTTTGGAATCGGCTATATTCAATGTCGTGTTATATGCATGTGTATAGGCCTGTTTTCGCGAGTAACCGAATATACGACTCCAACAGAAATAAAAAAGTACAACACTGGCCTCTCTTAAATAGTCGCGGATTTTGTCTGGACTCTGTTTATCAACGCGCTCGACTGCCAAAATAAAATTTACCGTTTGCTGGTCGCACGCATTAATAGCAAAAACAATCCCGATTGAAAATAGCACACTCCAATATCTCAAACAGCGGGTTATAGTTAGCGAGTCGACCACACACTTTGACCGATGTTCCCGTGAATGATATTACATCAATAAAAATAGTGACCTAATAAAATCGTGAAACTAAGCAGTCGCAATAGCTATGTTTTTCTTCTCTAAATCAGGAAGCCGATTTATTTGTTTTACCTGTAATTACTGTTGATTGGAGATGGAAGTGAAAAGGAAATGAAAAAAATTGTTCTAATTTCGTGGCATGCCTCAACCTCAGATGACGGTATGCCGTGGTACCGCAGTATTTTTTCATGGTACTGATACCGTCATGTAAATGTCAATACTGCCCAGCTTTAGTAGTGATTTCAATAGGTCAAAGGTCAAGGCTATTGTAATATTGGTAATTGACCTCTGTTTTTCCATTCAGCAAATCATTTATACTTCAGGATTCATTAATCCTATTGGAACTAAACTTGAATACATGGTTAACTATATTGTTAGGAATCACCATGATAATATAGAGGTCAAATGGTCAATGCCACTGTGACAAACAGGAGACAGGCGAAACATTTAATTCTTACATTATTTGTTAACCACAGGTCTTATCAGACGATGATGATGATCATACTCCTGTGCCCAGAAAGCCAGATTCCGCCAGCGTCCAGGTACAGAGAAATAATTTGGATAAAGCGGACAAAGCAACGCCTACTAATAGTTCTAGGAAGCTGCCTGGATTATCATCTCAATTACTTGCTGAATCATCCACACCAGAAAATACCCAGGATAGTCCTGTCACGCCCTCAACTGTTGTATCTAAGCAAATCTCCAGTCCACCTATCACCAAAGGCTCTCAGCCGATCCGTGGCTTTCCATTGTTGACTGTGAAAGCAAAGGCTGCAGCGTACGACAATTCTCTAAAAACCAACAATCGCATGCCCGTTAAATCTAGAGAAATTAATGTTCCTGATACACCAGAATCACCAATTGTAAATGCGTCCGCGATTGGCTCCTGTAGCATTCATACGCCAGATACTATTAAACCAAGGGCATTTAGTAATGCTGTTACGCCTTTGTCCACTACGAAAACATCAGATGCAATTATTGTACTTTCTGAGAAAAAGGGGGCCCAAAGTCCATCTAGAATATTGCGGACATTAACATCAGCGTCTTCCTCTGGTACATCATCAGATAGACCCGCTACGCCACAGAAACAAACCACGGTTAAGCGAACGTCACAGGCGTCCCTAAGAGTTAGTCTGTCAAAAGCTAATAAGATACGTAAATCTGCAACTCTTAGGCAGAGGTACTCAAACACTGCCACGGTTAACACAAACTCGTCACGACAGAAGCAACCGAGCAGCCGTACATCTCAACCGTCAAGACCATCGTCGTCATCATCGAGTGAGCCAATAGCAGCTGAGAAAGAACAGGTAAGATTTCATGCCAACAGTATGTTAATCAATCAATTCTTTATTCACATGTTAACCCTTTAATTCTCGAATTTGTTTAAGAAAATTTTGATTTTCTCATGCAAAAATTTTCATTTGCAGACCAAGAGAAGACTATTTTTGAAAATTTACCACTGGAACAACTGGCTCGGTTATTGAGCCAGTCATTCCAATGGTAAATTTTCAAATATAGTCTTCTCTTGGTCTGCAAATGGACATTTCTCATGACCAATTCAGAAGCTGATATGAGTGTTAAAGAGTTAATTGGGTGTTGCGGTTGGTAGTGGAGGTGGTGGGGTGAGGGTCGCCCAATCTGTTATTAAAATATCTGACACCATAATTATATATGTTTACATCTCATCAAGCTGATGTCAATGTCAAAATAATGTACGTCTGTCTCAAAGATGGCTATAGTCCATCACGAAAGTTGTATATCTGCTTTGTTTACAATTTACTAAGTATACTGCTGCATATTTTGAAATTGATTTGGCTGGAAGCTGGACTTGCTGCTATTTGCCAGTCAAATAATTTTCAAAATATTCAGCAGTTTAACTGTATAGTTAAACTGCTGAATACTTACCTTGGAATTTAGATTCGGGGCATGTTTCAAATCGCGTTCAACAGGCATACAAAGTGGGCGGGGCTTAGATAGAAATGGATGCATCTATTGTAGATATGTTCACGAATTGAAAAATTTAACGATTTTAAAAACGTTAATCCGTTAACCCTTTCACCGACAAACCCTTGGACAAAAGTATATTCTTTACAATATAAACTTATTCTGTTGAATATTTTGA
Source organism: Chaetoderma sp. LZ-2023a (assembly GCA_034401795.1). Taxonomy (NCBI): domain Eukaryota; kingdom Metazoa; phylum Mollusca; class Caudofoveata; order Chaetodermatida; family Chaetodermatidae; genus Chaetoderma; species Chaetoderma sp. LZ-2023a. Next base: position 120,225,595 of record CM067374.1, on the reverse strand, counting down.
AATTAATTTGACAGGAAGCCGCTGCTGCTTTTTCTGTATGGTATCGTGGAAAATGAGATGTGTGGAATTCATCGGTGAAAGGGTTAAGGGTCAACATTGGTCAGAAATTTGTACCAAAAATAGAAGACTATTTTTGAAAATTTACCACTTGAATGACTGACTCCACTCAGAGGGAGGTGTGTGTGTTTGCTGACTCATGCCTTTTTACTCTTTCCTGTCAATACACTTACATGTAATGACCTTGTAACCTAAAGCACTCCTGCCAATGACAGCAACAGGTCACAGTTAAAATACATTTCAAAATATTCAGTAGAATGGTTATTAAATTGTAAATTCACCAAAAATATACCATTCATACACTTTCGTGACAGACTTCGTCTTTGTGACATACTTTCGTCATTTTGATTGTGATGTCAGATAACAAGTGATGTATTTTGAGTTTGACGTCAGATAATGGCGCTTTCTGGTTTTAGCTATGCCCCGCCCATCTCTAGCTAAACTCCACCCACACCTCACTCATTGGGATTGATCGATCTCTGAACTCCCTGACTATCAATTTCCAAAAAAACACAGGTAAGCTGTTGGATATTTTGAAACTAATTGGACTGGATGATGTTGCTGCCTATGGCAGCAACAGCACCAAGTCAAATTAGTTTTAAAATATTCAACAGCATGTTTATAAAATAGCAAAGAATTACAAAGACATACAACGTGTCAGACTATTTGAGAATTGCTGACTCTATATGGAACCTTTTGTGATGTCATCATATACGAGCTGAGCTGATAATGACATCATACAAGGTCAGATGATGGATGGATACTCTGGAAAGGTGAATTGAGTGATGGATTAGACTGCTCTATTACGGTTGTAAAGTATTACCTAAGAATGCTAGATATTGCATGTGGCATTCGTCAGGTTTTTGGTAACCCGTTGTATCGCTGCATGTATTTGTATGTTTTTGCCAGTCGTCCAGACCCACCACTGGCACCAGAACCAAACTTCGACTCCGAAAACAAGAACAGGCTAAGACCTCAGACACTGATAGAAAGGTACACCTGTACAGTAGTCTAGAGCTTGCAATATTGTATATAGAAGTGATTGACTTGACTTGAGTATAAAGCATGGCAGATTGGTGGTTGACTAACAAGTGCATTATGCTCTATCGTTGCTGTGTTTTCAGAAATTATGCTAAAAATTTAACATACAGACACTAACTTAAACCATGTTAGCCGGTTAATAGACAAGAATAACCAAAGAAAACATTTTAAAAGCCTTAGTCAATTTCCAGTTGGATGCAAAGAGAAAGATGTTTTTGACAATTTGGTACTCCAGGGAATGACTTGAGTCGATTATTCAGCCAGTGATTCCAGTAGTAAATTGTCAAAAATAGCATTCGCTTACCCTGCAAATAAACACTTCTCAACATTTTTTGCATTAGCAGACTTTCGGAGCCCCTTATAAGTTGTCGGGGAATTCCCCATCTCAGCCCTCCCCCTTCATTTCCCACCCCATGTCCAGTCTGGTATCAGGCTCTTGAAAATTATGTAATTGCGGCCATGAAAGATTGAAAGTCCTTAAATGAAAACCGATGGCTGTTGGAACCATATATATTGAAATGTAAATCGATCTAAAATGACGTTTTACTACAAAACATTTGTAAATCAAAACTGAAACATGATATTCAAATGGAAATTAATGGACGCAGACATTTTACTCGAAATATGACATTCTCACTGCAAATTATAAACTATTATCCACCCATGTTTTTGCCACCCCAACTTCCTGCTTTCTGGGTATAGTAATAACTTAATTTTACTGGCTGTAGGAGTAGCTTAGATGATGAAAGTTTACAAAATGGAAATGAAATGGAATTGGCATTTTTGTGAAACGGAAAATGACAAATGTTGAAATGGAAAATGACAAATTTGGAAAAATTATGGAAAATGACAAATTTGGAAACGGAAAGCCACTGACTTAATTTGTAACTATTTATAAAAAGATGACCTACATTCAGTTTGAATACATTCCACATTTCCATGGATGAGTTTAAGTTGTCAAAGATTAATACCCCTACATGTAACCCTTGAAAATTAGTTTGTCCGTTACTCTGTTTAAGATGTGACCAGGGGTACTGTAGAAATAAGAGTTTTATTCTACATGCACAAAGTGCATCTAACATTTGGATTTTGCCCGCACAGCAAAACATCTACATGCACTGTGCACATAAATTAATCCTTTCACCCGACACCTATGAATTCTCTATATCTCAGTTTCAACACAACTGTTGAATATTTTGAAATTAATTTGGCTGGAAGTCATTTCTGCCTTAGCAACGTCTTCCAGTCAAATTAATTTCAAAATATTCAACAGAATAAGTTTCATATTGTAAAGAATTTCCTTTTTTTAGGGATATGTCAGGAGAGGGTTAACATTATAGCTTATCAGCCAGAAATGTGCATGCACCCTGTGCACCCAGTATTACAAATTTACCCGCATCAGCCATTTTTTACCTGCATTGTGCAAGTAAAAGGGTCATATTTTGACCCCTAGATGTGACCCTTTATTGCTGTGACTTTTGTAAATTTGTCTGACAGAACGGGCAGACCAGAATGACTTACGCTACAGGTAGTTGCAAGTCACAAGTAAAATTCTTACCAGAGCAACTTTATCTGCCTTCTATGCTGATAATAAACAATTCATTTGTTGGTTAATTCGGACACAAATTACTACAGGGGTGGTTCTGCCTCTTGATGAATTCATGTACATTTACAAACTAACGGGATAGTATTTTAGAAAATTTATGGTGCAGATCAGAAATAAGTTAACCCTTTAACACACATATCAGCCCAAAATGCCTTCCGCGGTGGTCTTGAAAAATATCCATTTGCAGACCAAGAGAAGACTATTTTTGAAAATTTACCATTGGAATGACTGGCTCGATAAGCAAGCCAATCATTCCAGTGGTAAATTTTTAAAAATAGTCTTCTCTTGGACTGCAAATCGATGTTTTCTATAAGAAAATTTAAATTTTCTTGAACAAATTCGAGGGTTAAAGGATTAAACTAACTTGTTTCCAAAACGGAAATATGTTAATTTAACAAATGGTCAAATTAGGTGGAGAAAATTTGAATATTATATTTCCCTTTTGAAAATCCATTTTCAGAGCAAGAGAAGACTTTTTGAGAAGTTACCACTGGAATGACTGGCTCGGTTACTGAGCCAGTCATTCTTGTGGTAAATTCTCAAAGATAGTCTTCTTGCCCTGCAACTATACATGTGCATTGCGTAAAACCACTTCAGCGACCATTGTGACCAGTAGAGAGTTAACCCTTTACAGCCAAAAATAGCTTCTGTACGAGCCAGTCACTCAAGTGGTAAATTTTCAAAAATAGTCTTCTCTTGGCCTGCAAATGGACATTTCTCAAGATCACTACAGAAGCTATAGCCATAGATAAATTTTCAAAAATAGTCTTCTCTTGGTCTGCAAATGGACATTTTGAATGAAAAAATTGAAATTTTCTTGAACAAATTAAGTGCTAAAGGGTTAATGTTCTGTTGAATATTTTGAAGATAATTGGATCAATCTGAGCTGTCACTCAAGTACAATGTACATGTATATGAAGTCATAATCTCAATTGTAACATCACATACAGGCTGTGGCTGACATCACAATCATAATTACCAGACATACTCTGTCATAATACTGGAATAGTGCGTCAGGTGTACGAATTTAACATCTTTAATGGATTTACTATTTAATAAACATTCTACATGTTCTATTGCAAATTTTGAAACAAATTTAACTGGGCACTGTTGCTGTGGGTCATATTACATGTAGTTTCAACATATTCAACAGCTTACCTGTATATTTACCTTGATATTGGGATTCTGGGTATTCAGGGTTCGATCAATCCCAACACTGCTAAATGTGGGCAGAACTTAACTAAAAATGGGCGGGGCAAAGCTACATGTAGAAATAGATCCCTATATTATGTTCAAAATATTCAACAGTATGTTTTGTTTTGGAAACATTAGATTATTTCCAAGCGGTATTGTATTTATGAAAGCTAATATCAGCGGATGTCGGAATAATAACCATTTGATGGTCAAGATTGATCAAGAAGAGCAAGAATTTTGCTTGGTCAATGTCTGGTTGCATGGCAAGAGAAGACTATGTTTGAAAATTTACATTTGGAACGACTGGCTCAATTACCAAAAATGGTCACGTGATTTGCCAATGTACAGTGGCCAAGGTGACTGCAGATATAGCAGAGGCTGCTTTGAGTGTTAACCCTTTAATAGCAAAATGGCTTAATGAATCTGCATTTGCACGCCAAGAGAAGACTGTGTATGACTAGATTTACCATTCAATAACTGACCCAGTCATTACAGTGGTCAAATTTGTACAAAACAGCACTACTTATGACCAGTGCAGAAGTAGGTGTGGGCCAGTTTGCCTGTGAAAGGGTTACTAAGTTAAGAGCATGAGTCATACATGTATATGTATATTTGATCCAATAGAGCTCAGAAATAAGGTAGGATGTGTTCAAAACACAATAAAACATACTGGTAGCGATGCCTTCCAATCAAAGTCCAAAATATCCAACAGAACATTTCTTACACTGTTTTCAAAATTGTACTAAGTTAACATGACTAACCACATGTAGCATGTTTGTGTTTTTGAACCATGGTTAACTGATTGTATTTTGTAGCTGTGCTGTATATTGTATTTTGTAGCTGTGCTGTATATTGTATTTTGTAGCTGTGCTGTATATTGTATTTTGTAGCTGTGCTGTATATTGTATTTTGTAGCTGTGCTGTATATTGTATTTTGTAGCTGTGCTGTATATATATAATCTCTAGCTTATGCTTGCTACTTGGTTAACGGGTAGGTTTTATCTTCCAGCTTGGTTGTGGTTTCATATACGGTAGATGCAAATGTTGCCATTGTGTACATACATTAATGGAGGGATCCATTTTTAGCTATGCCTCGCACATTTTTAGCTAGACTGTGTCCATGTGGGGATCGATTCATCCCTGCACTCTGAATCTCAGTTTCCAGGAAACTATAGATACGGGGAAGCTGTTGAATATTTTGAAACTAATTTGACTTGCTGCTGTTGCTGCCATAGGCATCAACAGCGCCCAGTCAAATTAGATTCAAAATATTCAACATCATGTTTATTAAATTGTTAAGACCTACAATTCATACTATAACAACACGCAAACCACCTTGTAGGCTTGCGCGATTTTTGCTTTGAAACATCGCGATCGATTTTATAAAAGAAATCGTGATTTTCGATTAAATCGTGGGTCCAAATTCCGAAAAGTATAAACCGGGGTAACGTGACTTGCTTTAAGAAAACGTTGAAATAAATGACTTACCATCCTACGTCTTTGTTTACTGTATACATTATATCCATCATAGTGAAATTATTAATTGGGACCGCTTAAATATTGCGTATAGTTTAATATAAACATTATTTATTTCATCCAAATCTGAGATAAAATGTCGCCGAGAAAAAGAAAAAAAATTACATGATGTATCAGCGTCCGCTTATAGCCTCCCTTTGTAGGACGAGTTTAGGTCATTACCTGAGTAACAGGAAGACGCTAATATTAGTACCCGGGAAGATACTGCGTAATCCACATACAAGAGGTGTTCAGTTTATTTTGTCACAAGATTGCACGATTTCTTGCTGCATACTTTTGGTCAATTGTCTGACTCACAATACCTTTTTACAAAGCCCACGAGCTTACCGACACGCTAGTTTAGTTTGTTAATAGTTTTCAACATGCCAAGACATAAAATAAGCGAGAGAGAGGAGGGTATAATTCTCGATCTTTTGAGGAGGGGAATGACGCCATCACAGATCAGAAATGAACTTTTGAAAGAAAATATCAGTGTCAGTGTGAGTACCATTTATTAAAGAGGAGGAAGAGGAGCTGGAGGCTGTACCTGAAGCTGTGTGCGGGGAAGTGGAAAAACTGTCACCACAGATGAGGCTATGTTTTATCTAGGTGGAAGCTATGGAAAACGGTGAGTCTGTTATGTTAGGAAAGGACAAATTGATACGGATAAGTTGAAGTTTGTTAAACGTGAGAGTTTCGTGCCTGGTTTCATGGTATGGGCAGGCGTTAGTCATTACGGAAAGACCAGTCTTAAGTTCATTGATCGGAATGTGAAAATCAATGCTAATAATTACATCAAACATGTTTTGAAACCCTTTTTGAAACATGATGTTCCCAAATTATTCCCAGGGAACAAACAGAAGGACATGGTTTTTCACCAAGATAGTGCCTTCTCTCATACTGCACGAAAGAGCGTAACATACTTAAAGCAGAACAATGTTAAAATCGTTAGCCCTGAAGAATGGATGCTGAAGTCGCCGGATGCTGCCCCTATGGACTTTAGTATCTGGGGGATTGTCAAGCGCCGTCTACAGAAGCAGAAAGTTACAAGTCTTAACAGTCTAAAACGTGCTCTCAAAACCGATTGGAAGGCACTAAGTCAAACTGTGATCAATAAAGCCCTTTCTTCTTGGCCTAAGCGCTGTAGACTGATATATCATGCTCATGGGTCTCAAATTGAACATCTGCAATGAAATTATTTTGTGATAAATTATTGTTGATTAAATACTTATTTGAAATTTGTGACAAAATAAACTGAACACCTCTCGTACATAGGACTTTAGCTTTGAGTAGGTACGAGTGTAACGGCGTAAACGCGTCCTTTCGTGCAGTTTATAGTTGCTTTCAGAATGTACGATTTACATTTAAGAGTAATCAACAGAACGCACAGTTCAAAATCAAACAATCTGGAATGGTGTTGCTTTATTTTCTTTAAATTGACACAACAACCTAATCAAAAAGGAAAAATTATTACCCTGCCTGAAATTGCTAACTCTAGAATTAAAAAGAATTATGGTAAGTGATTGCCTAACACTCTGTAACTAAGTATATACTTGGCATTTCACGAAAGGCTCAGGGTCTGCAGCGAAAGAAAGAAAATTATATGCCGATTCGACGGAGTCACTAGCTGGTTTTCTCAAAGGTGACAAAGGTGTTACCTCGCTATTGTTAGCTTGTTTATTGTAGCGCTTTGTGTTGTGATTAGTACGGCGGGATATAAACACAAGGAACACAGGCGTGAATCGATTATAATTGTACTCATGTACTGATAAAATGCGACAGAAAAGTACACACTTCAGATTTTAAAATAACATGAAATTTTTGACGATTTTCCGATTTTTCCTCAATTACATCGTAAAAATCGCAATTTTAAAAATAAATCGAACTTCACGATTAAATCGAAAAATCTCACAAGCCTACCACCTTGTAGAAACGACTAGGCCCCACCCCATGGCAATTCCAAGTTATTGGACTGTCGTGGAGGGGGCATTTGCACACTTGGTTGTGTCCATCTCTCCTAGATCTAGCAACGCTGATGATTTCTATGCTGATTTGGAGGCCATTGTTGTATGATGTGTAGTCTCTCATGGACAAAGCTATCTTCAGCTCGAGAGTATCTTAAAATATAATAATCGTCTTTTGTGGCGGGAAGACTGGACAAATGTGCACCCGGATCATGACTCACTGCTTCTTGTCTGATATTGGATGTTTTTGGAATGTTGACAGTTTATCTTGGCTTCTAAATCATGAACATGATTATGCTGTTAAAAACATGTGGGGGACAAATTTATATCACCGGGTATGAGACATGTATTACAGAGCAATGCCTGTTAAATATTAATTAATACTTGATTTTATTGGTCATTAATGAAATACATGTAAAATGTATCCATGGTTGTATAAGTACATGTAGACATGCACTATTACGTGATTAAGTCAAAAATCAGGATTATTTTTTAGATCATGACTTTCTATGATTAAAAATTATATAATCGAATAATCGTGAATAATTTCTATTGCATAAAATATTTCAAATCTTACCTTTTAATTACTCTAAAATTGACATTTTGCTCAGGAATTGGGAGAGGGGGAGGAAGGGTGGGGGGGGGGGGTGGAGAGGGAAAGAGAGAGAGGAGACTGTTTTTTTGAAAATGTATCAATGATGTTTATTCAATAAGTCTTGGTCTGCAAATTTGGACTTTTCTAAACACCATTGCAGCTTTCATCATTGATATTCGTGGGTTGTTTTTTCTCGGCAATTTGTAATTAAGCTGATTAATTGAGTAATCACGATTCTTATATATATGTAATCGATCATGATCACTCAAAGCAATAATCGCACACGCCTAGTCGTGCGTGTTGCTGTGAGGATGTCATAAGTGGCCATCACAGGTCAGTAATATGTTTGTAATCTAAATGATACATGCACTTTCTGTTTGTCTAGGTGTGTCAAACGGAAAAGGGGGTTTCTGAAGCCAAGCCGAAAGCGGTCAAGAAGAGTGGCTCTGGGTTGAAAGTTGACAGTGAGTCTACGGCTAGCCCAGCACAGAGAAACGGCACGCGTAACACGTCTAATACTATCCCAGTAGAAAGAAGCAGCACGTATAGCAAGTCTGCTACTAGCGCACTCGAGGGAAACCGTACTCGAAGCAAGTCTGCTACTAGCCCAGCACAGAGAAACAGTACACATAGCAAGAGTGAGAGTAGTGATAGTGGAAGTAGTAATAGACGGTCAAGTTCTAGGACAAGCACAACTAGGTCAACTAGCAGACTGTCCAATAATAACCATGTCGAGTGTCACCAGCATGACGCATCATACACCGTACCTCTCGATGAAACATGGACAGAAATTATCACAATCGAGGATGTTAGCCTTGATAAAGATGGTGTTCCGAATATATCAATGGATTTTTTTTCTAAATCTACAAATAATAAATATAGTGCTAGTAATACGACACCCTCAAGTACCATGCGTACTACAGCTTCATCGACGAGGAGCTTAAGCGCAAATAGGAAATCTAAATCTCTTCATTCCAACAGAGGTTCTAGTAGTTCTGACGATCAGGTTATGGTAAGTCCTGAGGTGTCCACTTATAAGGCAATTCGACCAGCCGCTGTTCTCACAATTAATAACTTAGCCACTGACGCAAAGCACACCACAGTTAAATGTCATACTGCTTCCAGCTCTTCCATTAAAACAGATAGTACGTCAGATAATAATACGATATCAAGTGCCACACGAGTGACTCGCTCCAAAATGAGGCCAGCAAATTCCGTGAAGAGCACATCGAGTACTGGCAGTAGAGAGAACCACTCAGCTGATGATTCAGATGAGGTGTTTGCAAAGCCTGAGCCACGCCCTGTTCGGACTACGAGGTAAAATAATATAATAATATATAGCTCTGTGGGAAATTTAGAAAGTTTGGTCGTTATCCAGATGCAGAGGTCGTTATAACTTTGGTGGTGCCTGAATACAAATTATGACTAGACTACAATGTTTGTGTGTTAAAAGTCAGAAAAATTGTTAACTACATGTATTTACATGTTGACTATTTCACTGGAAATTGTTGAGCCAGGCATTCCAGTGATAAATTCTCAAAATAGTCTTATTTTAGTCTACAAATGTATGTTTTCCAAGACCACTACAGAAACTATTTTTGTGTTAAACTGACTATACAAACTATTTGATCATGACACAGTTTTTGAAGATTTAAGTCTTTAGAGACTGTTGTGTCAACTTGTCATGGCTTTAGGTACATGTACACGAGCACTGGTGTCAAGACTTTAGGTACATGTACACGAGCACTGGTGTCAAGACTTTAGCTACATGTACACGAGCACTGGTGTCAAGACTTTAGCTACATGTACACGAGCACTGGTGTCAAGACTTTAGGTACATGTACACGAGCACTGGTGTCAAGACTTTAGGTACATGTACACGAGCACTGGTGTCAAGACTTTAGGTACATGTACACGAGCACTGGTGTCAAGACTTTAGGTACATGTACACGAGCACTGGTGTCAAGACTTTAGGTACATGTACACGAGCACTGGTGTCAAGACTTTAGCTACATGTACACGAGCACTGGTGTCAAGACTTTAGCTACATGTACAACAGCTCAAGAACAGAAAGATTTTGAGGGGGATCGATTCAACTAATTTTGAGTCTAGTCGAATCACTAACATTAGTGACTTTAGTGTGACATGGGTTAAATTATTACATGTTTTCATCTTCTGACCAGAAGTTTCTCTCCACATCATTACTCAATTAGTTTCATTCAATGGAGGATTCAAGTTTTAGTTATGCCCCGCCCATCTGTAGCTAAACACCTACAATTCATCCGTGCTGGAATCTATCGAGATCCTTGAATTCCCTGACTCAATTTCCAGAAAACTATATGGGTAAGCTGTTGAATATTTTGAAACTAATTTGACTGGCCGCTGTTGCTGCCATAGTTCAACAGCATGTTTATTAAATAGTAAAGACACAATTCATACAACAGCACCTAGTCCATCATCAATTAAGCATTCACGACGAGCTTAGTTACATCATTCATGGCGTAGTTGATTATGACGTCATATAATTGACTGAAAAATTTGAATCCTCCATTATCACCAACCCAAGTAATTGTACAGTATTTACATTTGTAGTACCTAAAGAAACTATGAGGTGTTTACACGTACTAATTAAATTAATTACAAATTTAGAAATTAAATTTATAAGCTCTAAGCCTCTATGATTAATGATGCTTTGGATTTAGCTTACCACGCTTATTTAATTGGTTTCTTTTTTCCAGGACAAAGACTCGAAAGCGTCAAAAGTCTGATTCTGAGTCTGATTACTCGGATGTAGAAAACAAGCGTCCTTGCTTCGAGAATAAACCCTCATCAGGATCTTACAAGGTATTTAGCTACCAGGATGGTAATGTGTGACGTAATATCTATTCACAGAGCGATAAGCTATTACATCATCCAAAAACAGAAACATGTTAGTTAGTACAATTTTGAACATGATGTAAGAAATGTTCTTTTGAATATTTGGAACATAATTGGGTTGGAAGACCTTGCTTCCTAATCCAATCCAGGGTCAAGTTCGACTCCTAACCATAGTTAGCTATAGCTAACTAGAGTACCAGCCGAACTTCAAATAGTTAACTAGCTAGTCACCTATAGTCAACCGAGCACCCGACCTCGTTTCAGATGGTTAGTCCGATATTTGCATAAATTTCAAAATGGTGGACACTGACCGCTTGCCACAAATAAATGCATATAAGTGTAAATATTTCATTAAATAACTTACGGTTTGGTGAAATTAAGCTTTCCCATTGTATGTCAATGTTCCCACGCGCATACTCCTTCCCACTTTATGTCATATGGACGCTTTTTGATGTCTTAGCGGACAAAAATAACCCATTTTCGTAGGCCATCAAAACAGACGACAGAAAGGGTTAATGGAGACTGGTACCCGGCTCCAAATTTTCTGCAATAGTAATTCAATAGGGAACCGGGTACCAGCGAACTATAGTCGACTACGATCAAGTTCGACTGGGCATAGCAACTGCGCATGATCAGTAAACCAGCAAACTGACTATAGTTAGCGAGTCGAACTTGACCCAGATATATTCAAATTATTCAGCAGTTCATTTTATTTTGTTGTGGAAACATTATTAGGTTATTTGACATTGTTGAGTCCAATATGGATTGTTATTGTACTCGTCCACATTGTGTTGAAATCGGTATTGGACTGTACAGATTTTTCAATACAACGTGAATGGACTCAACAATGTAAAATGACCTATTTATTATGTACCTATTACAATTATCAGCAAATAAACACAAGAAAATCAAATGAAATTTACTTTAATTTCAATATCATGAGAAACATTTTCATGAGAAAACGTCGACTAGATATCAATTCTTCTTGAGGTAACGACGCTGACCACCAGCGTCTGAACAAACGAACATAATTTTTATGTTTTAAGTTTTATTTTCTGTGTTTTCTGGCACTTGCTGATCAACAAATTTATCGGTATGTCCTTCAAAAAGCATTTTGTAACTATTAATAATGAAAAATTTGCGTCCAATACAGATTTTACTATCCAATACAGGTTTTGCATCGTTCAATATGGAAAAATTATTGGATGTTAGCGTGGTACAATTGGAAGCGCTTCATTGGATAAACACACGCAGGTGTATAATAAGTTCCGTTACTTCTGTACTGTAATGTATGTATTGACAGCACAATCAGCTATTACGTGCTCCAATGTAGAGCACAGCTTATAAATAACTTAACATGGCTCCAGAACAAAAACTCAAAACATGTTATTACGTAATTTTGAACACGATGTAATGTAGATGTTCTGTTGAATATTTTGAACATAATTGGATTGGAAGACATTGCTGCAGTGTCAAAATTATTCAAATAACGTTCTATTTTGTTTTGGAAACATTTTAGGTTATTTCTGAGTTGTACTGCATATGTCTAATCAGGTCAGAATACAGACCAGGAAATTGGGAAATCTGGGTTATCACTTTCACGACGAAGACAGCCAAAACCAGTCTCTGCAGTGGTTTTGAGGAATTTTCATTTGCAAGCCAAGAGAAGTCTATTTTTGAAAATTTACCACTGGAATGACTGGCTCGATAACCGAGCCAGTCATTCCAGTGGTAAATTTTCAAAAATAGTCTTCTCTTGGTCTGCGAATGGACATTTCTCAAGACCTGCAGAAGCTATTTTTGGCTGATATGTGTGTTGAAGGGTTAATATTATGTGACCTATTCGTATTGATCTGAAATTTTAAACAAAAAACATAGATAGTTCCTGTAAGAAGTGGTGGCAAACGGTGGGTGTGTTAATTTTCTGAACACTGAGAAAGTACGGTTCATTTTCTGAAACAGAGTAGCTCTAATTAGAGCAGTCATATAACAGTACATGTACAGGTTTTCAGTAAAATTTCAGTATTCAAACCGATGTGACGATGATTTCACATTCAAGAAAGGTTTCTATTCCATAAAGCCATTGATGCAAGTTTGTGATTCGACTGAGTACCAAAATTTGTTATATATTTTGACACTGTATCAATTATTTTTCAGAGTAAGACTACACCGCCATTGTACGGCACGCATGTACGGTCTCAAGGTATGTAAACCACAATGGATGAATCCAATCTGTCAGTCAAGTATATGGCGTCATAATCAATTACGTCACATGTAGGCTGACCTCTCAATCATATTTGACAGAATACTCTGTCATGAAGCGGCCATAGTCCGCCGAGTGTACAAATTCCAGATCGTCGATCTATTATTAGTTAATAAATATTCTGTTGAATATTTTGAAACCAATTTGACTGTGTGCTGTTGCTGCCTATGGCAGCAACAGCACACAGTCAAATTGGTTTCAAAATATTCAACAGCTTATCTTTATAGTTACCTTGAAATTAGGATTCTGGGAATTCAGTGTTCAAAGTACATTGTGTATATAAATCGATCCCAACGCGCGCAAAGCATGGGTGCAGCTTACATGTAGAGCTAGAAATGGGCGTGGCATAGCTAGAAATCGATCCATCTATTGACACGGTAAGACTTGCTACTACACATATGTGAATGGATAAATTATGGCAAATTTTTTACATTGGACTAAACAGGGACAGGCCTACCCACTCGCCAATGGAAGAATCCAGTTTGTCGATCAGTCATATGACATAATCAATTACGTGACATAGGTTGACATCAATTATAATTAACAGAAATGTCCACAATAAACCTGGAATAGTCCGTCAAGTTGTACGAAATTTATGTCTCGTGTGTCTTTACTATTTAATAAATATTCTGTTGAATTTTTTGGCAACAACAGAACACAGTCAAATTAGTTTCAAAATATTCAAAATATTGCCTGTATAGTTTTCTGTAATTGAGATTCAAGGAGTGCAGGGATCGAGCGATCCCAACACGGGCAAAGCGTGGATGGAGCATAGCTAGAGTTGGGCGGGGTATAGCTAAAACTGGATTACCCCATCCTCGTGGTAATGAGTGGTTGACTAATAAAATCCCAAAATAGACTGATTTACTGGCTAAGTGGATTAATAGAAAGATAACTTCATGTATTACCTCCGGCTCTTCATGTTTTATCCAGACAGGTAAGCTGTTGAATATTTTGAAATTAATTTGACTGAAAGCTGTTGCTGCCCTAGCGTGGAAATGAATTATATGGAATCTATGTAGCCAGACGGATGGAAGCGATTGCAGTATCCCTTCCATTTTTTTCAAAGCGCTAGTGGATAATAAAGTTTTCTCTTGGAACACCTAAAAATGGACATTAATTAAGCTAAAATGTCTTTTCCTGACAAATCTTGACTTGTGTGGTTAAAAAAGCATTAATTTCTATCACTCATGGTCGTCGTACATCGTTTGATACTAGATAATCAGTGTTTTTGTCCAATAATAGCCAGTTAACCTTTTAACGCTCATCAGCCAAAAAGGGCTTTTTCAGTGGTCTTGAGAAATGTCCATTTGCAGGGCAAAAGAAGACAATTATTTTTAATTTCCCACTGGAACTACTGGCTCGATAACCGAGCCAGTCATTGCAGTGTTAAGTCTTCAAAAATAGTCTTCTTGGCCTGCAAATGGACATTTTCGATGAGAAAATTGAAATGGGTAATGAGTACTAGCCAGTTGAACTAAAATTACGGCTCACTAGTCCTGTTGACTAGTGGCTCATTCAAATTGTGAATTTCAAACCTGCCACATCTTCCTATATTAGAAATGTATATTTTCTAGTTCCTAAGGCATGTAAGGTGTATACCGCAATTTTTGTTTTACAAATGTCTAAATATTATTTTACAGCAACAAGTAATTCTAGTATAAGATCAACGCCAGCGTCGGATTACACCTCGTAAGTTGAACACCATTTTGAAGTATATGTGGTTTAAGATTAGCTGTCTAGCTGCTGCAAGCCACCAGAGAATAATTTCAATGGGCAATACCTTTTGGATCTGCTGAAAATTTTGAAAACAATTTGACTGAAAAATTTTGGTGACTTAGTCACCCATAACATTCAGTCAAATTGTTTTCAAAATATTCAGCATAACCAATGTTAAACCAACCATATTGAAAATGTACATATGGTCTGCAGAAATTTAGTAGGCAGACAGGTTAAGAATGCTTAGGCCAGACAAATTTAAGTTTTTGTTTTACGAAAATTCCCACCTAAAACACAAGATTGGAGAGCGTTCCGCTTTGTCAGCATGTTGGAATCGATTTGAAACTTAAATATGAATTCCCAGAATCAAAATTTCAGGCTAACTACATTTATATGACAAACTTTTGCCATCCTCCGGACTATTTTTGAGTCAGCTAACAAGTGATTATCTGATAATATTAGGGCTGAGGTTCGTGAGAATTTTCACGAACCGAACCGGTTCACAATACAGAATGTCCGAACCACGAACTGGTTCACGAACCTTTTTAATATGCTATTGTATGCGAGAAATTACTCCTAACATAAAATAACATTTAAAGGGAGGTGACTACTGGCTAAATGGCAGAAAAACACAAATGACAATTTCTGACAACAAATGTTAGAAAATAATATAAGATTCATAGACATGTACAAGTATAAGTTCATGTATAAGTTCCATTCATTGTCATATTTGTAACTCACACTTAGAGAACATTCAGAGATTGCGTGTCTATTAGCCCTTTCACCGACAAATCCCTGAAAAAGTAAATTCTTTATGATATAAAACTTACTCTGTTGAATATTTTGAAATTAATTTGACTAGAAGCTGTTGCTGCCTTAGGCAGCAACAGCTTCTAGTCAAATTAATTTCAAAATATTCAACAGCTTTCTAAATTTAGATATGGGAATTCATCGATGAAAGGGTTAGCTTATGTCATCGAGCCAGTCATTCCTGCAGTAAAATTTCAAAAATAGTTGTTCTCTTTGTCCGCAAATTTACATTTCTCAAGTCCACTATAGAAGCCGCTTTTGGCTGATATAAGGATTAAAGGGTTATTAATATATGAAACCCATCTCTCGATCAATCATATGACATCATAATCAACGACGTCACATGTAGGCTGACGTCTCAATCAATTACGTCGTGAACGGTATATCTAAAACGCATAATAGACCGTCAAGTTGTACGAATTGTGTCTTTAATATTTAATAAACATTCTTTTGAATATTTTGAAACTAATTTGACTAGAGCTAATGCAGATAACCGAACCAGTCATTCCAATGGTAAATTTTCAAAAATAGTCTTCTTGGTCTGCAAATGGACATTTTCGTAGAGAAATAAAATATTTTTTGTTAGAATTTAAGGCAAATCGTACTTACGTATGGGGGTGTATGGCATGTACAGGTTTCCCGATTGGTCCGTTTTCTACTTCAAACAACAGTCCATAACTTACACGACTTTGTAAAGCTTGCCCTTGACTGCAATCTCTAATTGCCATGTATGGATACCGAATTTAACTGAATAACACGCCTTGTGTCAAATGTATTATACATGGAACTGTATCGCTGCTGCAAGCCACCAGACAGTAAATCTAATGAGCAAAACTTCACTTGCTAAATATTTTGAAAACAATTTGGCTGAAAGTTGTTGGTGGCTTAGCTACCAACAACTTTCAGTCAAATTGTTATCAAAATATACAGCCGGTCTCTTGGAATATGTCATCTGCAAAAACTCGGACGGATTAGCGCTATCGAAATTAACGAATTAGTCAAGCAATTGGAATGAGAGAAGCGCATAAGTTAGGATAATTCACTATGCATGCCGTATGGTGGTTTAGCCCTTTGAGCTGTGAATTCATTCAGTAAAATATCGAGCCAGTCATTCCAGTGGTAAATTTTCAAAAATAGTCTAAATTAACATTTCTCAAGCCCACTCTAGAAGCCGTTTTTGGCTGATATACGGGTTAAACCATTTATTTCAACCCCAGCCGTCTCTGACTTCATTCACAGTATTTACAGTATGGATCACAGTGATGACAGTGTGACGCCGCCAGAATCACCTGTACAGGTAAGACAGCTAGCGGTTACTCGCCACCGTTTTTGTGACATCAACGAAGCAGAGGGGCTGACTTGATTTACATGTATGCAATAGAAGGATCCATTTCTAGCTATGCCCCGCCCATTTCTAGCTAAGCTCCGCTCATTCTGTACACACATTTGAATCGATTTTGACACTGAACCCTGAATTCTCAGAATCGCAATTTCAAGTTTACTATACAGGTAAGCTGTTGAGTATTTTGATCGCGGCAACAGGGCGCAGTTAGATTTGTTTCAAAATATTCAGATTTTAAAAAAATTGTAAATTTATCAAAGACATACAATTATAACAATTCAAACACTTGTGACGGACTAGCAGAAATTATGCACGCCCGTACAATGTACATTCACTATGGTTTATATTTCTCTCTCCTCGAGCGATTATGCTTCAGTAATCAGAATAAAAGTATTTCATACTGCTTTCAAGTGTTTTGTAATGTTTAGCCATTCAGTCCCCAAATTTATTCATGAAAATCTCAGTTTTCTCGTAGAAAACCCCCCTTTGAAGACCAAGAGAAGTTTATTTTTGAACTGGTAAAATTAAAAAAATCATCTCTTATGCAAATGCACATTTTCTATAACAAAATTGACATTTTGTTTGAACGAATTAGAGGATTTTAAATAGGGTTACGCCTTTACTGTTCACACCTGCCGCTGAAGTGGTCTTGCGGAATGGATATTTGCCAGGCAAGTGAAGGCTATTTTTGACAATTTACAAAAATAGTCTACCCTGCTAATGGACATTCAAATGGAGATATTTAGATTTGTCGACCAAATTTGACCATTAAACGGTTAGTAGAATAGGAAAATTTATAAAATGTCATTGATTATTAAGAATATTGTTGAATTTAATGACATTGTTTATATTAGCAGCTAACATCGTCCATGTTCAGCGCTTTCCTGTCAAAGAACCGTAACACACCAGGCTCGAACTTGAATCAACAACTCAAGTCATTCCTGCTTAAACACTCGCCAGTACAAAAACTAACAGTGAAAGTAAGTATATATACGCTCCAGTTAGATTGCTCTAGCAGTTAGTTGAAGTTATCTAGTGCAGGATGAGTGCTTCCTACTATGATTGATACGTAGATGTTAAGTTGAGTTAAGTCATCTTGTTACGAAAATAATTTCTATACCACAACTGTGTTAATAGCTTGTGATTTTGTGCATGTATATCTTGTAAGCACAAAGGCGACTAGTTTTAAAATGTTATTCTAGTCAAAAAAGATTTTATGTCTTACAGAATATCATTTTGCAGCATATCTACATGTAATCTCAGTTTTGATGCGATTTGACGTATTAAATCGTAGTTTCATTTTTCTTGAGCTCTGTTGAAGAATGGCTCGACGTCTATAACTAAGCTCCGCTCACTTTTATGCGTGTATGAATCACTGATTTGATGGGGGGCCTATGGCAACAACAGCTCCCAGTCAAATTAGTTTCAAAATGTTCAAATGAATGTTTATCAAATTGGAAATTCATCAAAGACATACAGTTAGTGCACTGTAGAGTGTAGTGACAGACTGATTTTCATGATGAAACTATATCATTTCAATTGTGACGTCAGCTAACATACGATGTATCTAATTATGATATCAAATACTTGCGGGATGGGTCAGATCGCTCTAACATATCAATTAGAAGAATGGTTAACTTTTTTTTAAATGTCCCGAGGGATCGACATCAGGCTCCAGGGAATGTTTTAAGCGGTATCGCATCACAAAATGCGATGCAAATGAGTACCTGTTGCTATACATTCACAACTTCGCTTAGCTATTTGCTGCGATACATAATTTTGATGTAAAATTCAGTCACTTCACTTAATTTTGAAATATTTTTGATAAAAAGTTGCTAAAAGTTGCAAAACGCTTGTCAAATTTAGTAAGGAAGCGAGATGTGCATGCGCTGGATACTGATTTCCGATATAGCCCATAGACATATATAGCTATAGAGCGCATATCTTCATACCTGCCTTCACTATGGGACAAATGACCGCCGGTGACGCGAGTTCAGTAAGCGCTCAATAGATCAAAATTCTAAAAGCTAGCGATGCGCGCGTGCGTTAGCGGCTTCCTTCTGGTATAATAATAAACTGTTACCGACTTCAGTTTTGAATTTGGCCACCAGTCGGAAACTCGCAATATGTATCACGGGGTATTCACGGTCGTGAACATATTGCTCGTAACAGACTTGTAAATCTAAATTCTCCTATAGGGGTGTATGGCTATTGATTAGTTAGCGTTATGATAAAAATACAAGTTTATCTAGGCTGATTCTGGTCGATTTAGACAATGTTTGTCTCGGAAACTGAGTTGTATCATCGCGAATGCTAAACTCCTGTTAGCGCATCCCTAAAGCAAGGCCGACACAGTATAGGTAGCCATGCTACGGCGGCGTATCGCGCTTGATTCGCACAAGCGACAGATTTAGAATGGCATGTCGCCAAGATCGACGCATGCGCGAGAGTGTTCTCGAGTACTCTTCTCCAGAGTCGGGAACATACTTTCTCGCAAGATTATTGGTTAATAAATATCACTATATAGAAACCAACCAATGAATTGCAAGGAAACTACCGGCAGTAAAGAAAATAAACAGTGTTTTATGCGGTAATTTTAAGAATGATGTAGTAGTATATATATAGCATTCGTTGTAAAACTAGTAACACGTGGGCCGATTGATACACGCTAATCACAGTAAAACTTTATCATTCACTATTTAAGCTAGAGAAAACAATCAATAGTAATTCTTTAATAAAAATTGTTAACGCTTTCAACTGAAGTTATAGTATCGCAAAAAATTTCATCTTAAGCTGTTGAATATGTTGCAAGTTTTTAATGGGGGGCCTGTTGCTCACATCTGCCATAGCCTGCAACAGCTTCCAGTTAAGCACTAACACTATTCAGCCTTCTTACATTGTATTGAATGATGTGTACTTTGTTTAGCCTACCAGTTAAAAGGGATATGTGATCTAGGTTGGTAAGTTGCAAAATATATGTTGTTATTACACCACAAAAACATCCATTACCGTTCAATCACTACTTGCTAAATCATTTATCTGCATTTAGCTACCAGAATAAGATTTTTATGCTTGCATACACTCCTCCCCATGCCTATTCCTATAAATATGGACCCTCAACCAGGCTACTGGTTAGGTCCATCTCCAGTATATTAACTGATATAGACTGGCACCAGTCTGTACTCACTCCATAGTGACGCCTGTCACTAAGCGCGCTTGCGCACTGGAGCCCAAATAGGAAACAGATTCACTTTTCAATTATTCTGCAAGCAGAACAACTGCACAAATATTATCAGAAAGTTTTTATAGCTTTGCGCTGTGTTAGCTTTAACTTGAAGGACTTCCTCACGCTAAGATATGCCTATTATGACGTCTATCCTCCCAAAATTATGTTTTTGGAAGTATTTCGTGGTTATTTTGAACTTTATAACTATGTATATAAATGTTACCAGTTTTTGTGGGTTTTGTTTTCGTGGTAACAACTTTAACATGCCTAAGTCATCATCATATAAAAACACTCTATTACTCCAGTGAGCCCTTAATCACTTTCAGTTAAAAGAAAAAATAGTGCTTTACAAGGAATTACATTTATTTCCCTATGATAGGAAATAATCTTGAATTTGAATTTTTCCGGCCTTTCTTTGAAAGGCGTTTGTTTGCATGTTTCTAGACTCCTTTTATTGAAATTTTTTTTTAAGAGTGTTTTATCGACCGATAAATCAAGTGCACGTCCTCAATCTGTGAACGCGTTCACTCTGGAGTATGGAGGACATTTCTGTTTTAAGTGCACTACGTGTACCCCCACATCGATGTCCGGGTTTTGCATAGGGTGGTCTGGTTTCGTATCTAAGTTTCTTTAAGGATTATTCGTCCTCACAGCGCTGCCCTATGGTCATCCTTCCCCTTCCTCCGTTGCTAGTAGACAAAAGCTGTGTCTTGCAATATTCTAATATGTCTAATCCAGAGGGGGGGGGGATGTTTCGTCGAATTCGGAAGCAGTGATAGCTTTATTTGCGAGATTTGAATCCTTTGCTCCAGTTTTGACTAAATCTTTAGACGAAAGAATATCTTCTGCCATCAGGCCAAGAAACAGGAAGTTTCTTCTGATTCCGACGATAGCCCGAGGGCTAGCGGGCGTTCCCGCAAATGGGGGAAACCGATTACTCTAACGTCAATGCAAGTATTCAGGTTTACTAAGCAGAAGTCTAGAGCGACTAAGCTCTCGAAGGTGGGCTCGTGTAGTGCACCAGGTCAAACCCACATTAGACTTGAGGGTGACGGGCATAACCCTCAAGCAGTGGTGGCAGAGGCTGAAGCTGACGTCCATAAGTCTGGTGCTTATGATAATGCCAATTTTTCAGTCAAACCGGTGGTCAAGATATTTAATAGGTCGCCTAAAGCTATAGTCCGCAATCTAGTTTTGCTAGTTCTTCCGGTTCCGTTGGGGTTGATTCGGGTCTTCGGGACTCGGGTTTACTTCCGTTTTCCGATGCTATTTCCATTCCGTCTGTTTCCGGTTTTGCAGGACATCCGGGTCTTCAAGATCCGGTTCTTACTTCCGTTCCGACCGTTTCCGGTATGACTAATAAGCTCTTCCGACTCCGCTTCCGGTTGGGCCTAGTGAATGAATTAGAGCAAATAAGCTCTCGAAGGTGGGCTCGTGTAGTTCACCGGGTCAAACCCACATTAGACTTGAGGGTGACGGGCATAACCTTCAAGCAGTGGTGGCAGAGGCGGGAAGCGGGAAGCTGACGTCCATAAGCCTGGTGCTTATGCCAATGTCTTAAATCAGTTGTAGTGGATTCAGGTCCTCAGGACAGGGGTTACTTCCGTTTCCGGATCTACCTCCGGTTTTTCCATATCCGGCCTGACTTCCGGTTTACGTATTTCCGGTTCCTACGCTTATTCTGGTTTTTTAATGTACATCCGGGTTCAGTTTCTGGTTGTATTCTTCCGTTTTGCGCATTTCCGTTTCCTATTTTTACACTTCCGGATTTGTACATCCGGGAATAGGGTCAATACGGGTTTTCATTGTGTTTTATGATTAACCTCCGGTTCTGTCTTCCTTTTTTGGATTTTCGGTGATAGCTCTTACTGAGATTCCAGGTTTGTCTTTCCTAGTATCTAGTCATCATTTTGTCTAAGAGTTAGTCTTATTTCAGTAAGTGCTTTTAAAATCGGAATGTTTAGTCGCTGATGATATTAATTCCGAGACATTGCCAGTCTTGAAGTCTCTTGGAATTGTAGATATCCAGCATTTATTCTTTTATCAGTGAAACATTTCAGTGTAATTAAAGACTTCCGACTGGTTGCTGGATGGGTCTTTTTGTTGCAGTCGATAAGTCAGTCTGTATTCTACGCATTATCGCTAGATGTCGCAATTAAAATTAATTTTTAATTTCATCCAACTTTAGATGGCCAGTTGTCTCCGGGCCGTTCAGCCTTTTTTTCGCGCTCTTTTTTCCTCTTATGTCGGCAGGTTGACATATTTATTTTAACCAAGGGAATTAATTTCTTGAGGAAAATTCCTGTTTATAGCGTAATTCTTAAGTCTAATTCTGACAGGCGCTGAAAGGAATAGATTTAGTAGTGGATTCGTAGGGAAGAGAATGACTCTAAGATTAATGATTGCAAGAAAACGCTGAGAATAGAGAAATAAGATTAGGGTGAAGGAATAAAAGCCGAGTTTTTTCTTCTGCCTTGTCACAGTCATGGTTTAGGTTAATCTTTTTGCTTAGATTTTATATCGCCTCTGTTTTTCAGCGTTTTGTTTCGTGATTCATCCTATAGTGTTTAATCATAATCTAGTATTAGTGTTTTGTGTATTTAACATCCACCTGTTCCCGGGATTCATTATCATTCTATCATCATTCCTTTTTATTAGTATATCAAACTCAATGACTTCTGTCTTTACAAGATTATAATATTGGTTCTAAGTCTAATAATAATGAGTAAAGATAAGTATAGGTCTCTTTCTTCATCCTCTGCCCCTTCTCCGTCTAAAGTTTTTCTAGTCATGCTCTCTCTCTCTCTCTCTCTCTCTCTCTCTCTCTCTCTCTCTCTCTCTCTCTCTCTCTCTCTCTCTCTCTCTCTCTCTCTCTCTCTCTCTCTCTCTCTCTCTCCTCTCTCTCTCTCTCTCTCTCTCTCTCTCTCTCTCTCTATGGGGTTTCCCCTATTTCATCTTCTATCAATCTTCTTCTGGTCCTGTTCTTTCCTCTTCATCTTCCATTCTTCTTAATTCCTCTCTTCCTCTTTTGATCATCTTGATCCGATTGTTCCTGTCGTTCTCTCTTTTGAGCTTGGGTTTCTAATTGTTGATTAAGGTCTGGTTTTCTCATTGTTTTCTGTTTTTAGGGATTCGTCCCTTGTTCATTCTTTCATGTCAGCTTTTTGCTCTATTCTTTCCATGTCCTCTCGTCAGGATGTTGTATCTGTTCACATTCCTTCTGATCAATTTTTTATTTTTTCCTCTTCTGATTCTTTACAGTTTTCTTCTCTTCTAGCTTCCAAGAGGCCTGGCTCTCCTCTTTCCATTTGAACTGTTAATTCTATGGCCTCTGGTGACTCTTCTCATCTTTTTTCTTCTCCATCTCCTAATCCTTCTTCTATTTCCTAGTCGGTCAGGGCTGAGGAGATTTTGTCCAGTCAGGGTCTCTTCGGATGACTGGTCCCTGGCTCACTGGTGGATTGCTTAGACTCTTTCTCTTCCTTGTAAGGAGGGGTTTTCTATAGTCCTTCCTTCTTTTGTGTCGGCTCTTTCCTCTTCTAATTCTTCTTTCTTGTCTCCTCTGGTCTTTTCAATTGACAATTTGGTCATTATCATGTTAGTTTTATTTGTGAATTATGTTAATTCTAAGGAATTTATACATACATGAGAGCGTTCATCCTAGGGTAGGTTTTCTACCCTGTCATTAAATCTTAGTAAAATGATCTCTATTGTAATCTGCATTATTTTTAATTTATCAAGGGGGTACGTCATGATTAAATCTCATGATTCTTACTCCCAAGTCAAGATGGAGACCATCTCCCAGATCATTTCCAGTCTAGATCAGGGTATGTGGTCGTTTCCATCGACCAAAATGACGCCTTTTTTCATGTGTTCATTTAGCCTTCCTTCAGAAAATTCCTGAGATTTGCTTACTAAGATCGAGTTTGGCAGTTTCGCGCCATGCCTTTTGGCCTGACCAGAGCTCCTTTTCTTTTTCTCGCCTAGTCTCGGCCGTGGCAGAAATTTTCACCGTCGTTCTATCCATCTCCACGTTTATATAGACGATTGGTTAGTAAAGTAAGTCTAATTCAATTCTTTCAGGAATTCTTCCAGAGGTTTGCAGTCTGGCAGCAACCTAGGGTGGATTTTAAATCTAAAGAAATCAAGTCTAGGTCCCTCTCAAATCTTCACGCATCTAGGGGTTTCTTTCGATCTGACCCAGGGTCTAGTCTTCCCCTCAGATCCAAGAATAGAGGCTTTATCAGTGGCAATGGAAATCCTGTCTTCTTCTTCCATGGTCTGAGCAAGATTTCTGCTAAGAGTGATAGGTTTGATGGTTAGCGTAGAGAATGTTATTCCATGGGCGGCGCTGATGAGAAGGCCTTTCCAAATGTATTTAATGTCCCTTTGGAAGCAGTCTGTTCACTCTATTTACCATCAGAGAACACTTGATTCATCTTCTAGATTTTTGGAAAAACCGTTCTCTGCTTCTGATGGGTGTTCCACTGGTAAAGTTCTCCCCTCAGGCGATTATCTTCACAGACGCTTCTCAGGAGGGATGGGGAGCGGTCTGGGACTTCCTGTCGGTTTCCGGTCTTTGGTCCCTGGAGGAGTCTACAGCTCAAATCATCATTCTGGAATTGTGTGCTGTCAAGAAGGCTCTCCTTTCATGGTCAGATCTGGTGATAGGTCTCAAAGTCTCGATTCGCTCAGACAATTCGACAGTGGTCTCTTATATCAACAGGCAGGGGGCTACAAGGTCATCCCTCCTTTGTCTGTAAGTGTGGAACCTTCTCTTATGGTGTCGCAAGAATCAGATTCTTCTAGTGTCTCCTCGTGTCCCAGGCAGTCTGAATTTTCTTGCGGACCAACTGTCACGTCCCAGCAAATTCGCTCACACAGAGTGGCAGTTAAAGAGGTCGGTTGTCAAAGCGATTTTCAGTCTTATGGATCGTCCTCTGGTAGATCTGTTTGCGACATCTCTGAATGCTCAGATCTCTTACATGTCTCTTTTTCCGGACAGTCAAGCCCTGGCGGTGGATGCCCTGTCTCAGTCCTGGACAGGAATGTTCGTCTATGCGTTCCCTCCAATGATTTTGTTTCTGTTAGTGTCAGAGCTCTAGATAAGCAGGGTTTTTGCGTTTTCACCCAATAAAAATTGCCACTCACCCAATTAATTTTTAACATCATGAGTTCTGAAATAGAAAATCACCCAATTAATTTCAGTTCTCTTGCTAATAATGTATAATAGCCCAATTAAATTCCAAAGAAACCCAATTTACAAAATCTCTAAGAGTGAATCACCCAATTATTGAAAAGCTTAAATCTAGAGCTCTGGTTAGTGTTGAAGAATGTCAAAGAACAAATATGCGAGATTCTTTTATAGCTCCTTTTTGGCCAAAGAGGATTTGGTTTGTAGACCTTCTAGATCTCCTGGTAGACTTACCTCGTCTTCTTCCATTCTCCCAGGATCTTCTGTCTCAAGTAAGAGGTCTTTGTCTTCGTCCAAACTCAGAAATCTTCAGTCTGTGTTTGGAGAATATCGAAACTAAAGTCTACGAGAATAAAGTTTCTTCAAGATCTCCAGTAATTATCAATTCTTCCAGAAGAGAGTCGAACCGCAGAGTTTACAAGTGTCGACTTAAAATTTTTGGAGAATGGTGTTCAGACCAAGGTCTCGTGCCCGATTCTGTTTCTATTCCCCAAGTATTAGTATTTTATTTTTATGAACATATCTCTTTTGATTCCTTCCATTTATCAGCTAATTTGGTTATGGGATATAGATTTTCTCTGGCATCTTCTTCCTTGCCTTCTGTATGCCGACACTAAGACCTTTAATAGTTTTTATTAGAGGTCTAGGCAATATTCGTCCTCCGATAGCTAAGCCTTTACCTTCATGGAACTTGGCTTTGGTTCTTCAAGTGCTGGCAGGCCGTCATTTTGATCCTCTTTCCTCTATTAGTATTAACGGCCTCTGCTAGAAGGCGTTCAGAATTCATGCTTTTTCTGCTGAAAGGGAGAGATTTATACTTTCAGGAGACAGTTTAGTTTTAATCACAGAAGGGATTTTTTATCTAAAACTCAGTCTAACCGGTTTCCTGCTAGTCCGATCATTTAAAAATCATTATCATCTTTTTCGCCTTCCGATAAACTCTGATGTCCTGTTAGGGCATTAAGAATGTACAAACACTGAACTGATTTCAAAAGATTTGATCCGTCCCTTTTATGTTTTTCTTATGCGGAAGAGTTAACTAAGCCGGTCTCAAAGTTTTATCTGAAAGATCAGATTGCAGCAGCCTCCTTCTTTCGTAATATTACGATTTTAACCAATATAGCTGAAGTCCATTGACCAAGCACATCTCGCCATTTTCGTTAAGACTGGGCGTCTAAGAAATGGTGAGAGTTTATTTTGGTTTTTATTTATCTCTAAGTTCAAATTTTCCTTATTTGATAATCACAGTGTGATTGATTTAAATGCACTATTATATTATGTTATTAACATTTGGATAAGATTGGTTTGATTTTTATCCTTGTTTGATTGATTCTCAAATCGCCTCCCACCTAATGTTTTAAGTGGGGCACTGACCAAATCTCCGGATTTAGCAAGTAGTGATTGAACGGTAATGGATGTTTTTGTGGTGTAATAACAACCCCCCACAGACCCCCTTGCGGGTTGGTCTGTTGTTTTATTAACCACTATAAAAACATACTTACCGTTCAATCACTACAACCCGGTCTCAGCCACCCCGCGTGGAATTGATTTGAGAATTTGCCTATAATATTTGGCACTTAAATTCAGAAAAGTGAATCTGTTTCCTATTTGGGCTCCAGTGTGCATGCGCAAGCGCACTTAGTGACAGGTGTCACTATGGAGTGAGTACAGACTGGTGCCAGTCTATATCAGTTAATATACTGGAGATAGACCTAACCAGTAGTCTGGTTGAGGGTCCATATTTATAGGAATAGGCATGGGGAGGGGTGTATGCAAGTATAAAAATCTTATTCTGGTAGCTAAATGCAGATAATTGATTTAGCAAGTAGTGATTGAACGGTAAGTATGTTTTATTGTGGTTAATAAAACAACAGACCAACCCGCAAGGGGGTTCTGTGGGGTGTTAACCCTAGTCAATGAAATCACAGTATACATGGGAGGTACATTATTGATTTTTTGAAAATAATTTGACTGAGATGTGTTGCTGCCTTAAGCAGCAACAGCTTCCAATCAATGTAATTTCCAAATCTGCAAGTACGTATTATTTTAGGTTTCCTATACTCCCTGACCTTGGCCAGAGCCGGTACATGCATATTCTGAATCTGACATATGTTATACTGACAAATGACAATACTGGCTACTGTCGACCTGAAGACTGATACACTAGCCTCAATAACATTCTCAGAAGTCCAATATTAATTATTCAACCATCTGTTCATGTCACATTTGGATAATTTGTGTAAACTACGTGTCGCATATTACACACCTGATGGACTACTAATTTTTTAGACGGACTACTGATTTGGCAAGTCTGGTAGTCCTTTGGACTACCATCAACTTTTCGCTAATTTCGAACCCTGGTTATATTACACATTTTAACACTGATCTCCATCTAGATTATTTTGAAACCATATTAGAAAAGACTACATTCCATATTTATTCTGTGCGTGGCTTGAACAACACGATCGAAGCGGCAATACATTATATAAAAACCATGAATTCTCTCGGCTTGAAAATATTGACTAGCTCCCGGTATAGTATATGTATCAATGACTGCTACATTGGAACCAGTCCTGCATTCCATAGGGAAAACGTTTTGCGAAATCGAAAAATTATACTTTTCAGTTGTTTTCGGATTCACTTGCTCATAGCGTGTGTAGACGAAAAAAGCTGTTTTTGATCATCCAAACATGTTTTGAAACGTTTCCCCGTTGGAACACCAACCAATTTCAACACAGTTTGTTTGCTATGAACTGCTATGCATTGTTCGATTTGTTTAGCAATTACTGCTACGCAATTTTTTTCCAACAAAATATTCCCTGGGCTCAGGCCTCTACTTTCTTATATGGATTTCTTGTTCTTGAACCCACTGTAAAGCCTGGACCTGTATATAATACAATGTAAAGACTCCTTGTTTGTTAAGGCACAGATGTGATTGATCTCTAGCGAATGTCAGCTGTAAGACACTATCACTTCAATTAGTGTTGTTCCAATTAATCGATTTGATCGATGATTGGTTTGCATGTTCAACCAACCGATCGATCCTAAGAGCAGCAACAGCTTTCAGCCAAATTAGTTTCAAAATATTCAACAGATTATTTCTTAAATTATTAAGACTCATACCCGCGACTTGGTTTGAAAGGGGTAATTATCCTTGGACATGCTACAAATTACTGCATTCAAAATGGGTAAAAAATGAGAACCTATTATGATCAATCATTAATTGATCATTGGTTAGTATATAAAAGCAATCATGGATCACAAAAATAGCACCAATTCCCAACATTAACTTCAATCATTTGGCCCTAAAAGCTATGTACCATATCAAACAAAAGCAATCAGAGGTTTCGAGTCCTTGTCCTCCAGTTTTTGTCACAATGTAAAATTGTTTTAGCCTCGTCCGAAGTTGTGTAATCCTAGCGTACAGCCACACTCTTGTGCTAAAATTTAAACAAAATCAGTCCCGCAGTTTCTGTGATATCTTTTGATACAGTTTGATCCGATCTGAATCTGGGGAGGTTTTTTTTCGGAACCCAGCCACTTCCAAATCCTCTTTCACAGTAAGACGCTTTGTTATGTCAAAATCTGCACCCAATCATCTGTACGGGTTTTTTTAGATAAAGCTCTGGATACACAACACACACAGACCTGTGACCATTACCTGTCTTTATTGACCAATCTTGATCACCAGTTTTGTGTGTTCTAGCCAGGAATGATTTACCTTTTTTTAACGTGTGTTTAGGAGAGACAGGAGCTCAGGAGAAAAGAACTTGCAGAGAAACAGCGTAAAGAGGATGAACGGATGCAGAAGAGACGTGAGATACTTAAACAGCAAACTGAAGACAAGAAACGGTAACTACATGTAGCTTCCCTTGTCATGATTGTCAATTTCATACACAGGCTGGAGAGTATGGAAAGTGGAACATTTTGCATTACTGGTTTGAAAAAATTCCTTGGAAGTGCTTAAATTCAATATTTGTCTTGTAAGGCCCATACAAATGCTTGGTTTTAGCAAGTTGACTTTTTCCTGATACATGTACGCTAAAAGTATACTTCACATGGTGGTTGGACTAGGTCTGGGGAAGAAACCTATCAAAAATGATGATCCGAAATCCAACATGACCGCCAGCCACTGGTGGCCATCTTGAAAATTGTTTTCCGGATGATAACTCCGTTACCATTTATCTGATCGCTTTGAAATATCATAGGGTTGTTGGACTAGGTCTGGGTAAGAAACCTGTCAAAATTGTCAGTGATCGAAAATCCAAGGTGGCCATTTTGAAAATTGGTTTATGGAAATTAATTATGATCCGAAATCCAAGAAGGCCACCAGGCACAGGTGGCCATCTTGAAAATTGGTTTCTGAATGATAGCTCCATTTCCGTTTATTGGATCGTTTTGAAACTGCATGGGGTGGTTGGACAACGTCTGGAGAGAGAAAACTATAAAGAATTGTCGATCAAAGATCCCAGATGGCCGCCAGCCAAGGGCGGTCATCTTGAAAATTGTTTTCTGGATGATAACATAGGGTGCTTGGACTAGGTTTGGAGAAGAACCCTATCGAAATCGACGATGATCCTAAATCCACAATCTTGCTTATTGGTCTCCATTCCATAACTCCACTTATCATATAAACAACCCTTCTAGCTCGTTCCATATTTTTCGATATGAGCACACGTGCCATATTCAACGGAGTATTTTCATTGGCTGTTGTGTGTGCAACCCATTTAAATCGAGCAATTAAAACATCGATTGATGTGAGCGTGACGTGTAGGGATTATTACTACGTGGTTCTGTTTTACTACGATTTGTTTACTACGATTTGTCATTCATGAAACGTCATCGCAAAATGTCATCATTTGACAGTTTATCAGTCGGCAGCGAAGTAACGATTGATGGCCGTGGCTCTGCGATAGTCTTAGAAGAAAAGTGTAGTTTACGGCTGACATCTCCAGATTTTGTGTTTGTCACTATATTTTGCTGCGCATTCAGTATCTGTTATCAAGTAGTGGTGCATCACAGAGGTGGTATAGATAAAAGTCACATCAGCAACTATTGGCAAATATTTCAAAATTACTGTTTATATGATAAATAAAATCTCAAAACTTGGTCACTTCATATCACTATTATGAATCTTGTTGAAAATGATCAATTTTGCACTCGCTAAAGCTCGTGCAAATTGATAATTTCCAACTCGGTCCATAATAGTGATATGAAAAGTGACCTCGTTCCAGATTCTCTATTTCTGTTTAGCGGATCACCTTGAACCTTCATAGAATGACTGGACTAGGTCTTAGGAAGAAATCCATCAGCAGCCTTCTTGAAAATTGGTTTCTGGATGATAACTCATGAACTTTAAGCGTATCGCTTTGAAATTTCATAGGATGACTGGTCTATGTCTGAGGAAGAAATCACTACATGTATGTTCTGATAGTTCTCATTCATTTGTTTGTTATCATTTGCGGAGATCTTATTACCATATGATAAAGACCCATTCTAGCAATGCCCCGCCCATCTATAGCTTAGCTCCGCCCATGCTTTGGGCATGTTGAGATCGATTTATAGACTATTACTTTGACCCATGACTTTCCAGAAACCCATTTTCAATGTAACTATAATAGCTAAGGTGTTGAATATTTTGAAACTAATTTGACTGGGAGATGTTTGACTGGGAGATGTTGCTTCCAATGACTGCAACAGCGCCCAGCCAAATTAGTTTCAAAATATTCAAAAGAATGTTTATTAAATAGGAAATCTGTCAGACATACAATTCGTACACTTGACAGACTTCTCCAGCTCCATGACGGCATATTGTTTGCGACGCCAACCTATGTGTTATGTAATTGATTATGACGTCAATACTTGAGTGACCGATCAGATCATCCGTTGGCTGCAATCACTGATTGCCCTTGTTGATATATCATTTATAGGCATCGTGAGGAGCATATGAAGCGAGTCGCGCAGCTGAGAGAGATGCAGATGGAGAAGGCAGAAGCACAGAAAAAACAGATTGTGAGTAAGATGATGGAGAAACAGCAGATTCCTGACCGCATTCGTGAGGAGAAACAACGGGAAGGAACCGCAAAGCAAAAAGTCAGGTATGGTGTCACAAACCTTTGATCAGGATTCAGGTGTGTCCTCACGAGACCATGTGTGGTTTAAGTTAGATACAATTTCGATCAGGTTAAGTCAATGGACCATTCCAGTTTTAGCTACTGTATGCCCCGCCTATCTCTAGGTTAGCTCCACCCACACCTCGCTCGTTTTGGGATCGTCCGATCCCTGAACTCCCTGACTATAAATAACCATAAAAATAATTACTGATTAATTTCACAATATTCAACAGCATCTTTATTAAATAGTATAGACATACAATTCATAAAACACTTAGCCCGCCACCAATTATGCGATCGTGACATACTTATTTTTTATGACGTCATTCTACACATCACATACTTTATTATGACATCATATGATGGATGGATTAACAGGAATGGTTCTTCTCTTATATAGAGTTTGTATGAGTCGTGGAATATGGAAATTTTAAATCAAGGTCTGGAAATTGCATCTTCTTATATATGTTATGGAATAGGGTTGATAGAACCATCGGTAGCTGCATTTGAAAAGTAGGTCACACTGACCTTTTGTTACAGTACACACCTACATAATCCTTCAATGCATGCATACACCAAGTTTGATAAGCATATATGAAAATCTCTGGACACTACAGCATGGAATAAGATTTTGTCGAACTGACTAACTAAGGGACATGGCTGTTTATTGAGCCGCTACCTGAAAAGTTTACCGTTTCAGCATAGCATAGGTCAAGACAGTCATACAAATAAACCTATCACAGCAACAGTCAATATTAGTTTCAAATGTTCAACAAAATGTTTATTAAATAGTACATGTAAGTAATTTCATACTTGATCTTTCAGGTTCAAAACAAATTATTTTGTGCATGTATCCGAAATGTCTGCTACGGTTACCATTAGTCAGTCATGATCTAAAAAGATCCCTTCTTTCAATCCTAAACCTGTCTTAAGTGGCCACTTTGTGGTCCAAAATCAAAATGGCTTTTGCCGGGAGCTTGAAAAATGCCAATTTACAGAACATATATATATATATATATATATATACACAAGTCTATAGTTTTTATGGAAATTGAGATTCTGTGAGTTCGGGGTTCGATCGATCCCAACACAGGCAAAGTATGGGTGGAGCTTAGCTAGAGATGGGTGGGGCATAACTAGAAGTAAATTCATTCATCGTTGTTGTTGATTCTCTTGTAGACTAAGGAAACAACAAGATGCTGAAGAGAGGAGGAAACAGGAGGATGAGGACAGACTGCGTAAACAACAAGAACAGGTGAGATCAGATCATGCGCATTACACCACCCACCACCACCATCCCTGCTTTATGAGTGGTGGAAATCTTAAGTTTTTATCACCCCGGTCTGGAAGACGGGGTGGATATAGCGATCAACAGGTGCATCCGTCCTTCCCTGTCTTGTCTACGCAACTCCTAGAGGTCTCAAGGGATTAACTTAAAATTTCATCCACATCAGTATCATGTGCATGTGCTTTTTTTCGTGGGCAAAAAAAATTTTCATTACAGAGTGATCCCCCTTTAAATATCTTAAAGCCGATACATAAACTGCATTGCCAATCATTTCTTGTCAACACAACTCCTATAGTTCAGCTCCGATTCTTTTGAAACTTGGTAAGTGTTATCATTACCACATGAAGATGTGCATGTGCTATCCGTATACAGGTACATCCATCCATCTGTCCAAAATGTATGTATGTCTGTCTGTCGGTCCATCCATCTGTGACAATCATTTCTTGTCAACGCAACTCCTAAAGGTCTCAATGGATTAACGTAAAATTGTGTTGGCATCAGTATCATGTGCAGATGTGTCTGTGCATTTTTCGTGGGCAAAAAATTATTCATTACAGAGTTATCCCCCTTTAAATATCTAAAAGACGATACATAAACTCATTGCCAATCATTTCTTGTCAACGCAACTCCTATAGTTTAGCTGCAATTCTTTTGAAACTTGGTAACTGTTATCATTGCGACATGATGTGCTATCCGGATAGCTCAGATTCTTTTGAAACGTGGTAAGTGTTCTCATTATCACATGAAGATGTGCATGTGCTATCCATATACACGTATGTTCATCCGTCTGTCCAAAATGTATGTACGTCTGTCTGTCGGTCCATCCATCTCTGACAATCATTTCTTGTCAACGCAACTCCTAGAGCTCCCAATGGATTAACTTAAAATTTTGTCTACATTATCAGCATCATGTGCAGATGTGCATTTTTCGCGGCCAAAAAATTATTCATTACAGAGTTATCCCCCTTTAAATATCTAAAAGCCCATACATAAACTGCATTGCCAATCATTTCTTGTCAACGCAACTCCTATAGTTTAGCTGCAATTCTTTTGAAACCCAAATGTATGTTCGTCTCTCATCTCTCAGTCCATCCTTGTCAATGCAACTCCTACAGTTAATTACAATTCTTTTGAAACATGGTAAATCTTGTCATTACCATCAGATGTGCATGTGCTTTTCTTCGCGGCCAGAAAGTTATTATTCATTACAGAGTTATCCCCCTTTAAATACCTTTAAGCCGATACATAAACTGCAGTACCAGTCATTTCTTGTCAACACAACTCCTAAAATTTAGCTGTGGTTCTTTTGAAACTTGGTAATGGTTCTCATTACCACTTTAAGATGTGCATGTGCTATCTGTATGCCTGTACATCCATGCGTCTGTATAGAATGTAGGCTTGCACGATTATCCAATATCGAAAATCACGATTTTTCAGCCACGATTTTTTGTGATCTTGAAAAAATCGACATATCGCCAAAATTTTACTGTCATGCTGTATTCTGTCTATTTGTAGCATAGGCGTCTATTACGGCAAGCTGTTCAATGTATTTCCAAACCAACATCTCTGAGAAAGGGGTGGGATTATACTAGGAATAGGTAGAAAAAAAGTTGAATTTATTTCTCTAAGATTGCTTTAAAAGCTGGACACTAATGCGAAAATTCAACGCAATTTCTTGCCGCCTTACTGCATACCTCAAAACCATGATCGCATGAGTGAAATTATTACTTGGGACGGTATAAATATTGCATGTTTTTTAATAAGCATAGTTTATAAAATCAGAATTAATGCTAAATTTGACATTAAATGGCGTCGCGAAAAAATATATATCATGTGATATTGTTTGCTCTGCTGTTTTTCTAGTTGAGAGGGGGTGCATTCACAAATGTGATAGCTAAATGAGACGGTATACACGCTTTAGCCTGCACGGTGAACTATCCGTGATGTTTCTGAAGCCTAACTATTATTAGTAAATGGGTACTCGGTAAATGCAGAGCAGATCTAAACATTAGATATCTATGGATCTAAAGTACACATACATACCTTATATCACATGATTTGTATATAGAGTCGCAATATTTAGGTTGTCCAATATAATAATTTCACTCCCGTAATGATGGATATAGTATACATTAATCCAAGCTGTAAGACGGCAAGAAATTATTATCAGGAAATTGCGTCCTATTTTTGTGTTATTAACGATCGGTCTTAGTTTAAACATCTTGGTGACTGGATTTCAAGTTTTTGTTGAAATTTGCCAATTGGAAGTCATATTCAGTTAAAACTGATATGAAAACTCAGAGCAAAGCTGATATGGCAACACATAAGCCACACCACGCAGTCTAACTCAACCCAAGACCAATTCACCCCGTGAATTCATATACCTTAAAATAGGCTATACGATATATCGAAATATCACGATTTTTTTCACAATGATATATCGCGATACCTCCTAGGACAATATCGTGCAACCCTATATGGATGTCAGTCTGTTGGTCCGGCCATCTCTGACAATCATTTCAAGATGTCAACACAACTCCTACAGTTTATCTACGATTTCAGAAGTCTGTTTGATTGACATTAAGGGAGTCTACTCCATCCAAAAACCTGAACTAGAGTAGAGAGTTGTGGTTCTTGCACTAGAACGCATTAAGTGCAAGATTAGAAATCTTTTTCTGGCACTAAATATAAGTAGATTTATTTAGCAAGTAGTGATTGAACAATAAGTATGTTTATGTGGTTAATAAGACGACAGACAAACCCTAGGGGGTTGGGTGGGGTCTGTGGTCGTT
Source organism: Chaetoderma sp. LZ-2023a (assembly GCA_034401795.1). Taxonomy (NCBI): domain Eukaryota; kingdom Metazoa; phylum Mollusca; class Caudofoveata; order Chaetodermatida; family Chaetodermatidae; genus Chaetoderma; species Chaetoderma sp. LZ-2023a. Next base: position 120,189,999 of record CM067374.1, on the reverse strand, counting down.
ATCTCCCTTAAAAAACTTAAAATTCACCAAAATTCTCTTGTCCGGGCATAATAGTGGAACGGAATACCTGCACTTACAAATCTATCTTTCTTAAATGCGAGATGCAGTGTCACTATTTCATTTTTCATTGATTAGTTTTTCTAAAATATTGTCCTTTACAATTAACATTACATGTATGTCCACTTTTGATGTATGTTTATCTGAAGAGTTTGGATCCGGAGGGATATGCCGTCTTCTGATAGCTCTTGTTGCGTTTGTCTGTGTGTACATTCATATGTTTGGGTTTCATTCCATAAAGGTTTTTAGCATTTACGTCGATGTAACTTAATTAATTGGTTGAGTATAAAGTATCTATTATTATTATTCCCCCACACAGATTCTCATAAGGGTCCTTTTTTTAGGGTATATACAGCAAAAATGGAGCTTGGGACACCCAAAGTTAGTGGTAGTGGGTCCAATGAGACCCCTGAAAATCTTAGCATTGTGTAATACTTAAAGTAGTGGTATAGGTTTTTGCATAAAATACCTACAAAATCCCACATGGGGCCCCACAATGGACCTTTCCATTTTTAGCTATGCCCCGCCCATCACTAGCTAAGCTCCACCCACACCTCACCGTGTTGGGATTGATCGATCCCCAAATGCCCTAACTATCAATTTCTTGAAAACTATACAGGGAAGCTGTTGAACATTTTGTAACTAATTTGACTGGGCGCTGTTGCTGCCTATGGCAGCAACAGCGCCCAGTCAAATTAGTTTCAAAATATTCAACAAAATATTTATTAAATATTAAAAGCAAACAATTTGTACAACAACGCGTAGACCGTCTTCAAATATGCGTTTGTGACGTACTTATCGACGTCATTCATTATGATGTCATTGTACACATCACGCACTTCGTTATGACGACATATGATGGGTGGGTACTCTGGAGAGGTGAATTCATAGTTGTGAGTCCATTGTACCCTTGTTACATGTATTGGCGAAAATCCAAATTTTAGCCACTCTATCAATGGGTTCCGTTACGCCGTATGTTTGTTTGTTGGCAGCCAATCTTGGGTATGGTTATATCTCGGGATCGGTTCACCAGAATGGGATTAACCTTGGACACATGCTTCCTTATATCAAGTGAATGGAGCACAATGATATTGAGGTCAAAGCTCAAGGTCACTGTGACCTTGATAAAAATCCTATACTTTTATGGTTCTGTTTTTGGGTTAGCACAACATATCGTCTTAATCTCGGGATCGGTTCACCCTTTTGGGACTAAGCCTGATCACATGCTTCCTTAGATTAAGTGGGTGGAGCACAATGATATTGAGGTCAGAGTTCAAGGTCACTGTGACCGTGATAAAAAAAATTACTTTTACTGTTAAGTTTTTAGTTTAGCTCAACGTATCAGCTTTTATCTCATGAAACATGTCCGGTTTGTGAGTAAGCGTACGCATGTCATTTCCTCTCGATAACTTAGCCTGCAATGGATTCAATTCAAATTTTGGAAGTACACCCCTACGCATAAAACCTTGACTGGGATTGCGTTTAGACGAAAAATTGTAAACTATTTGGAATTATCCTGATGAGCATGAGTATTGGGTTCAAATTCTGGAAATAGATGTATTTGCATGATATCATAACTGGGATTGTGTGCGGCCAAAATTTGGCTGTAATCGCCACAATTATCCCCCTTGATTTTTTGAAAAATCGAAATATTTGGTTCAAAAAATGAGTCGGGGTACATGTGACTAGAACTGAGCTTTTATTTTATGGGTCAGTCCATCCGTATGTATGTCTTGCTTACCATGTCCCTATCCAGTATCCATATGTTGTAGTTTTCATCAAAATGGTTGTGACGGGAATCATGTGATTTTGTCCGGTTTTAGTCTTACGCCATGACGCTATTACATTGACTGTCTGACATGATCCCATGTAAATTGTCTGATAACGGGTCCTACATCTCGGTATTCAAGCCATTATTCCACAATATATGTTAACCTTTTCACCCATACAGGTTATAGTATAAGAAAGATTTAGATTTAATATTGTTATTGTAATTTGACTGGAAGCTGTTGCAGCCTTTAGTGGGTTACGGAAAGTTAATTTGCAATCCGAGAAATGAATATTTTAGAAACTACTGCTGGCTCATTCCAGTGGTAAATTTTCCTACGTTGTACTCTTAACCTGAAAATGAACATTTATATGATGAAACTTATCTCGTCGACAGTGGAGGAATCCAGTTTTAGTTATTCCCCGCTCCATCCAGACTTCGCCCATGTTGGGATCGATCGATCGATCCCTGAACTCCCTGACTCAGTTTTCAGAAAACTACATTTCAGCTGTTGAATATTTTGAAGCTAATTTGACTGGGTGCATCCAATCAAATTAGTTTTAAAATATTCAACAGAATGTTTATAAAATAGTAAAGACATTACAATTGGTATACATCAACGTCATCCATTAACCATCCATGACGAACTTAGCAACTTCATTCATGATGTAATTGATTATGACGTCATCCTACAATTCATGTAGTTGATTATGATGTCATGATTGATGGATAAACTGCATTCATCCATTAATGGGTTACTTTCAATTTTTTATTTCGATCAGGAGGAAGAGGATCGGCGATATGAGGACATGCAGCAGCGTAAGCGTGAGTATGAGGAGCAGGAGAGACTTAAGCGGTCAGTGGAGGACAAACGTCGACAAGATGAAGTGCTCGCTGAAGCGGAACGCAAGCGGCAGGAGGAATTACAGAGGTTACGTGAAATGGAGGAGGAAAAGAAGAGGGCTGCAGAAGATCGGTGAGTAAATCTGTTCCAGGGATATGACTGGACGGGATAAATATATTGAAAACAATTTGACTGAAAGTTGTTGGTGGCCAAGCCACCAACAACTTTCAGTCAAATCGTTTTCAAAATATCCAGTTTAAAGTTATTGCCTATGAAGATTAGTGTTTGGTAGTTTGCAGCTGTCAAACAGTTAATGGTCAAATCGATAACCTAGTCAGGTATTCCAGTGGTAAAATTTTAAACTAAAATCTTTCTTGTGGCCTGCAAATATTGAAAAGTTATACAACCAAATATTTGAGATGTAACGGTATCGATCATTTAGTGTAAAAATCTGTTAAAAGTTGTGCGTAAGGCACACTTTCCATGTAAGTGATTCCGCGTGCATTTTCGTGAGCGTGTATGTATGTATATATATATATATATAATTCCATGCACACGAGATTAGAGCAGAAACCGGCTTTTTTCGCCCCCTGTCCACGTAGGTGATGACCGATTTTTACGTCAGAATAAGAGGGAATATCTATAAGTGCATTTATATGTACACAATAATGTCTGTGATCAAAAAATCGGTCATCGATCAATTTTTTTTTTCGTGCAATGAATCTCGCATGCTTTATTGTGTACATGGAATTCGTCTTATTTCGACTATCGATATTGCTTACATGGAAAGCGGGTTTAAATAATCTGATTTTATTAATTATAGAGAGCTGGAACGGCAGCGTGAGATCACTCGGATACAGGCTGAGCGTGCGAAGAAGGAGCGTCGGGACATGGAGAGGCTAAAGGAGCGGGAGAAGGAGCTACAGGAGAATCTCGTTAAGATGAGAGAAAATGTGAGTAGGAAAAACTCCCGAACGCTCTTGTTACTAACCTGTCATTCGTGTGCAATGATGAGTGATTATTTGGACAAGAAGTCCATGAAAGGTTGTCATGGTTTCATATAAATTATTGAAGTCAGTGCAAGCTACAGTACTTGCATATACATGTATTAATCCGTTCAACCTTGAAGTAAGTTCCAACTTATGTCAAGACCATCATACAGATAAGTGGCTGAATATTTTGAAACTAGTTTGTCTGGAAGCATAGCTAAATCATTCATGTGTAATGATGAGTGATTATTTGGACGAGAAAGTCCTGGGAGATTGACATGGTTTCTTATAAACATGATAAATCACGGAAAAGGGTGGCAAGCTACAGTACTTATGTACATGCATAGATCCTTTCAACCTTGAAGTAAGTTCCAACGTATCTATTTCAAGACAATCATACAGATAAGCTGCTGAATATTTTGAAACTAATTTCTCTGGAAGCTGTGACTGGTCATCTTTCGGAAGACGATTAACCCTTTCACCGACAAATCCCTGAGAAAGTATATTCTTTACGATTTAAAACTTATTCTGTTGAATCTTTTGAAACTAATTTGACTGGAAGCCAGTGCTGCCGTAGGTAGCAACGGCTTCCAGTCAAATTAATTTCAAAAGATTTAACGGTTTTCCTGGAGTGGTGCCTTGAAAATAAGATATTGGGAATTCATCAGTGAACAGGTTAAACTATTTTAACACTACACGCATGTGTGGGTGTTCCCAGTCCGATTCAGAAATCTTCAACAATCTTGTGTAGTTAGGCTTGGGGGAAGTCGGTCCCAAATGGTTTATCGATTTTGTGGTCCAAATTTCTCATCGAAAAGATAAAGAAAAATGTCCCTGACTATAACTCAAGTTCTACTAAATGGTATCTTGGATGGATGGTTATCCTTGGGCTCCTGAAGAACAGTGTTGATTTTGGGGTTAAAAGGTTTGAAAAGTTAGCTAAAAGGCCTGGATGTTGAGATTCGAACTACACCAGTATGCTTGTTTTGAAAAGCATTTTACTGAAAGTCATTGCTGGTTTGCAATTCTAGCAAGTTTCTTTTAACCATCTAGCACTTAAGCCGGCCAAAAATGGCTTTTGTAGTGATCTTGAGAAATCTCCATTTGCAGACCAAGTGAAGACTATTTTTGAAAATTTTTACCATGAAATGACTGCATCGATAACCGAGAAAAAGAAATTTGTGGATTAATGGGTTAAGTTGGTTTTTTTAAATATCCAAAATGTGTGCTTCTGTCTTTATTACGGTCATGTTGGTTTGAGCTCTGAATGCTGAGTCAATGATTCTGTACATTTCAGGAAAAGAAACGCCTCGAGGCTGAACAAGCTGTTCGTGAGAAACAAAAACATGATGAGAGCACCATAAGTAAAATTATCTCGTGTCACAATGCAGGTGTGTCAAGTTATGCCACTCAGCTTGCTCAGAAGCAGGCGACTCTGACATCCACGAACACCAGCAACACGCTCAACACGACGCTCACTGTGACCACAACTGTCATCCCTGGTCAGGCCAAAAGTCCACAATCGTAAGTTGAAAGATCAGTTTATGCAGAAAATACTGCTACATCGCATCTCGGGCCTCCCAATGGCGCTTTCTTCCTTTTTGTAGTTTTTTTCTACTATTTAACCCTTTAACACTTAAATTTTTTCAAGAAAATTTTAATTTTCTCATAGAAAATGTCCATTTGCAGACCAAGAGAAGAATATTTGTGAAAATTTATCACTGGAATGACTGGCTCGGTTATCGAGCCAGTCATTCCAGTGATAAATTTTCAAAAATATTCTTCTCTTGGTCTGCAAATGGAGATTTCTCAAGACCACTACAGAGGCCGTTTATGGCTGATATGAGGGCTAAAGGGCTAACCGTCGAATTTGTTCAAGAAAATTTCAATTTTCTTATAGAAAATGTCCATTTGCAGATTAAGAGAAAACTATTTTTGAAAATTTAGCACTGGAATGATTGGCTCGATATACCGTATTTTCAGGGTGTTTTTTTTAAATGAATGAAAATTGGTAAAAGTACATGTATATCATTCATCATGTTAATGAGCCAGATATCATCCCTGCATATCTGCATAATTTTTTCAGCAAAATAATCAAATTTGTTCCGTATTTTAAATAGTTTTGGTCAATAAATTCTCTGAAAATCATTTGTTCTTATGAGATTGCTTCTATTAGTTGCCGTAAACTGGAGATTATCCAATCAAATTTGAGAGAACAATGGAGAAGATATCAAAATTGAGAGAACAACAGAGTAGAAAGAAGCAACAAATAAAATTCTGAATAATATATTTATATTTCTTGGCACTTTTTGTTAGAGATTTTTGTTTTTGTCAGCATGCAAAAACTAACCAACATAGAAAGTTGAAATTTTCCGTGTCCACTGAACGGAAGTCTTAAGAAATGCCAATTTTCATTTTTAAAATCCAATGTGATTCGTCGTGGTGGTAGCGAGGCTGTCTGGTAATCGGTGGAGACATAGGCAATCTCCTTCACTCTCTGATGCCTACACGTCCTTCAGAGTAGAGCTGGGCGGTCTGACGGTAGTACCGTGAACCGATACCATGACCGTTGACATTTCCAAATACCGTGAATACCGTCCATAATGTTTGAGCAATATTTGAGAAATATATTCATAAAATCTGACTTGACCAAGTGCTAATAGTGCCAAATAATACAGGCATCCCTAACTATTAGCCGAGTTGAGGTGAACGGGTCGTTGTAAAAACAAACATCAAGAAGTCAATTACAAAATAATGACAGGCAGAATTGTATGTCAAACGTACGTCTTGAAAGTCTCACGGTAAAATGGCTTTATTTAAAACATCTAAACTCATTCTCTGGCCGTCCGCCGATAGTAACTACACTATAATATATTCCCGTTTCTATTATTTGTAATTTATTACTCCAAGCATTTTGTCACCGAGCAAACACGCTAGAATAACAAAATAACATACAAACTGCGTGCTATTCAAACACAACAGCAATCTCGTAAAGACGTATCTGATTGGTTGTTCATGAACTAGACCGTGGGAAAATACATTACTATGCTGAATTTATCAATGAAAATTTACTAAAACGTAGTATTTGTTCGCGCCATTTTGATCACGTGCTAATTTAGCGTTGAAGTCATTATTTTTAATTTTTCTGGCTTGTTTTAAGAAATTTGATTAAATCCAGTTTAAGTAACGACAGGTCTAAAAATTATAGTATTTTAGTTTTTGTAATTCATTTTTCAACTGGCTACACGTCGGAAGTTCGCGGAAATAGCTTTTTACACTCATTGTTCACGTGAAGCATGGCGAGTAACGAGTCTGCACATCGGGTACTCGGTAATTATCAGAAGCTTTGGAATTGGCTATATTCAATGTCATGTTATATGTATGTGTATAGGCCTATTTTCGCGAGTAACAGAATATACGACTCCAACAGAAATAAAAGAGTACAACACTCGCCCCGTTTAAATACTTGCGGATTTTGTCTGGACTCTGTTTATCAAAGCGCTCGACTGCCAAAATAAAATTTACTGTTTGCTGGTCGCACGCATTAATAGCAAGAACAATCCAGATTGAAAATAGTGCATCCCAATGTCTCAAACAGCGGGTAATAGTTAGCGAGTCGACCACACCCTTTGACCGATATTCTCGTGAATGATATTACGTCAATAAAAATAGTGACCTAATAAAATCGTGAAACTAAACATGTTTTTCTTCTCTAAATCAGGAAACCGATTTATTTATTTTACCTATATTTACCGTTGATTGGAGATGGCAGTGAAAAGGAAATGGACAAAATTGTTCTAATTTCGTGGCATGCCTCAAGCTCAGATGACGGTATACTGTGGTACCGCAGTATTTTTTCATGGTACCGATATCGTTATGTAAATATCAATACCACCCAGCTCTACTTCAGAGGGGATGTAAAGACGTCGTCCGAGCAACCCTTCGGGGAAGCACTTTTATAATAGTGTCATGGCTCAAATGCATCTAGATGTAACAGCCAATAAACAGAACCAACAACAACAATAGAAATCATGCGTCAAAGTTGGGCACAGGTTGTTTCTGGTCGCCCGATATATTAGGCTTGTGCGATTACGTGATTAAATTGAAAATCACGATTATGTTTTAAATCGTTAATTTATATGATTAAAAACTAAATAATCGAATAATCGTGAATATTTTCTATTGCATAAATTATTTCAAAACCTAACTTTCAATTGCTTTTTAATGTGATCAGTCGTGAAAAATGACATTTTGCTTAGTGAATGTATGACCATTTGCAGGGCAAGAGAAGACTATTTTTTTAATGTATTACTGGAATGCCTGGCTCGAGAATCGAGCCCGGCATTCCAGTGATGCATTAAAAAAAATAGTCTTCTTTTCCCACACCATTGCAATTTTCGTCATTCATATTCTTTTGTTGTTATGTCTTGGTAATTTGTATCCAAGCTGATTAATCGAGTAATCACGATAATTTTTTAATAATCAATCGCGATCACTCAATGCAATCGCACAAGCCTACGATATATCCTAGTCTATAGTAAGCAACCCCCCTTTATCGGCCAGGGTAAACTGATTAAAAATGTGTGTGAAATAAATGACAAATTACGGTTAGCACATGGTATATTTTTGCATACGGATCACTGCTTTAGCACAGTAACGGATTAGAATGGATCTCTGTGTTTCCATGGATCATTAGTTTTAAGACACAATTTAAACAGGATTTACTGGTTACTTCATCAACAAGCTGGTGAATTCTTTTGTCTTTTAACCCTTTAAGGGCAAGTTGGCCGAAATGGGCTCTACAGTGGTCTTGATAAATGAATGCCCATTTGCAGGCCATTGGAGGACTATTTTTGAAAATGTACCACTGAAATGACAGGCTCGATAAACGAGCCAGTCATTCCAATGTTAAATTTTCAAAAATAAGCCTGCAAATGGACCTTAACTACGCATAGACGTAGCAATCGTGACCATTAAGTGATTAATTATCATAATAATGTGGTGTAAATGGTGCATTCAGAACATTTGATTAATTTAATTTACTCTGCACTACTACATTACGGATCAGTAAAAAATACTAGGGATCTGTGAAGTTTCTTGTGTACAGATCCATATGGATCACCATTAGAAATTTTAATGTCTAGCCCGTGAGTCCTGATGGGGCTGACTTTAGTTGGATGCAAGCTCTGTATTGGTTACATGTAGCTGCCTTGATAAAAACTGAAGGGATCTGATCTGTCATTTAAGTATCCGACATCATAATCAATGGGTGGGTCCAATCTAGCCAGGCCTGGGGTTAAATATACGTATTTGCATTTAAAGTAAGATAACAGGCTTCAGGATCAAAGAAGTTAAGCTTTAAATGTTTTATCCCTGTAGTAATATGTTGTGCAAGATCTCACACCTGCATATTGCCATCTGCAATCTGTCACTCAAGTATATGATGTCATTATGAATTATATCACATGTAGGCTGATGTCGCAGTCAAAATGTGTAATGAATGATGGTGTCTAAGTCTGTCATGAACTTTTTAAAAGTCTCTTGTGTGTGAATTATGTCATTTCTGCATAATAACTATTCCGTTGTATTGAAACTAATTTGACTGCACATTGTTGTTGCCGCAGCACTCAGTCAAGTTATTTTCAAAATATTCAACAGCTTATATTATAGTTTTCTGGAAATTGAAATTCAGGTTGGATCGATCCCAGCACGGGCGAAGCATTGCCGGAGCTTAACTAGCGATGAGCGGGGCATAGCTAAAAGTGGATTCATCCATTAAATCAGTACTTAGCTCCATCCCGAAATTCAAAAAGTTTGTCACGATGTGTACAGATTGTATGTCTTTGGTGAATTTATAATTTAATATACATTCCGTTTAATATTTTGAAATTAATTTTAGTCAAAGGCAGCAACAGCACCCAGTCAAAGTAGTTTTAAAATATTCAACAGCTTTAATGTACTATTACCATGGAAATGTGATTTTGGGAATCCACAGCTCAAAATATATCTAGATCAATAGACCTTTCCAGTTTTAGCTATGCCCCGCCCATCTCTGTCTAAGCTCCACCAGTACCTCGCTCATTTTGGGATCGATCGATCTCTTGAACTCCCTGACCACCAAATTCTGTACAGGTAAGCTGTTGCATATTTTGAAACAGCGCCCAGTCAAATTAGTTTCAAAATATTCAACAGCATGTTTATTAAATAGCAAAAACATACAATTCGTACAGGGGGTTTGGGTGGATATAGGTTTGCACTCCGTTTGTCGCAGTTGGTTTTCCACACGTTTTTTCGCACTCCTATGTGGTCAACTGAGAATTGTTACATTGCTTTGTTATGAGAAGTTACAGACTGATTTTGAGTTTCAGGTATGCGTCAATTTTTTATGGGTTTCTGCCCCCTTTCAACTTCAGAAATACGAAAAATATCAGCTTTACGCGCTTTTTTTCGCACTCTGTCAAGATATTTAAGGGAAAATCAGTACATCGCTTTACTATAAGGAGTTACAGAGCAAGTTCGAGCTTCCGACATTTTTGTCAATTTTTCATGGAGTTATGCCCCTTTCGACTTATGAAATACGAAAAGTATTAGTTTTCCAAAAAGATTTTCGTAGCCCTTCAAGACATTCAACTAAGAATTGGTACATTGCTTTGTTATGAGAAATTACAGAGCTAGATTGAGTTTCAGGCGTTTGCGTAAATTTTTGATGACGTTATGTCCCCTTTCGACTTAGGAAATAGAAACATATCAGCTTTCAAGACTTTCGTGCTCCTTCACCATATATAACTGAAACTTATATTGCTTTGTTATAAGTTACAGATCAAGTTCGAGTGTCAGCTGCTTCTGTCAATTTTTAATGGCGTTTTTGACTGTCAATCTCGAGATTAATATCATGAAGTAGGGAACGTATTGCAAACTTACAGAATGCTTGTTACCTCTGCTTGAGGCGATATGTATCGGTTTGGGAGGATGTATTGGTAATGCCATTGTATTGCGATACAGTTGCATATTTATAATACCTCCCAGCTCATAGAGGTCTGTCATGTCTTGATGAAGTTTTAGCAGTCATATATTTGTCTTATGGTTTCTTGTTTGCAGGTATATTATGACACCGCTGAGAAAGCCATCAGCTGATACCATGACGGACAATTACGATATCAGTAATCTCCGCTCTGATGATGAAAGCGATGATGAGGAGGAGCCAAGACAAGCGATTCCTTCATGGGCACAGGGTAATACTTGCTGCAGATTTTCCTCAACAGATAGAATATGTATTCTAAATCTACACAAAATATTTGGCCCGTTAATAATCAAGCCATTCAAAACTAGCCTCCGCAGTGATCATGAGGAATGTCTATGTACAAGACAAAAGATGACTATTTTTGACTATTTTACTGCTGGAATGAGTCATTCTGCTGGTAAATTTTCAAAAATCATCTCATAGTCTGCAAATGGACATTTTCTATGAGAATTAAAAATTTCTTGACCAAATTTGACCATTGAACCCTTTAACACTCGAATTTGTTCAAGGAAATTTTGATTTTTCAGAAAATGTCCATTTGCAATCCGAGACAAGACTATTTTTGAAAATTTACCACTGAAATGGCTCGGTTATCGAGCCAGTCATTCCGGTTGTAAATTTTCAAAAATAGTCTTCTCTAGGTCTGCAAATGAACATGTCTCAAGACCTCTGCAGAAGCCATCTTTGGCTGATATGACTGTTAAAGAGTTACAGATTAATTGAATAACATGTATGTGTCGCTGGTCCAATACTATGCCATCACAGAAAATATAGAAAATATAAGATATTCAATTAAAGCCGATATGAAATGTCACATCCAAACTGATATGGCTGTAAGCCAAACTGCAGCCCTACCTATTGGACAATTGGTTTACTAAATCTAGGGACAATAGTATATTTTATATATGCGAATAACTGAAAATTTCACCCCAAAAAAAATAATGCACAACTGTCTAGAGAATTGGATGCGCTTTCCAATGGTGTATGACTTCAATAATATTGTGATTGTAGGTTATCATAGGAACTCTGTACAATATGGTGTCATTTAGTGAAATAATAACTCAATGCCGGTTTCCTAATTTACCAGCCAGCAAATGTGCTGAGTGTTGATTTAGGGGAATCCCGCGTAATGACGATGATTTGGGAAAAGTGTATTAGACCAGTGCAGTGGGCTAGGAATAATTTGATGTCTCTGGAATGATCTTGAGAAATGTCCATTTGCAGCCCGAAGAAGGCTATTTTTGGAAATTTACCACTCAAAATACTGGTTCGATAATCGAGCCAATCATTCTAGTGGTAAATTTTCAAAAATCGTTTTTTCTTGGCTGGCAAATGGACATGCATTCGTTGAGCAAAATGTGAATTTTCATGACTGATTGCATTAAAGAGTAATTAAAAGATGTTTAGAAATATTGTATGCAGGAGAAATTATGCAGTTATTTGATTATTAAATTTCCAATCATATAAATTCCTGATTTAAAGAATAATCTAGATTTTAGATTTAATCACGTAATCACGCAAGCCTAATTTCAAACCTTGTTCTGAATTAATGAGGTCATGACATGTATTATGTTGTAGGTGCACAGTTAAAGGCGGCTCTGATCAACCAGTACTACCAACCACCGGACATCGACCATCTATTTCCATGCATACCGGATCTCATTCTCGCCGACCTATTCCAGAAGAAAAAACCCCGGTTTTATAAACGCACGAGCTCGGCTCTGTGGGACTCGCCAATGTTGAAACCTTCTGCCACGGCTGTCGCTCACTGATGTTAATCATTGTAATATAATACTGTTGTTAAGTACTTGTGATAAATGTTACAATGTGATGCAAACATTAGATGGTTATTTAGATATAAGGGTGCGTTCGATTTGCAGAAGTTGTTATTGCATTGTTGTTGTCAAATACACACACAGGACCTGATTGTAGGATCTGAATTCTGAATGTGCGATAGTCAGTGACCTAGAAAGTGGCTTAACTTGGTACTGGATCCGTGTTCCCGTTTGCTCTGTTCCAACTGCCGTATTTGTTACAAGCCATTGTCGCTCAAGCCAGGTGTTCAATATGATAATCGCGCCGCGGGAAAACTGTTACAAACTTATGAATAACATTTAATGCCACCAGTATATAGGTAGCTAATAGGATCGGTAAGACTTGCCTGTGTGATGTGTCATGCCCATCTTAAGGAGCGTACTAAAGTTACAAGCTAACTGCTGTTAATTGCTGTTCCAAGGTATATAATAAACATGAATCTCTGTATGTGTTACCACAATGGCAGCAAGTTGATTCAAATGCGCACATTCTTGATCAGAGTGATGTCCTGGGTCAATGGAAGTAGCTCATTATTTATTTACAACAAAAAGAATAGACGGAAATTATATCTTGATGACTGCACTGCTCTGACTGGTTCTTTCACCCTTGTATGGTCAAGCAAATCAAGGGTTTGGGTTTATCAATGTCCATTTGGTGGCTAAGAGAAGAATATTTTTGAAAATTTACTACTGGAATGACTGGCTCGATTATTGAGCCAGTCATTGTCTCGGGCTGCATATGGCCCTTGCCTAAGAGCACTGCGGAGGCCAGTTTTGAGTGGTTTAACATAAAGTGTTAAAAGTTGTACATTTTGCCTTCGTTGTACATATGTAACTATTCCTCAGTGACTGAGAATTATCACCCATCCACTTGTATCCAATAAAGGGTTCGCTAGAGACATTAATTTTTCTTGGGCAAATCATAATTATTTTAGCCTATGTTTTAATTAAAGGTCATTAGGATTTCTACAGGTACAATCAGTCACCACCAGTTAAACTCTTCAGTGGTACACTACATACCCAATATTGATCGTGAACAATATTTTGAAACTAATTTGCTGTCAAATTAGTTTCCAAATGTGGACTAGTTTATAATGTTGGAATTTCAGGTTTAATTTTGCCAGAATGAAAATATATTACTAGTTAGTGTAGATTAATAGTGATCTTAAGATTTTCATCGCAATTGATTGCTTTATCGCTATATTATATAAGTTTATACATAATAATAATCTGATTTTTATTTTTTACCATATATTTGGCCAATACTGATTTATATTCACATATTATATTTTGGGTTTATTTTGGAAATGGATGGATAATAAGCATATGCATGAATCATAATCAAATACGTCGCTTGCTAGCTGACATCACAATCAAAATGATGTAGATAGGCGTGCGCGATTATTGCTTTGAGTGATCGCGATCGATTATTTAACAATAATCGTGATTAATCAGCTTAGATACTAATTACTGAGACATAATAACAAAGGTATATATTATGAATGACGAAAGCTGCAATGGTATTTATAAATGCCCATTTGCAGGCCAAGAGAAGACAATATTTGAAAATGTATCACCACTGGAATGCCTGGCTCGATACTCGATTCCAGTGACACATTTAAAAAATAGTCTTCTCTTGGCCTGCAAATGGACATACATCCACTGAGCAAAATGTCAATGTTTGGGAGCGATGGCATTAAAGAGTAATTAAATTGCAGGTTTTTATTTTATGCACTAGACATTATTCGATTATTTAATTTTTAATCGTATAAATTAACGATTTAAAGAATAATCGCGATTTTCGATTTAACCCCTGATGTCAACAGCGCCTCAAAGTTCTACTGATATCGATTAACGCTTTAATGATCAAGACTTGTCAATGAAATGTACATTGTACTCTGAATGGTCATATGCAGGTCATGAGAAGACTATTTTGTAAATTTAACACTGAAATACACAAACAGGTTACAGCAAGTCGGCAACACCATTTTCATAATATTATACTATGCCGATTTTACGAAATGTTTAAAACCATTTTTTCAATGGTTTTTATTCATACTGGGAAACTATCAGAAAACTTCCGGTTCTCTGATTTGTCTGCTCTTTGTGAAGATTAATATTAATGAGAAAAGTTTTTGTTTTTGTTTTCTACATTTTTCAAGGCACAGAAACTGGACTCGAGTTTTCGTGGATTCTGTATTGCCTTAACCCTTTAACGCTTGAGAAATGTCCGTTTGCAGACCAAGAGAAGACTATTTTTTAAAATTTACCAATGGAATGACTGACTCGATAACCGAGCCAGTCATTCCAGTGGTATAATTTTTAAAATTTGTCTTGTCTTGGTCTGCAAATTGACATTTTCTATGACAGGGTTTGTACAAACTTGAAACGCCCTTGAATTTTGACATCTGCCTTGAAAAGCCTTGAATTTGACATTTGTCTTGAAAAGTACTGGAATCTCACCCATCTGCCTTGAAAAACCCTTGAAAATCAACATTTCCTCCCATGTGATTTTTACTGTCTGCAAAATGTTCACGTACTGATGTTAACATTTAACAAAATTTGACTGGCAAAATCTATCTGGAACCGAGTAAGTTCCAAAATTCAAACTGTAATTTGAAAGGTTCTAAAGGTAAGCTGTATGAAATTTTGCACAGTGTCATATCCTCACTTTGTCCGCGATGCTTGTTCTGGGCCCTTGAGAAATCAACTTTTTTAGTCTTGAAAGTCTGAAAAGTCCTTGAATAAGAAAACCTGCCAGCTGTATGAACCCTGTATGAGAAAGTTGGGATTTTTAAAATTTCGCGGGATTTCGTCTGATGTCTCAATAAAATGCATCACATTACCGGGCATCATAATGACAACCTCACAGAAATTGAAGACTGACACGAAATTTTATGCTAAATTTACAATTTAATAAGCATTAGTTTGAATATTTTGAAACTAATTTGACGGGGAGCTGTTGCTGCCATTATTCAACAATTCAACAATTTACGTGTATAATTTTCATGAGATTTAAATGCTAGCATAGATGGATCCCTATATTGTCTTGGCAATATGAAGTTTCTGTTAACGGGTTCCGTTCTTGACATACCAGATCAAAACTCAGCCAGATCATTTCACTTATGACCGATTTTATTCATGATTTCGATACATTTTTATGCTTCTGGCTATTATTATTTAACCCTTTACTGGTCAAATTTGGTCAAGAAAATTGAAATATCTGCCTATTGAATGCTTATTTACAGGCCAACAGAATACAGTTTTTGAAAATTTATCACTGGAATGACTGGCTCTGTTATCGAGCCAGTCATTCCAGCGGTAAAATTTCTAAAACTATTCTCTTGGCCTGTAAATGGACATTCCACAAGACCATACAAGCGGCCGGGTTGACCATTATAGGGTTAAAATTATGTATTCAAACAAGAGGCATGATAATGTTATTTTGAAAACTGGCATTTGTAGTGTCTGAGTGATGTTATTTTCTGTGCACTTAGTCGACACAATCACCATTGATGGGGCTGCATGTATGATTGAGCTGTCTATGCTGCGTGTTATGAGTCGATTAACATCATATGACCCAAAAATTGAGACTTTCTTAGCAACTATATCACTCACTATTTACCATTTTGAAATTAAATTTCTTCAAAATTATTCTTCTGAAAATAAAATATTTTAACCCTTTCATTATAATGTTCAAACACACATCTGCACGGGTTTTGTGGAATATCCATTCAGGAGATATCTATTTTACAAATCTCACCAAAGCCGTGGCAGACTTTCCCGTCATAAATTTTCAAAAATACACCGAATGAACATTGACGGGGCAAAATCTTTGATATTCAGTACCATTGAATGGCTAAGCTACACATGTGTATATATACATTGATATGTTTTACAGTCAGAATCTCATTCATTTCATGTTTGTTTCATTTCGTATATTCCAACCTCATTAATGGAATCCAAAATATGTCACCATTCTTCACGATGTGGGCCTTCATTTATTGAGCCTAACTTAATCTTCTGCATTGATTCTATTCAAAATTGGTACATCAGGATCTCACCTGTGTTTGTATTTTATTTCGTCACAATGTATCCAGATTTGTCAGAATTAACTCACTATTTTATTTTGTCCAAAATCTGATTTCCAGTTTAGTAAACATAAGACATCTTCATCAGTATACACCAATGACACTAGCCAGCCAAAAATGTCTTCTGCAGTGTCCTTGAGAAGTGTCCATTTGGAGGCCAAGACATGACTAATGTTTTAAAATTTAACGCTGGAATGACTGGCTCGCAGTCATTCTAGAGATAAATTTTCAAAATTAGTTTTCTCATGGTCTGCAAATGGTAAATTTCCTCTAAAAACTTGAAATTTTCTTAAACATTTGAGGTTAAACAAGTTTGGAATTGAGTTTGAATGAAATTTAATATGATGCTTGTTCTGCAGGCCATGGTTATCTTCCCTAAGATCCTTAAATCTCGTCAAAAATCGTGATTCCACTCGATAACGTTAGAACTCTTAAGTTCACATTTACTGCGAATCCTTCGTGACTAGGCCTGGCTTATTACTGTGCTTTTGTGTTGCATTTGCACAAATGTTGTTGGACCTTTTGAAGTCTGTCTAAGTGAAGGCATACTGTGTTTAAATAGTTTATCATGGTCAAATAACATTTAAACCCCATTGACTTAAGTATGAAAAAATGTTTAAATATGGCGTGTGTGACAAAAAAAATGCCTGGGTCTGTATTCAACTACTTTAAATGAATATTTAGCCGCCTCCATAAATACGAGGTAACTGTGGTATCTAAATAGGTGCAGGCAGTTAGACAGGTGTTAAGTTAAGCACTCTTTGTGAGTATAGCCTCAGACTACTAAAATTTCCGTAAATAAATTTAAGAATTTCATATGATACTAGTGTATGGTTTTGGAAAAGCTTTTGGTAATATAGTTTCTAAAAATATACACCAGCATTTCTTGTACGGGTTCTGTAACAATCGATCGTTTGGCACTACCAGTTAAATGTAACATCCTATGCTATATTTTGGGTGAGTATCATATTCCTGACTCGTTACGCTAAGCAGCGGGTGTTCAAACCTGTTTGCTGTATCATTCTCAATGGAGGAATCCAATCGGACGTCATAATCAAATATGTAACATATTTGCTGTCACAATGTATGACAGTTATAATCACGTATCACTCCGCCATCAAAATCAAACCATCTGTCATGAAACGTACGGATTGCATGTCGGATGAATTTACAATTTAATAAATAGAGTACAAAACCAGGCACAGTGCATCATCACTGGTGGAATGAGATTGACACCAATAGAAAAAATGGAGCAGACAGCAGGCATCCCCTCACTTAGCAAAGGAAGGGAATGCAAAGCACTGATCCAAGCTGCAAAGTTCAAATCGTTCAACAACCACCCGATGAAGATCAGGCAAGCACAGCTGTCATCAGGAAGACTTAAAAGATCAAGTTTTGTGAAAGAGACAAAAGCACTTCAAAGAAAACACCAAGAAATGTTGCCAGCACAAATAGAAGACCCAAACCACACCCCCATGATCCTCCGCCCTGGGAAAACAAACTAGAGAGCATAGCTATTCACACCACAGTACCTCATCTCACAACCAAAGATGAACACAGTGATGTGAGCAAGAAGGCCCTGACCCTAGCCATGCTGGAAGAAACGTACCCTCAGGAGACATGGATAAGGATCTACACAGATGGATCAGCCAAAGATGCAATTAGGAGCGGAGGTGCCGGACTGCACATACAGTATCCAAACGGACAACATGAGTCAGCTGCAATACCGACAGGCAAACACTGCACAAACTACAGAGCTGAAGTCGAAGCACTGGTTCATGCAGCTAATACCATCAGCAGACCCTATTGCACAGATTGTCTTTTTATCTGATGCCCGCTCCGTCCTTGAGGCTATCACCAAAGGTAAGCTGCCACAACTTGAAGAAGCACTGCAAACCATCAAATGCTTTCAGATAGCATTGCAGTGGATCCCCTCACACTGTGGAGTCCAAGGAAATGAGGAAGCAGACAAGATGGCAAAGGTGGGTGCAGAAGAGAATCAGACAGAAAACATGGTTACCCATACAGAGATGAAGATTATCATCAAGTCACTCTATAGAACACCTCAATCAGAAGATGCCTACCATCATCTCTCGAGGCCAGAGCAAGTGACCATTTTTCGTCTCAGAACTGGACACAACAGACTAAACCAACACATGTACAGGCGGTTCCACCTTACAACATCGCCCGCTTGTCCTTGTGGAGAAGCAGAACAGACCACAGAGCACATACTTCAATGTTGCAGTACGTATCAGCTGCTGAGAGAAAAGATCTGGCCTTTGTCAACCTCTTTTCTTGAAAAGCTGTATGGGCCTGTGGAAGAACTGCAGAAAACCACAGATTTCATCTTGAGAACGGCTCTCCAAGTGTGATACCAGCGATCGAAAAGATGTTGAATATTTTTGGAACTAATTTAACTGGGAGCTATGGCACAACATCTCCCAGTCAAATAGTTACACAATATTCAACAGCTTGACTATATAATTACCTTGAAATTGGGAATTCGGTCTTCAAAGTATATAAATCGATTCCAAAACTTATAAAGGTTGGCGGAGCTTAGCTAGAAATGGGCGGAGCATAGGTAGAAATGGATCGTTCTTTTCTCAAGTATTTGTTCATTTTTGTTTAATAATTATAAATGCATATCAAGGACATATTATATACATTGTATGTGAACATATATATCTTTTATATTATTGCTGTGTGACACAGGTGTACACATATTATTTTAATATATATTATATATACCAAATTCTTATCTTGATTTAAAGCTGTCATGAAGCTCGTCAATGTTAGCTCCTACCAGTAACATAGTTTTACCAATCAATCTATGTTTTCCTTACCTATATAGTCGGTCATGTTATTGATTCATTAAGCCTTTAACACACAAATTTTTCCAAGAAAATTTCAATTCTCTCATAGATGTCTATTTCCAGATCAAGAGTAGATTATTTTAGAAATTTTACCACAGTCGTTCCAGTGGCAAATTTTCAAAAATAGTCTTCTGTTGGTGTGCAAATGGAGATTTCTTGAGACCACTGCAGAATCCGTTTTAGCCGGCTGTGTTAATGCCAGGATTTTGACCAAAACTCCACATAACCATTCTGTCCCTCTATAAAGATTCTTTCAGTAAGCCTAGTTATGAGTTAGCCGGCATGTCTTGACAGGTAAGGACTATGCAGCGATATGCTATAGCCGAGGTGTCTTCTGTATATTGTTTAGTCCCTGAGTCCTCAATCCAACGCATATCGGCAGAGTCTGATGTTCTGCGAATGCTAGGCATAGGCTTGTGAGATTATTGCCTTGAGTGATCACGATCGATTATTTACGAATAATCGTGATGACTCGATTAATCAGCTTGGGTACAAATTACCTAGACATGTAACAAACGCTGCAATGGTGTCTAGAAAAGTCCATTTGCAGGCCAAGAGAAGAATTTTTTAAACGTATCACCGGAATGCCTGGCTTGATTCTCGACCCAGTCATTCGAGTGATACATTTTCAAAAATAATCTCTTGGTTTGCAAATGGACATGTATTCACTGAGCAAAATTCCAATTTTCGTGATGATCTCATTAAAAAGTAATTAAAAGTTTGGAAGTGAAATATTTTATGCAGTAGAATTTATTCATGATTATTTGATTCTTTAATTTTTAATCATAGTGTCACAATTTAAAATATAATCGAGACATTTAATCACATAATCACGCAAGATTAAAGTAGCAATACTTTGACTCATAGTTGCCGAAAATGGAGATTTATTGATAACATTATGTTAATGGTAGGTTTAACGTTCGCTATTTTAACATGTAATGACAGCTTTAAGATGTTTGTACAGTGTATAGCATGATTCTTAGGAAGAATAGGTGTGTTGATTTAGCAATGAACCACATGTGTGTGGAACCCTGTCAAGCGCTACACGATTTATTAAATATTCTAGTGAATAATATGGAGATGATTTATCTAAAGCTGTTGCCGACATAGTCAGCAACAGCTTCCAGCCTGTTTAGTTAAATTACTTTCAGAATAACGGCTTACTTGGTACATGGATGGTTGTTTTGTAATTGGATTATAGCAAGCGGCCCTCTAACTTCATAATTAACTATGTGACATGTAGGATGACATCATAATCATTATGTCATAAATGATTCTATTTGGCCCATCTTTAGCTCTTAATAGTCTGACACATTGTGCGAATTATATGTCTCAACTATTTAATAAACATGCTGTTGAATATTTTGAAACTAATTTGACTACCCAGTCAAATTAGTTCCAAAATATTCAATACCTTACCTGTATGGTTTTCTGGAAATTGATAGAGAGTTCAAAGATCGATCGATCGCAACACAGGCGCGGTGTTGGTGGAGCATAGCTAGAGATGGGCGGGGCATAGCTAAAACTGGACAGGTCCATTGCTATATATCTATGTCCACGCCTTGAATGAGAGGTATGCGCTCCAAATCACGTGCATCATTTGGCCCGATTTTCTGGTACCTCGAAATTTACGACTGGCTCGTTCCAGTGGTAAATTTTAAAAAATAATGCCGTGGTCTGCAATTGGATGTTTTATATGATAAAATTGTAATGAATGTCTTTCATAAGTGTACCATTCTTATTATAACTCATATGCTGCTGAACAGGACTGTCTTTGATGTCTTACTATTTAGCTTCCTTGTAAGGTCTCAATCATTCAGAGTGTGTTTTCGTAACTGATGTAGTCAGTGAATTTACTGACCAGGGCTCATGTCCCCGAAGCAATCGTTAGCTAGCGATATCGTTACACCCATTGCCTTAGTAGGGTGTAAGTGTAACGATATCGCTAACATAACGAGAGCTTCGGGAACATGGGCCCAGGTTTGTCACCATATCGTGACATCATTTTATGCGAAATGGCGACGTTTGCTGACAAATTTGTCTCTGTGTTCTGAACCCATTCTAAATTGCATTAACATTGACGAATATTTTGATCGTATTACCATTTATTCTTCAAATTCTGTCTAAATTAATCACAGTATAATAATTTGAAAAATGAAGTACGTCAAATTTCGGTTAGTGATTCCTGTGACCACGTCAGTAAAATGTTTAGGACCGAAATATGAAAACTCAAGAACCAAGAATCTAGTCAGGGTTTACTAACCATATTAGTTGAGAACATGCACCTATAGGTTTCTATGGTAATTAACAAGTATATATATATATACCTATGCTGATACTGCATTAATCCCTCTCACACTGATTTGAAATCAAGCTTGTAATCTAGGCACACTTATGAGTGTATCTTAAATAAATAATTTTAATGCTAATATTTGTGTTTTTGACCGTCCCATTTATAATGAATGGATGAATCCAGTTTTAGCTGTTCCCCACCCATCTCTAGGTAACTTCCGCCCATATTGGTTGTGTTGGGATCGATCGAACTCCATGAATCTCAATCTCCAGAAAACTATATGGGTAAAGTTGTTGAATATTTTGAAACTAATTTTAACTCATGCTGTTGTTGCCTATGGCAGGGTTATTTGTACAACTGGCGAGACTTGAAAGTTCAAGATCGATTTAACTATGTCATTGATGATGTAGTTGATTGTGTTGTCAGTCTACATGTGACATAATTCATTATGACATCATATACTAAAAGGAGAACTAACATCTTATCATAATAGTTATTCAAGTGATCTAACGTGCCACTCGTAAACTATACATAGAATATAAAGCTTGTTATCGTGCCGCTAAAGAAAGATATTCAGGCTTGAGTAGCTGAATATTGATACATTTCTACAGCCTATGATGGCTGTCATGTTTAACTTTTCAACCAATCAGAAAAAACTAGCGTATCTGCCTCGGGTCTATACGCTCAGTCATAGCGGTGCCACAAATAGTTTGGCAAAGTGATATAAAAGCAACCATACAGGGAAGCTGATGAATATTTTGAAGCTAATTTAACTGGAAGTTGTTGCTGCCTATGGCAGCAACAGCTTACAATCATATTAGTTTCAGAATATTCAATAAAATGATTTTTACATAACAAAGAATGTAATGTATTGGCACTTACATTACATCACGCACTATCGCTTGAGTAGCCATAATGTCGGTAATTATTGTTCAACATATACTTGATATTACAAAGCAGATAATTGAGATACAGATAAGGGAATGCGAGAGGATTTGAATGATATGAAATCTATGAAACATAATCTATCGGTACAATACAACATTTGAGATGAGATTAGCATCGCTTTAACTGACAGATTGGATTTCTCCATTTCCCTTTAAGATAAAGATATTCCCTTAGTATGCACTGTCTCTAGCCCATACTATGTTTTGTGTTGCATAGAACTTATTCTGGGATTGTCCATATTTGTAGCTTTTAGCGCACCTTTGTAAGGTATGGGGGGGATCTGTCACTCAACCATCTGATGCCTTAATCAAATGTCACAGTTTAGGTAACCTCACAATCAAAACGATGTAACTTATTATTGAAAATCTAAAATTTTGTCACTAACATGTTCAAATTGTATCTCTAAATTTACAATTTAATGAACATTCTGTTGAATATTTTGAAAACTAATTTGACTGGGACCTGTTACTGTATAGTTACCCTGAGATTTAGATTCTGAGAATTCAAATAGATTCCAACAGAAAAAGTGGGTGGAGCTTAGGTTGGTGGGCCATAACTGGAAATGAATCCTTTGTTGGTGTGGATATTCAGGCATCTGTCAACGTTCACTCTGCACTTATCTATCCATTCTGCAGCTGGCTCGAGTCCTACATTTCTAATGTAGTGTCGGAGGTATTTCGCTGGTGATTGGGTTGTAATCATCTAAGCGTTGATTCTTAATAAAACTGATTTGTGAATTATTAGCTCATCTGGGGCCTAGTGCACCAAACTGTCAGTGAATCGTCAGTGGCTACCATCGTTCTGCAAAAGTAAACGAATGAGAGAACGGCGTAGCCAACGCCGCTTCACCGACCGTTTAGACCCTGGACTCTAGAATAGGACATAGCAATCATCCACCTGTCTGTCATGAACTTTTTCCTTGAAACTACTCATGGTCGATTTCAGTCAAACATGGCCGGAATGACTATAATGTGGTAGACCTTAGAACTTCGATGAAAAAAAGGTAGATATCAATTTCTTGTATTTCCGGAAATTTTCCTGGTAATGGACTAGAAGGATATGATCTCTCACTCAACCATCTGACAATCAATTTCATCACTAGTTAGCTGACGTCACAATCGTAATGAAGTAGTTTGAAATCAGTGCAACATCAATGCTGTACTCTAACAGTGAAACTGAATTTAGAATCTGAGAAATATCAACTAATCTACATGTGAGCGATGAATGGTTCATCATGAATGCACAGAAATATAGAGGTAAGGGGGTGAGATAGACACATTTCGTCATTGGCTCACGAGTTGCATGATTTTGATGGGGTGGGGCTTAATTACCCATATATGGCGTGCCAAAAAGGGGCATGTTCTTGTACAAACACGGCCCTTTTTGTCAATGCAAATAAATTATAGGCACACCTGTCAATCAAAATATTGATTATCCCTGAACGATAGCGGTGGAATTATCGATTAGTGCTATAGACATAGACTCATAAATTATCGATTACCCCTGTAGTGATGTACACGCAATCTGATTGGCTTAGCGATTGATGCACAATTATCGACTAGTGTTGTAGCGATAGATGCATACAAATTACCAATTACCCATGCAGCGATGGAATCACAATCTTATTGGTGGTGGGTGTTCTTGTACAAACAGCCCTTTTTGTCAACGCAAATAAATTATAGGCACAATAGATGCACAATTATCGACTAGGGCTGTAGCGATAGGTGCATATAAATTATCGATTACCCCTGTAGCGATGGACTCACAATCTGATTGGCTGAGCAATAGATGCACAATTATCAATCAGGGTTTTAGCAATAGACGAGCATAAATTATTGATTACCCCTGTAGTGATGGGCACGGAATGAGGTAGACACGCAATTATCGACTAGCGATAGATGTGCATGTATTATAAAGAGCTCTTACTCAGATATTTGTTATTGATACAAGTAGTTAAAATATGTGAGTTAATCGATTTTCCCTGAAACAATAGGCAGAAATTATAAACAGCTACATGTATTAGTGGAATATACTATGGATGCTTTAGGTTATAATAACTTTCGTGAGCTTTTCTAGCCCCTTCAGCCATTATTAGAACTGTAACCAGCTGGGACAAACTCTAGATCATTTACGTGTTACAGATTGAGGTTTCCCTCATACGGCTGATATATGAAGGCTGCAAAAGTGTACGAGAGAACATTCTAAAAACATAATCGCCAAATGCCAAAAGCAGATAATATATGTGAATCTAATAATAATAATAGCATTACTGTACAATATGCTGATGTGGAGTAGGTCTGCAACAACTAGCAAGACTGTTAATGCGACTGGTAGAGTAGCAGTTTGCCAGGTGTTACACAGAAAGATCTGAGGTCTTGGACAAGAGATTATATTTTGCGCATCAAATGGAAAGATTGTTACGCCAAATAGTTTAGCATTACCTTGGACCGTTAGGCTGGGTAAAGGTTCCACAGAAATTGTACAAGTGTTGAACAGATTTGGTCATGGTGTATGTATTGAAATCCTCAGAGAAGCAGACACAACAATTACAGAAAAAGCAAGCAGTGCAGAGAGTTTATCCCCGGAGGCATTATCACCAGGTGTGTCTCGTATAAAGATGTGCTGCATAAAATCATGCCAAAGTGACATTCAGACGTGCAATGCTGGAGACGTGACTCCTACATGCTTGCCAGCTACAACAGCAACGTCCATTCTTGATAAAGAATTTCAGCAATCACTGGACAAGAATTTAGTATTTTTATTGCAGCCTTCTAGTGTAATATGAATTTCAGTTCCATCGTCTTAAGAAGCAGTTGCCACAGAGACATAATATGTCTGAAGTCATCTGCCATAAACAGTAGAACAAATTCCAATAAAATCTCGTTCACCAACTTAAATATCAGTCATCTACTAAATGTTGTGCTGATGTAATAAGATCAGCGAAAACACTAAATCTAGATTTTATAATGGTAGTCAGTGACCATGCAACATATTGCAAATGGGGGAAGTTCTATGTAGGGAGAAAGAATTAATTTTGAAGGTTATTGTACGCATGGGAGGTTTTCATATCATAATGAACTTGGCATCTGTAATTGGTACACAATTTGGAATTGCTGGATTAAGAGATCTCGTGATAGAAATGCTCACAGTTGCAGCTGGATCTGTTGATGTCCTTAATTGTAAACATTACAACAAATGCATTAGGTCTCTGAAACTTATGTACGAAGTGGTGCTCAGAATTGTAATATGTGCTTTCATGATCATTTCCTGGCTAGAACACCAAAGCTCAGAAGACGTTACCGTTACATTGATTAATATAAGCAAAGAAGAGTTACAGCATCTTTAAAATTCCTCTAAAGAGTCACTGCAAGTTCTACTCAAATCGGACAGTTTCACTAATGTTGCAAGATTCTGGAGAGATTTCAGTGACGATAACCATAGACCAATGTTCAAGTTTTGGGACTCATTTTGTTATATGTGTGATTTGTTACTCAATCTTATCAAATCATTCAGAGACGACAACTAGATCCTATGCTTGGAATTTTTTCGCAAAATAATTTCAACCATGTGCCTATGGACACCAAAACTATGCCAGGCATGCACCATACAACTGGACTCAAAGTTTGGAGGTGCCCAAATCAAATATTTTGTAAACGGATGATTTGCAGCATAAGTCAGTGTTTCCAACAGGTTTGGTAAAGTTCCACTGGACTATCTGGTAAAAAAGCAAACAGAGCAATGGAAGTCAAAGGTCGTATTGTTAAATTCATCCAAAACACGATATGCGGATATTGTCACAGCATATTAGAGGCAGCGTGGCTTTTAAAGGCCATGGACTAGCTGGTAACAATATTCATGAAAATGGTTTCGCTGATAATGGCCCGAGTACT
Organism: Chaetoderma sp. LZ-2023a; assembly: GCA_034401795.1. Taxonomy (NCBI): domain Eukaryota; kingdom Metazoa; phylum Mollusca; class Caudofoveata; order Chaetodermatida; family Chaetodermatidae; genus Chaetoderma; species Chaetoderma sp. LZ-2023a. The sequence goes on along the minus strand of CM067374.1, from coordinate 120,163,411 downwards.
TCCTGAATGAAACAGGATGGTCAAATTATTCAAATCTGCATGGATTGGGGTGTAAATCCATTCACACCATCAAGTACCATAAGTATATTGAGTTCTGGTTTCGAATTGATGGCACAGCAACAGACACACTAGTTCGTGCTGAAGAGATAGGTTTTCAGGCAGTGGCATAATTCATTGTCAAGTGCATACACTCTTCAGAGGGAGAGGTCTATGCTCCTATAAGAGACAGGAAATGAGCCATTAATCAAACCAAAAAAGCCAAAGGCACAATTGTTAATTCACCTTTCCAGAGTACCCACCCATCATATGGCGTCATAATGAACTGCGTGATGTGTAGAATGACATCACAATGAATGACGTCGATAAGTATGTCACGAACGCATATTTGAAGACGGTCTATGCGTTGTTGTACAAATTGTTTGCTTTTACTATTTAATAAATATTCTGTTGTATATTTTGAAACTAATTTGACTGGGCACTGTTGCGGCCATAGGCAGCAACAGCACCCAGTCAAATTAGTTACAAAATATTCAACGGCTTCCCTGTGTAGTTTTCAGGAAATTGATAGCTAGGGCATTCGGGGATCGATCAATCCCAACACGGCGAGGTGTGGGTGGAGCGTAGCTAGTGATGGGCGGGTCATAGCTAAAAATGGAAAGGTCCATTATAAAATGGTAGGGAGAGCTGATTGGAAAATATTTGTTTGCATGGCTATCATTTGGCAAAGCTGAAAACTAGACATGAAAGATGTTATGAAATATCTGCTTAGTCTAGTTCCACCCTCACTGGCTACAGTACAGCAAATCTATCTACATGACTTGAATATCAGTTTTAGCTGATGCGTGGGAGAAATATGTAAAGGATCCAGTAGGTGCATAATGACTGTGATCATTGATGCTGTGGCCATGGCCATGGGAGGAGGTTGCTGCACGAATATCCCAGTTATTTAGTACCGCATTGCAGATCAGAAACCAATTGGGTAGATTTTGTAGGTGATGTTAATAAGTCCAATTCTATCAACGATTCTGAACATACTAGTGATGTAGGAATGATCAACATCAAAATATATGGCAGAGACCAAAAGACACCATCAGGTCAGCAAAGCTGGAAACTAGTTCTAGCTGGTTGAGAACACAAAATGTCCCTAGTGGAGTTCCTGGTGCATTGCTACTCTATCAGGAAAGCAGCTCTATGTTGCAACTCATGAAAGTTTTACAATTGATAGCAACACTGGAAACACACATGTGTGTGACAATGGCTTGTGCTTTCAGGAGGAAGCAGTTCCTGGTGCATTGCTACTCTATCAGGAAAGCAGCTCTATGTTACAACTCATGAAAATTTTACAATTGATAGCAACACTGGAAACACACATGTGTGTGACAATGGCTTGTGCTTTCAGGAGGAAGCAGATACGTGAATGATTTTCCATATACAGCATACCCAGGCTCGTGGACACCAGAGTATACAACAAACTGCATTATATACACTAATACTTTGTTTTTCCTATAAGTATTCAATAGGTTCGCATAATTGTATATAAAGAATCATATTCATAAAGATGAGTTACGTCAAACTGTCTATAACGGACATTAGCTTTTTCTTACCTCTAGCCCTATTGTAGAACACAACCGTGTGTGGCCAAATGATATTTACTCTGGTAAATTGTTTTTACTAAACAAACATGTGTATTTCTTGATCACTCTTTGATGGTCCATAAAGTGTCCCTTATAAACAGGTTTTACTGTACTGTTTAAAACTTATGTAGTATATCAACTATATACCATATACCATACATTGACACTTCATAATACTGATAATTATACTACACTGTCCTCATTTGGCTGCATATTCTCTTATGCATAGGCCCAGTGGTTGGTGTCCTATATGAGTGACGGCCATGTTGACTTCAAAAGGGGCTATAAATAGATATTTATTATTGATGTAAATGACGGAACAAACTAGGATATGTTTAAAAACAAGTTAATAACATATTTTGATTATTATGCCTTATTGTTTATATTGAAGTCATGTTGATTATATGAAAAAACTGATATTCAGGCATATAAATGATGGCCATATTGAAATCATCGTGGCCATAATGGCCACTTTTTGAAAGTGGCAACAAGTGATTTTGGACTTCTAGGGTTGTGATTCGAGGTTCGACAATAAAACTGATATCACACAGGGTGTCCCACTGGGTTATATGCAGCCGCCCTTCTAATTTGCTTCTTTTTAGTAATTGATAAATTCTTTTAGTTAGTTCAGTCTTCGCAGTGCACTTCTATGTTTAAAGGGTTGTGTGTGTTGTTTCTTGCAGATCTTGATATTAGTGTGAATGAGGTTAAGAAACATTCGCAAATGGCATTAATCATTGGTGAGTCAGCATGTTTTATAATTTACTTTCTCCCTTTTGGACTCACCTTAGCTAAGAATCTCTACACACGTTTATATCCTTAGCCATGGATGATTCTACTTTTAACGCCTTCTAAAATATAAAGACTATTTTCGGTACACCTCCATCTTCAAATAATATATTTGCACCCAAGTTGTTGATTCATAAATTCTCTATCATATGAAAGCGAGATTTTGCAAGATGTGTGTACTGAATGTCCAGAAAGACCACTAACAAAAACCTTTGGCACTGCCAATTAGCAGTATAGCCTGAAGTAGAGGCAATGTTGTCTGACCCAATACAGACTGCTATGACATAAATAAAGTGTTGAAAGATTGATACTTCCATTTGGGAGAAAGGAATGCCATTTCCAGGACTAGGGCTATAGCGATGTTTATACTTAACGCAACTCATTCCCAGAAAGTTAGCTAAGTTTTCACCAAAGTTCCATCTAATATTTTTGTTTGCAATAAAAGCAGTCACCAGATTACCTTTATGTGGAAAGTACTTTATACGTCCTTTCCATTTAAATACAGGAATATAATGTATTCCTTCATCTAGGCCTTCAACCCCATCTTTAATAGTTTAAAGACAACTTTCATGTCTAACTGTTGTCGTAATTTTCCTGAGTTATCATTAAGCGTTGACACCTTTAGACTGACTCTTTTCCTGACTGTCACCAAGCTTCGCGGATAAATTACACTACTTAATCTGACTTCCCAATGTCATACAAAAAAATCTAATATTCAGCAATCATGTTTCCAGGAAAGTAGTTCAATGAAGTATTGCTAGGTAGAGTTATGTAGATCAACTCCGTCGTCTACTCTTCTTTTCCAAGTTATACACTATAGAAATTTCACTGGGTAGAAGTTTTGAATGCAGTCTGCGTGTGTTCGGTGCTAAATCTATAAGTAGAAATGAATGTGGGTCGCTTGTGGCATCGCTATAACCTTCTTGTAGCTAGCGACCATTGCCTGGGAACATCTTTCTAGCAAGAGTACTGATACTCGAGGCATCACAATGATTCTTAAAGAACAAAATGTGAACAATATGTATCATACTACTGTCTTTAAAAATGCTATCTAACTCGCTCATCAACATTATCTATTAAGTCATCAGTTACAGTCATCAATTACAACTGTATACTCTTGTAACAATAAGTGTAGGAGACTTTTCATTAATAACAAAACCCTTCTGAAATTCCACATTTTCGGCAAGAGAATTATATCCAGATTGTCAGGCTAGGTACACCAGATAATTCCCTCATGACATGGGAAGAAGAGAGATCAATTATCATTATCAATTGTTTAACCAAACACTTGGACCTACGACTATTATATTTGCAGGCTGGGAAAATTGTGTTAGCGAATTAATTCTTCACTTCTATTCCTCACAAAAACAATAAACACATTAAAGGAAAACAAAGAAGACAATAAGTTTTATGATTCCTACATAATGTAAATTAAATAATAAAGAAAATGTATAATTCATAGTATCTTGGCTATGGCATAGGTTTATATATTAGTGTACAATGCTTGCACAGATCTTGTACTCTCCAAAAAATCACCCACCTACGTCATTCATTTGCATTGGTTGATCCGATGAAAGAGTTCCTGTCTTAAGAAGCTTATTGTAAAGTCACTGTATCAAATGCCGGTTCATGATAAACTTCAACAAGATCTATAGGTGAGAAATTATAATTTATCTCTAGATAGCCGTGTTCATGTTGGCTTGCATGGCGATGAATACAGCCATAACAGTCTGGAGAAGCATCTTTTGATATTTTGCCATTTAAGTGCTGGGAGAAAACTTGAATACATACTCCTTTTGATACAGCAGTAGGACACCAGTGCCATAGTGTCTTTATTGGATTTTCTGATTATGATTTAGAGCATCACAAATCTTTCACTTATCTGAAAGGAATTCTAAATAAGTTATTTCAGACCCACACTGCCCAGATGCATTATATGTTTTAAAAATCAGCGAATCACCTTTATAGTCTTCTTCTGCTTCTACTGTTTCGATTGTAAGCACCCTACTTAAAGGCTCGTGTGAGAGAATGTGTTGCACAGAATCTGCTTCAATTGTGCTAGCGCTTTGAAAAAGTAGGGTAACTTTAATCTTTGATTCTGACACTTCGAGGTAAATTCCATCGCCAAGAAGCAAAGGCTTATGCCCTACTCCTTTGTGTAAAATAGCCACTACTTTAAGCCACTGGCCGCAGTCTAGCATAAGTTTTGGGTGAAGGCGATTTCCATTATTGTTTGAGTTTCTCTATACCAACACAATTCTCTGAAGAATTAGCTTGTTTGGGTAATGTGCTGATTGACAGTTGCTCAACGTTTTGTCCAATATATTCTGCGTGAACTCAGACTGAATTTCATGGACATTTTATCTCAAAATTAACCATTCGCTGTGAAACAAGTACATACCACATATGCTTGGTCTGTCAAGGACCTCGTTCAGTAACTTGAAAAATCTGCGCAGATCAACACATGGATGTTTCGTAGTAATACTGACTGCAACCAGGCTCCAATTCACAGCAATATGAAATGGTACTAGAGTCACGATTGACAATATTTTCAAAGACAGGAATCATCTCACAAAACTTTCTAAAACAACTCAAGAGGTACCGAACACCCAACGAAATATGCTGAATTAATTTTCAGACAAAATCGCAATCGGTCATATCTGTACTTGATTTCCTCATCTTTTTATTTCTATTGAAAGTACGTAATCGCCAATCAGATTGTGCGTCCCTCGCTACAGGGATAATCAATACTTTATGCGTGTCTATCGCTGTACACCGAACAGAAAACTGTGCATCTATCATTCAGCCAATCAGATTGCATGTCCATCGCTACAGGGGTAATCTATAATTGTGTGTCCATCGCTGCAGGAGTAGTCAATGAGTTATGACGGTCTATTGCTATAGCCTTAATTGATAATTCTGTGTCCCTCGCTCAGCCGATCAGATTGTGCGTTCAGGGTAATCAATATTTTGATTGACAGGTGTACCTATAATTTATGAGTGTCTATCACTACAGCCATAATTGACAATTGTGTGTCTATCACTCAGCCAATCTGATTGTACCCCAATCACTCCAGGGTTAATCAATATTTTTTTATTTAACAAGTATGGATATAACTGATGCACGTCTATCACTACAGTCCTAATCGATAATTCTGTGTCTATTGTAGCTCGCAGGGGTATGTGCTCGTCTGCTGTTAGATATCCGCCCATCGCACCGTAAGTTCACGATGACCAGGATGGCTGGTTAGCTGCGGATCACGGGGTTGTGGATCCCGTATGATGTCTCTCCACAGTGTACAAAAACCGACTTCTAGAGCCGGTGGAACACTGATGTTCCAGTGGGGCCGTGCGACCATTGCCGCCGAGATTGAACCATATGGTGTTGTCCTAACCATTTGTGTCACCAGTGTGTCTATCCATACTAATTTAGAAAATGGAACAATTAGAATAATATACTAGAAATATAAATACGTGTATCAAACAAGGTAAATCGTTTGACAGTAAAATGAGCGCAATAATACACAATATAGAGCTAGCTGGTGTCCTTTCGACGTGGTGTAGCCGGAGGTACCACACAGATCGTTGAATCCGCAAAGGTATCCCTGCAAGAGAAGCATCTGCATAAGAGATCACTGAGTAACTTAATATAAGTGAATATACCCCTAACATACACAGAGAGAACAATGTTGCTACGAGAGGAAAAGTGCCTCGCGCGGGCCTCCGCCACTGAATGCTTCATGATGGTGCGAGAGGAGGATGCCTAGCGCGGGCCTCTGTAACTGGAATTCTCGCTGTTGCGAGAGGCAAGTGCCTCGCATGGACCTCCATCACAGGAAAATGTCTTCGATGCCGAAGCAGAGGAAAAGATTTGACAAAAAGGGCCACTCTTTTGTTCAACAGAAAATGCTAAGTGCTGAAAAATCCTAGTGAAGCCATAATTAACGTGATGCGTACTGGTTTACGTGAAGGCAGAACGAGCGATTTCCAAAGAATTCCCATGTCACCATCTTATGTAGTTCTAAGATGCTGTATTGGTAGATGCCGCTTTATTTATACGGGCCTTCTGCTACAGTCTAACCTATCAATTAGGTGTTAGAAACGAAAACTAGCTTTGGCCGCAAGTGGCAAGGATTCCTACCTATCATTAGATACAGCTGTCCAATGGGCGCAGACGCTTAGCTTCTCGTGAGTCGCTTTGAAAGAGCATCTACCTCCAAGGACAGCATGCGTACATGTTACATCGCACCACATCCGAATTTGATGAAAATCTGGCTACCTTGCTCCTCAATCACATAAAACATCACCTTGACAATGGCTACATCTCACATAAGCAAGTTTGATCACTGACATATCGTTATGGCGGAGATAGAGAGGTGAATATCCATCGCGAGCGTCCTTCCCGTGAGGGTGTGGCAGATTCAAACACCCCGACGAGCTGGATGGAGATGCACGTCTTGTCCGTTACCGCTTCCTATGGATTTAACTTTTGATCTGTCGTTAGGATTAAGTTCCAATGTGCCCAGATATGCACTGCGGGCCGGTAAATAAACTATCAAACTCACATTTATAAATATATGTTTTTGCAGTGCTTTACTTCGTTGGCAGGGTTATCTAGCTAACAAATTATCCGAGGACATGGGGGAGATGTATGTAAATCAGCACTTTAACCATCACCGCTTGGAAACCTCCGATAGTTTCCCAGGTTCAAATCAGATCAATGTGCTGACGGGACGTCCAAACAATTACAAAGCCATTCGGCTGGTGGATTGTGGAAAGAGACAATAACTTGATACATACGAGGCCCTATAGGCATTTGGCCAATTTTACACATCCTTGCCAGAGTGTGGGGCTACATTATCACAACAACCGGAAAAGAGGCGTACACTATATGTCTCCTACCGAACAGATTGTCCCTAACCTCTTTAACCTATCCTATCGAGCTACATAATAAGGTTTAGTAGGTAACATGCCGGGCTCAAACAATTAGAGCATGGTCAGTGACCTCAGTGTAAAATTGATGATGGTGGGAATAAGTGATGCGGATATGAATGTTGCTGTTTAGTATTTCCTAGTATACTGCGGTCTAAGTTTTCTATAATTAAACAAAACATCAACAGAATGGCTATCTGCCATATACAACTAACCAATGCAATGAACAATGACAATTTATATAAGAATTAATGAGGTAGTAAGTATCAGGTTGAAAGACCTAAATGGTGCGGTTAGTTAAAGCACCTACAGTAAATGAGGATAATATGAACAGTAATAATAAGAAATTATAAATTGCGGTCCTAAGACCGGGAAGACACTTTTTAGTCATCAGTGCCAGATACGGAAATAATAATTAGATGTACAATAGTATAGTTACTTCAGTACCTAATAATCATCGGTACGGAACAGGCTACTGTGTTACTGAAATTGAGGCGCTAACATATTCATAGCGAGAGTCGACAGATTCCCTGGAGCTGGAGAGATTTCTGCTGGCGATTCCCACAGCTGGTTGCCGCAGCTTGGCTCCTCAAGCTGACTCCTCCAGGCAGGGTAGATACGGTACACACTCAGGACAGTGAAGCAGCGTAGTGAAGTAACATCTATTAGATAGTCTCTGTAACTAAATCACAATTTATGTGGAAGTGAGAAAGTTTTCCGTCCGGCGACGGAAGTAGTTAAGTTGAAGTTTGCCCATTAACAGAGAGGGCGGTATACAATGTTAAGCAGTTACATAACTTGGCACATGGTGCGGGATGCGACGCATAGCTCTTGCGGCGCACCTAGCAAAGTCCACCAGACGGGGGTCAAAAAGTTAATTAAAACACACACGACACGCAGGAATTTAATGTCCACTTTTCAGTGTGATTGGCAGATCCGGCGAGTCATCCACCAAGAAGCACCATAGATCTACATCATGTAGGATTACATCCCGGGCCCGCACGGCCCCTCCCGCAGAAGCTGCATTAGGAAAGTCCGGATGCGGAAGGTCTAACTTTAAATCAGTTTATTACTCCTCATCCTGCGAGGGTCCGCTTCCACGACGACGATGCTCCTGTCCCTCGATTTTTCACCCCTTTATACTCGCTGTGACGTCAGAGCTGGGTGCCTCAACCAATCATCGGCCGAGCCAATCAGCGTGCTGGTATTCTAGTGACGTATCGACCACGTGTACAAATCACTCTGTATTTAGTTTAATATATACAGGCGATTACGACGTTATAGCAATATTCTAAGTATAATTTCACGGGGAGCTTCGACGATAACTCAGCCATTTCTGGGCTGATTTTAAAATGGCTTACCAGTTCTAACCAGTACCAAGAGCAACGAGAACGGATAAATTATAAACATTTACTAGTACCTACTCGGTACACTATAGGCATGCACTCGCTTCCAATTCCGAGACGTGTTGTCAGGGAAGCTCTGACGCGCGCGCATGCTCACCACGCGTTTTATCGGACAGCCGATTTTTGACGAGAAACCTCTCTCATAGGGCTCGTTTGGAGCGAATCCGGAGTGGCCGTTCCGTACCCACCCTGTCGGTCTGTGCTACACTATCACTCACCCAATCAGATTACCCGTCCATCGCTAGAGGTATTAATCGATAATAGGATCTTTTTTATAAACATGAGAGGCTGATATAAATAGTGGATTCTGTTCCACTGCTCATTCTGACAAAGCTGGAGTGAATATCTAGTAGTAATGGATATTTTCATTATACTAATAGCATTGGTAAACCTAGGACTAGTAGTACTGGATCTTATAATTCTTCTACTGTTTATTATCTGAGTACAGCCAGACATATACCTAACGGATATATAAACGGATTTACAGGATTCAGAGGGGCACGAGGAGAAAGGAGAAACAACGAAAATATGTATTTTTAGAGTGTACTTTATAATATCTTAGAAAAAAAGTGGTATAAGAGCATGGTAGACATTTAAAAAATTAATAATTAGAAATGGCATTCTCACATCTTGTTCATCACTGTCACTAACAGCATGGGTGATATAGACACGATTTTTTATTGGCTGCCACAAGTCACATGATTTTGAGGGGGTGCCCCTTTTTTATTTACCCATACATGGAATGCCAAAAAGTGATATGTTCTGGTGGGCGTGTTTGTACAAAGAATCCCACCAGGACACGCCCTTTTTCACACTCATAAGTGGGCAATTAAGCCCAGCCCCACCCACCTACCCCCACCCCCTTTCGAAATCATGTGACTTGTGCAAGTCAATCAAAAAGTGCGTTTATCGAATCGACCACATATTACTATACTTAGGCCTATATATGCTACATTAAACTCTTTCATGCGGAATCCGGCCAAAATCGGCCACTTTGCAGTGGTCTTGAAGAATTCCATTTGCAGGCTCTCTCTCGCTCTCTCTCTCTCTCTCTCTCTCTCTCTCTCTCGCTCCCTCTCTCACTCTCTCTCTCTCTCTCCCTCCCTCCCTCCCTCCCTCCCTCCCTCTCGCTCTCTCTCGCTCGCTCTCTCTGTAATTGGGCGCAATAAGCAAATATTTTTGTTACTAAATTTAGCCTTTTGCTGTCTGCCTGCTGAATTACTGCAAATTGCATTTCCATGGGGCTTAGTTCTGGATATGCTGAATATTTTACAGTTCTCAAAATATTCATCAGATCCAGCGTTGTTGTCTCCTGAAATTGTTATATGGTGGTTTGTAGAAGGCAGACAATTAAAATCGCCCATTTTGGTCCCGTTAGTCTTTCTGTGGATGTCATATTCTGGACTGTAATAGTGTCCGCGTCATTTTCATGCCTGGGAAATCAGTCCATGTTATAATTATCCCCACGTTTTAAAAAAACGTCGGGGATATTGTAATCGCCTCCGTTTTTCTGTCCATCTGTCCGTCCGAACGTCTGTCCGTCCGTCCGTCCATCACGCTATCTCCTCCCAAACCATTGGGTGGAATTAACTCAAATTTGGTGTGTGGGTTACCCATATGATTCCGCTTTGCAAGACGATATTTAGCCTGGGCCACTACCCCAGGGGGCGTGGCAGGGGTCAAAAGGTCAAATCAGTTGTAACGCAACTCCTCTAAAATCGTTAAACGTACCTCACCTAAATTTTATATCTGAGTTACCCATATCACTGCGGAGCCGAAGAGGACATTTAGATTTGGCTCCGCCCCCATGGGGTGGGGGAGGCATAAAAAAGGTCAAATTTTAACCTGCGGAAATTGATTGTAACGCATCTCCTCCGAAACTGTTCGACAGAATTCAGCCAAATTTGGTCTATGGATTACCCACATCAGTGTGTAGTACATGAGCACATTTACATTTGGCCCTGCCCCCAGGGGTTGGTGAGGGTGGGGTCAAAAGGTAAAAAAATTGATTGTAATGCCACTCCTCTGACACTGTTGGACGGAATTCAACCAAATTTACTATGCCAGTTACCTGTATCAATGTGGAGTATATGAGCACATTTACATTTGGCCCCGCACCCAGGGGGTGGGGGATAGGGCCAAAGGTCATGAAATTGATTGTAATGCAACTCCTCTGAAATCGTTAGACGGAACTCAACCAAATTTGATATTGCGGAGTGCAAGAGGCCATTTAGATTTGGTTTCGCCACCAGGGGGCGGGAGAGGGGTCAATAAGTCAAATTTTAACATGCAGAAATTGATTGTAATGCATCTCCTCAGAAACCATTGGACGGAATTCAACCAAATTTGTATCTGAGTTACCCTTATCAATGTGGAGGGGATGAGCACATTTCCATTTGGCCCCGCCCCCAGGGGTGGGGGATGGGGTCAAAAGGTTATGAAATTGATTGTAATGCAACACCCCTGAAATCGTTAGACAGAACTCAACCAAATTTGATATCTGAACTACTATGATTGCGGAGTGCAAGAGACCATTTACATTTGGCCCCGCCCCCAGGGGGTGGGGGATAGGGCCAAAGGTCATGAAATTGATTGTAATGCAACTCCTCTGAAATCGTTAGACGGAACTCAACCAAATTTGATATTGCGGAGTGCAAGAGGCCATTTAGATTTGGTTCCGCCACCAGGGGGCGGGAGAGGGGTCAATAAGTCAAATTTTAACCTGCAGAAATTGATTGTAATGCATAATCCTCAGAAACCATTGGACGGAATTCAACCAAATTTGTATCTGAGTTACCCTTATCAATGTGGAGGGGATGAGCACATTTCCATTTGGCCCCGCCCCCCCAGGGGTGGGGGATGGGGTCAAAATGTTATGAAATTGATTGTAATGCAACACCCCTGAATCGTTAGACAGAACTCAACCAAATTTGATATCTGAACTACTATGATTGCGGAGTGCAAGAGACCATTTAGATTTGGCTCCGCCACCCCCCCCCCCCAGGGGGGCGGGAGAGGGGGTCAAAAGGTCAAATTTTAATCTGCAGAAATTGATTGTAATGCATCTCCTCAGAAACCATTGGACGGAATTCAACCAAATTTGGTATGTGGGTTACCCATATGATCGCGGAGTGCAAAGTGACATTTACATTTGGAGCCGCCCCCGGGGGTGGTTGTGGGGTGTGTCAAATTTATGTTCAAAGCGGTGAACGTGGGGATTTGCGATGACGCGTCATCAACCGATCAATCTAGTTATATATACTTGTATTGCCATTTATTGTATGTTAAAATATTGATAGCACACCGGCTCATCTATAAACAAGTTCTGTAAACACTACTCTGAGTTATCTCTATGTTCCGGAATGAGTTATGACCCAAACATATACTATTGTAAACTAGACGTTAGTGGAGAATAGTATTAAGTTATGAATGCTAGGACCAGCTGACAGGCTTCAACATGTCTAATGTATTTCAGCTGTAAACGATATCATATCATATATCATATCATAATAATAATAATAATTTCAGTTAAAGAATATAGTTATCAAATAACACTAGCTAATTTGTATTAATCTTTTGCTTTGTTGTTGGTCATGGGATTATGGCAGCTGTAAGTGCGTGCGTGCGTGCGTGCGTGCGTGCGTGCGTGAGAGAATACCACACATGTATAGATGTACATAATAATATAATGTTAAGTAAAATTTGAACTAAATGAAAAACTTGTACAATAACGAATTAGTTATACACACACCACGTATCCGCGCCACCAAAATATTAATATACATGAATATTATCGCCACATACGGTACATCGTCATGATTGTAGTTACATGTAAGATGTAAATTAACATTCAGCCTGGGTGTGGAAACTGCGCCTGTCTAACTTGTACATATTGTAAAGTACGTAGATAAAGATAAACATCGAAACTCTTCAAACACCACAATCTCCCCTTCTCTCTTCCAGCATTTGAAAGAAATTGTAAAACAAAATATTGTCGGGACAATAAAAAGCCATCCGGCTTCTGTCCTGAGATGATGATGATGATGATGATGATAATGATGATGATGATGATGATGATTGTTTGTCGTCTTGTTTGTTACCAACTGTTTGCTGTTATTGTTCCCAATATCATTGTCGTTGGCAATGACATTATTTTCATTGGTGTCGTCGTCTTTGCTGCTGCTGCTGCTGCTGCTGCTGCTGCTGCTGCTGCTGCTGTTGTTGTTGGTGGTGGTGGCGGTGGCAGTGGCGGTGGTGGTGGTGATGTTTGTGTTCATTATTTATGTAACGAATTATCCGCGATAAACCTATCTCCAACGCGCGGGAAAAACGTTTGATTACCCGACACGGTTTGTTAGAATCTTGTTAACGCTACCGTTATGAATGCAGTACTGAGCTAAACTCTCACCGCCATCGGCAGGTTAATCCTTTAACAGTCACTCGTACGTAATCCTTTAACAGTCACTCGTACTCACTCCGACCGAAACGGCATCTATAACGGTCTTGAATAGTGAATGTATGTAGTTAGTGCGCATGCTCTGTCCTCGTTGTTCACGTCATCAAAACACGTGGTCATATTTTAAGCAGCTTACGGTAGCGAGTGAATGTATGTAGTTAGTGCGCATGCTCTGTCCTCGTTGTTCACGTCATCAAAACACGTGGTCATATTTTATGCAGCTTACCGCGCTATATGTAAACAAATGCACGTGTTAATAACATTGGCGGCGTAGTGAGAAAAGATCTGCGCGCACGCGTAGACGATGTAGCGGTGTAAGGGTCCGTTGTGAAGAAGTGATAATATTTGGACATAATTTAATTATCAATGCTTAACCCTCTTGTGTCAACAGCGCCTCAAAGCGCTCAAATCACTACTTGATATATCAATTAAACATTTTGATGGTCAATATTTTTAAAGATATTTTAATTGTGGAAGACTATTTTTGTAAACTTTCACTGATTTCTTTTTGCCGGCTTGACCATCAAAGGGATAATGGTTTAAGTTTTTGCTTAGCCAGAGTCGATTTGCAGGCCGAGAGAAGAGTATCTTTGAAAATATACCACTAGGTGTCCAGTCATTCCAGTGGAAAATATTAAAAAATATTCTTCTCTAGGCCTTTCAAATAGCCATGTCTGAAGACCACTGCAAAGTTGTTTTGGTCAGTATGACCATTAAAGGGTTAAGTTGACACAAGAGGGGTTAAGTAGAATTTTATTACTACATACAATCAGCATATCCACTGCACACATATTGGATTGAACAATTCGCATTTTGGGACAGCAGCGTAGGTTTAAAGTGATAATTGGGGTGGAGCGTGATTTGGGGGGACCTTCTGGGAGGGGGCCATTAGCAGGGTCCGGGGGGGCCTTCACCCCGAAAAAGGTGAGGGATCATCCCTATCCCCCAACACCCCCACCTCAACCCGCCCCCAGGATCTACGCCCATGCTTTAGGAACACTGCACAGTTTAATTTTATACCATGAAAATCATTATAAAGTGAAACCATAAGGCTAATAAAGAAGAAACTACAAGAAGTGGTGGGTGGGACATTCTCGCGTTTTTCTCAACTAATTTATTATTCTAAAAAATTTCGGGGTGAGGGTATAGAGGCATGGGCGTCATTTGGTGGGGTGGGGATAGCATATGTACTGCCACCCCCACACCCCACACCCTACCCCACCTTTTAAATTCAACATGTAATTAATATCAACATTATTCATGAGAAATTGGGTCAAAATAGAATCATAATACAGCTAACTCAAGATCCATATTTACCCGCAGAAATGCAATCAAAACTTCTTGGTATGGGTCCCCCACTTTTTCGAACAAAATGACGCACATGCATAGGGATATCTAGGTGTGGTGTGTGAGGCAGGGTCGGGGATATATCGAACGGTTCGGTGCCTGTGCGCCTGCGTGTATCTTACAGTATTTGAACGTACATAAGTCATTTTAAAACCTGGTGAGTGTTACCGCCAATACATGAAGAAGTGCATGTGCTGTTCGGGGGTTGCAATACCAGAAAAGGTGCGTGTGCTCTCCGTTTACCCCGTCTAGGTCGTTGTCCGTCCATTTGTCTATCTTTAACTTTTCACAGCGAAGTGTATTAGGGTGGTACCGTGGTGGCGACAGAGCGGTTATTTTCGCCCATCCATCCATCTGTCAAATTTGCTACTACAACACTGACCAGAAGAGGTACATGTGCTCTCCCTGTCAGTCTCTCTGTTCGTCCGCCTGTCTATCTTTAACTTTTCACAAATAGTGAAATGGCAGTCTCAGGGGGTGGATATGCCGGTTGCCATCTTCTGACGGTTCGTGTTTTTAGCTCACATGCTCTGAAAAGCAATTTTCCGTCTTCAGATGATGCGTGTCTCGACTGCACCTGGGTTAGCTTATACGATAGTGATTTGCCAGCCATCGCCCGTCTCAAGAATGGCATGTTTCGCCGCTTGTTTATTTATGGATTAAAACCAAATTTGGCCAAAATATTCTCTTTGCCAATAATGAATATCCATTTGAGTTATGAAAGCAGTGTGGATAGGTCTAAACTTATTAAAACCAGAGTTATGGCCCTTGAATACATTATAAAATTGGAAAATGCTAATAATGATTTTTTAATTAATTTGCCTACAGCCATGTGGTTGGATACATCTTGTTACTAAATCAGTGGCGGAAACCTATCAAACTTGAATTTCATAGATTGCTTGCACTAGAGTTGGGGAAGAAACATATGAAAAGCGATGTTTATCTGAAATGTAAGATGACTGCCAGTCACCATTGTCCATCTTGAAAAGGCAGTTTCCACGGAGAACCCAAATTGTGGTTTTCCACATTCATCAGCTGGCAGGGTATTATGCAAGATTTAGCTAAATACTGAATGGTAACGCATCGAGCACTGTGGCGAGGAACACAAGTAAAGGGGTGTTCTGCCATAGGTTATGACCCTTGGAGCTCAAATGCAAGGACAATGTGAAACGTTGCGGCTCTGAGACGCCATTTCCTGGACGTCTTGCTGTTTTATTGTGTGTGGACTGATATGACCATTCACTAAACTATGCAAGCGAATCTATGGCCTTGTCTATTGAACCCTGTGTTACACCAATTGTTTAGTCGCAACTCAGGCCCCACATGATAATTTGACCTCTAAATGGCACCATACCACAGCACTTGTCATAAACATACCGCCATGAGATCACACCATCTGATAAGTGGTTTGTTGTTGGATATGTACACTATCTCATAAAAGTTTCTCTACTCTGGATATATGTTCATTCCAGCAGACTGGTGCGTGCGTGTGTGTATGCTATATTACAACTCTTATCTGACCAATCAACTAATTCCCTTCTCGGTATACATGCGTCTATAGACTATGGGACACAGCATCTCATAGATCTGCTTACTTATGAGTTAGTGTACCGTCTATCTATGCTTTGCCTGAGGTGACAAAACTATCTCCAAGAACCTGATTAGCAATGAGATACTTTATACCGCTCTGTCGCCGAGCAACTCGACCATTATAACATTGGTTATAATGTAGGAACAGTAGCGAGTGATGTATCAACCGTGGCGAGTGAATGTAGGTATGATAGCGACTGGGTGTATGAATTGTAGCAAGTGAGCGTATGTATGGCAGCGAGTGAATGTATGTATGGTAGCAAGTGAATGCATGGCAGCAAGTTAATGTTCAGTAGCGAGTGAATGTATGGTAGCGAGTGAATATATGTTAGCAAGTGAATGTATATATGGCAGCGAGTGAATATATGTATGATAGCGAGTGAATGTATGTAGGTAGCGAGCCATTGTATGTTTGGTAGCTAGCCAATGTATGTTAGGTAGCGAGTCAATGTGTGTTTGGCAGCAAGTCAATGTATTCTAGGTAGCGAGCCAGTGTATTTTCGGTAGCGAGCCAGTGTATGTTAGGTAGCGAGCCAATGTATGTTAAGTATCGAACCAATGTCTGTTTGGGAGGGAGCCTGTATATGTTTGGTAGTGAGCCAGTGTATGTTTGGTAGTGAGCCAATGTTGTGTTTGGTAGATGGCCAATGTATGTTAGGTATGTTTGATAGCGAGCCAGTGTATGCTAGGTAGTGAGCCAATATTTGTTTGGTACCGAGCCAATGTGTGTTAGGTAGCGAGCCAATGTATGTTTGTTAACGAGCCAAAGTATGTTTGGTACCGAGCTAATGTATGTCAGGTAGTGAGACAATGTATGTTTGGTAACGAGCCAGTGTATGGTTTGTGCTGAGCCAATCTATGTTTGGTAGCAAGCCAATGTATGTTTAGGAGCGAGCCAATGTATGTTAGGTAGCAAGGCAATTCACGTTTGGTAACAAGCCAGTGAATTTTAGGTAGTGAGCCTGTGTATGTTGGTGGCGAGCCAGTGTATGTTAAGTAGCGAGCCAATGTATCTTTCGTAGCGAGCCATGGTATGTTAGGTAGCGAGTCAATGTATGTTTGGTAGTAAACCAATGTATGTTTGGTAGCAAAGCCAATGTATGTTTGGGAGCGATTCAATGTGTGTTAGGTAGCAAGCCAATATATATTTGGTAGCAAGCCTGTGTATTCTGGTTAGCGAGCCAGTGTATGTTAGGTAGCGAGCCAATGTCTGTTTGGTATCGAGCCAGTGTATGTTTTGTACCGAGCCAATGTATGTTTGGTAGCGAACCAATGTATGTTAGGTAGTGAGCTAATGCATGTTAGGCATCAAGCCAATGCATGTTTGTTAGCGAACCAGTGTATGCTGGGTAACCAGCCAAGGGATTGTTGGTCGAGAGCCAATGTATGTTAGATATTGACCCAATGTCTGTTTTGGTAGTGAGCCAATGTTGTTTGGTACCGAGCCAATGCATGTTAGGTATCGAGCCAATGTATGTTTGGTAGCGAGGTAATGTATGTTTGGTAACGAGACAATGTATGTTAGTTAGCAAGCCAATATATGTTTGATAGCAAGCCAATGTGTGTTAGGTAGCGAGCCAATGTATGTTTGTTAGCGAGCCAAAGTATGTTTGGTAACGAGCCAATGTATGTTAGGTAGCGAGCCAATGTTTGTTTGGTAGCGACCCAGTGTATGTTTTGTAGTGAGCCAATCTATGTATGGTAGCAAGACAATGTATGTTTGGGAGCGAGCCAATGTATGTTAGGTAGCAAGCTAATGTACGTTTGGTAGCAAGCCAGTGTATTTTAGGTAGTGAGGCAGTGTATGTTGGTAGCGAGCCAGTGCATGTTAGGTAGCGAGCCAATGTATGTTTGGTAGCGAGTCAATGTGTGCTTGGTAGCAAGTCAGTATATTCTAGGTAGCGAGCCAGTGTATATTCGGTAGCGAGCCAATGTATGTTAGGTAGCGAGCCAGTGTATTTTCGGTAGCGAGCCAGTGTATTTTAGGTAATGAGCCAATATACCTTTGGTAGCGAGCCATGGTATGTTAGGTAGCGAGCCAATGTATGTTTGGTAGTGAACCAATGTGTGTTTGGTAGCAAAGCCAATGTATGTTTGGTAGCAAGCTAATGTTTGTATGTTAGGTAGCGAGCAAGGGTATGTTTGGTAGCAAGCCAATGTGTGTATCTTAGGTAGCGAGCAAGGATATGGTTGTTAGCAAGCTGAGAGCCAATGTATGTTTGGTAGCGAGCTAATGTATGGTTGGTAGCGATCCAATATATGGTTGGTAGCGAGCCAGGGTATGTTTGGTAGCGAACCAGTGCACGCTTGGGAAAGAGCCAATGTATGTTTGGTAGTGACCCAGGGTATCCTTGCTATCATGCATACATTCACTCGCTACCATACATACATTCACTCGCTAGCATACATACCTTCACTCGCTACCATACATACATTCACTCACTACCATACATACATTCACTCAGCACCATATATCCACTTGCTACCACGCATACATTCACTCAGCACCAGACACTCATTTGCTACCATACATTCACTCGCTACAATACATTCATTCACTAAGTACCATACAGGCACTTACTACCATACATACATTCACTCGCTACCATACATACATTCACTCTACCACACACACATTTAGTCATTACCATACAAACCTTCACTCGCTACCACATACATTCACTCTCTACCATACATACATTCACTGTCTACCATACATACATTCACTGTCTACCACACATACATTCAATCATTACCATATATACATTCAATCACTACCACACATACATTCATAAAGCACCATATATTTACTCGCTACAATACATACATTCACTCAGCACCATATATTCACTTGCTACCATACATACATTCACTCGCAACCATACATACATTCACTCTCTACCATACATACATTCACTCGCTACCATATATACATTCACTCTACCACACATACATTCAGTCATTTCCATACAAACATTCACTCGCTACCACATACATTCACCCAGCACCATATATTCTCTCGCTACGATACATACATTCACTCAGCACCAGACATGCACTTGCTACCATACATTCACCCGCTACCATACATACATTCACTCATTCCCATAAATGCATTCACTCGCTACCATATATTCACTCACTACAATACACACTTTCACTCGCTACCATATATACATTCACTTGCTACTATACATTCGTTCACTTTCTACCATTCATTCACTCGCTTCCATAAATACACTCACTCGCTACCATACATTCACTCGCTACAATACATACTTTCACTCGCTACCATACATATATTCACTCGCTACCATACATACATTCACTCGCTACCATACATACAATCACTCACTACCATACATACATACACTCTACCACACATACATTCAGTCATTACCATACAAACATTCACTCGCTACCACATACATTCATCCAGCACCATATGTTCACTCGCTACAATACATACATTCCCTCAGCACCATACATACATTCACTCTCTACCATACATACATTCACTCGCTACCATAAATACATTCACTCTACCACACATAAATTCACTCATTACCACACAAACATTCACTCGCTACCACATACGTTCACCCAGCACCATATATTCTCTCGCTACGATACATACATTCACTCAGCATCATACATGCCCTTGCTACCATACATTCACTTGCTACCATACATACATTCACTCCCTACCATACATATATTCACTCGCTACCATGCATGTGGTTTGCCTAGGTGAGGGATTGATTGATTAGTTGCTTGTCTGTTTGACCGGTTTTGATTGATTGATTGATTGTCTATTTGACCGGTTTTGATTGATTGATTGATTGATTAGTTGATTGATTAATTGATTGATTGATTGCCTAGTTGCTAGCTTGATTGATTGCTGATTTGATCGATAGTGTGATTGGTTGTTCGATTGGTTGTGTGATCTGATCAGTTGCTTGATTGGTTGGTTGGTTTGATTAAGTGTGTGATTGGTGGTTTGCCTAAGTTGAGTGATTGATTGATTGGTTGCTTGTCTGTTTGATTGGTTGATTTCCAGGGCATTATCATGGTTAGACAGAGCAGGGAAGGGAGAAAGGATGGCAATGAATCGGATTCACGCCACCACTCTTCTGCCCATGCTCGCCTAGTCAAGGTATACTATATGGTAATACAATGCTTCCATCACATTGGTGTGTTGGGCAAGCACATGAAGGCAGAGACACTGCCAAACTGCGTAGGCAAGAGGCTAAAAGAACTAAACAATTTCTGCAAACCAGCCATGCCAAATGACGATGTCCACTTTAACATTTGTAATGCTTATTTTGGTTGGGATAAATCCATAGTACAGACTCTAATCAATCATTACAATTGCCAACTTGGATTTATCAGATCCGAAATTATATCAGCCCAGGATCATTCCCACCTAGAAATTGGCCGTGCCAAGTCAACCGGCATTCGCTGGGCAAAAAACAATCATGGAAAAAGGCTTCATGATAAGGCTATTGCAGCCTTTTATGACTTTATCAGACCCATTGATCCCCATTTTTTCCCTGCTGCCGTCAACAGAAATGCTACTCCGGTTCGTAAAACACCAGCCGAAACATCAGATTTTGTACCACCCTCTCAGGCTACAAAGCGGGTAAGGTCACCTGCTGAGACCTCACCTTCAATCACACGTACATATACCAGGTGTTCTCCAGGCAGTGTCCAATCTACACCATGTGATGGCAACATGTACTCACCAATTAACCCATTGCTAATCCCATTACCTGAGTCACCACCACCCGCCGAAACCTCGGCACAGATCATATGCATAGATATCAGGCCTTCACCACTCTGTGTCCAAGCTACATCCGGTAATGACGAGATGCAGTCACAAATTGACCCAGCATCAATCCCTTTACCTGACTCGCCACCGCCTTCTGCACCATCATTCTCACCTGATGATTTTCCCCCACTTCCACAGAGGGTAGCTAAATCTGATCGGATATTAACGGAGAACAAGCAGGGCCTCACAACCGACACTACTCCAAAAGCACTGCAACCACGGTTCACACCATCTCCTCAGTCTAAGCCTAGAAAACCAACGAAACTAGAGCAAAATACGTTCTGGAAATTCCGGTATGAGTCATGTAACAAACCAAATTGGCAGCTCCCAACCATCAACAAAAAGATCCTGTTGCTTGGAGCATCTAACCTGAGCCGAATCAATGTGGCACCTCACCCAGAAATGCAGGTAGCTTGCTTCCCTTGGGCATCTATCAATGATCTAAGAACGATCATTAATAGATACTCAGCGAAAGTCAAACCAGAAAAGATCATCCTAACTATAGGCATAAACGATCGAGACAACCCAATTCCAGCCTCAGAGAATCGGCTCAGGTTGTTGTTCAGCATGGTGAGGAAGAAGTTCCCTTCGCCGAGCATCTATTTCACTAAGTTAAACTTCTCAAGCACTTCAACCCTGTATCAAAAACGTGCACTGGAGGCAATCAATTGTGTTGCTGAATCTAGCAGGATCAAGTCCTCTGAGTCCGGCGTTATTGTCATTACACGCCTGCCACTCACAGAGTTCAGTGTGTGTGATGACAATATTCACTGGACTGAGAGAACTGCTAATGCTATCTATGGTAATTGGCTCAAGTTCCTTAATTTAAATTGAATGAGGGTCAGGGTAGCATCCACCCAGAACTGGAGCTGGGACTGGGTAGTAATGTTGTAAACTTAACCGGCTCCGCATTAGGCGAAGCAGAACAGTCACTGCTTGATTTTGGCTTGACCTTTGTCCCAACACCAAAACCTAAAACAGGTTTGGATGCAGATTTAGATAATGGCTTTACTGAAACTGCTGAATTTGGTCAGCGAGTGAAATTGGCAGATTTTTTTCGAAACTCCAATAGTAATATTCCACCATTTATTGAAAAAACCCGATGGACTCCAAACTTAAAATGTGTTGACCCAGCAATCGGTGAAAATATAAAACTTTACTCTGAACGTATTCAAAACACTACATTTCCAAACGATCAGCAAAATGTATCCTATGAGCAACGCCAGGCCCTATTAGATTTATCTAGAAAGAATGAAATTGGCATCAAACCTGCGGATAAAGGGTCGGCTACTGTAACAATGGATAAAGACAACTACATCAAAGAAGCGCATAGACAGCTTAATAATCAGAAGCATTACCGTTACTAAATGAACCACTTTGGCAAAATAACTGTAGCAAATTCAACGAAATTCTCCAAAATATGGTTGATAACAAGAAGATAACCGAAAAGCAATTTAAATACCTGTGTGCCAAAGATGAGTCGAAACCACGTACATTTTATCTTCTTCCTAAAATCCATAAGTCTGTTGACTCATGGACTGACCCAATGACACCACCAGGGCGACCTATCATTTCAGATTGTGGTTCGGAATCATATAGGATTAGTGAATTTATCGACTACCATCTTCAGCCAATTGCAAATAGACATTTTAGCTATCTGAAAAACACTGAAGACTTCCTAGCCCAGGTCGCTAAGATCTCGGTCCCTCCAAATTCATTCTTAATTACAATGGACGTTGATGCTATGTACACAAACATTGACATCGAAAAGGGTCTAAATTCAATTCGTAGAGCTTTTGCCGACTATCCTGACACAAACCGGCCCGGCAGAGACGTAATAGCTCTATTAGAGCTTAGTCTGAAGGGCAATGACTTTGAATTTGCTGGTGAAATCGTCCAACAAATTTGTGGCTGCGCAGTGGGTAAGCGTTTCAGCCCAGGTTTCGCTAACCTTTACATGGCAGAGTGGGAAAAGGAAGCACTCGAAAACGGCCCAAATCAGCCGCTCATTTACCGCAGGTATCTCGATGACATTTTCATGATCTGGCAACATAGTAAGGAAGCATTTACCGAATTCCTGGCCATTCTGAATAATCATGATCCGAATATCAAACTAAAAGCTCAAATTGATGAGATGTCCGTAGGTTTCCTGGATGTAACTTTATACAAAGGTATAAGGTATGAAGCAACTGGTTATTAAGACTACAAAGTTTATTTTAAGCCAACCGATTCACATCAACTACTGCACAAGAAATCATTCCATCCACGCATACTTTCAAGGGACTTGTAAAATCACAAATAATCCGTTTTCATAGAAATTCGAGTGATAAGAAAAACTTTGAATCATCATGTTCGACCTTATTCAAAGCCCTCAAACCGAGAGGGTACTCTTCTCGGTTCCTGCGTAAAATAAAGTCTGAAACTTTGCATAATTTGAAAATCATTCCAGATAATGCCAGAAATTCTCGGCCTACCAAAATTTGTCATAATCGTCCGATTATTGGTGAATGAGAATCTCGGAAATGTGAAAAGAAAAGGTGTAAATTGGATAAATTTCTCCCTTCCCAGAGTACATTCACGAGCTTTCAAAACAAAAGCAAATTTCAAATTCAGTCGAAATTAGATTGCGATTCTGAAAATGTCATTTACTTAATTTCATGCAAATTGTGTCAAAAGCAGTATGTTGGCGAAACGAAAACCCCATTAAGATGCCGAGCAACTAGACACCTTTCAGATATTAGACTAGAGGAAGACACATGTGGCTGAACATTTTAATCTTCCTGACCATTTAGTCACTCGTGACTTTGAAATTATGCCTATCGACCAGCTACCTCTTTCAGACACAACAGAGGAAACTGATAGACAAAGAACACTAAGAGAATCATTTTGGATTAAAGAACTCGAAACACAATGGCCAAGGGGCATAAATTCGGACCCAGGCCTCTCTGATCAACGTGAGATTATCCCATTTACTCTCACATACAATCGGATAAATGTTGAAATTGCGAAAATCCTAAAGGATGAGTATCACAAATTACAGGACAATTTAAAACAACCATTCAACAAGCGTCCAGTAATTGCATTTAAGAAAAATCCTAATCTACGCGACATCTTGGTAAAAGCGAAACTCAAATAAGTGTTCAAAACATCAATCAATGATTTATCATTGTATACTAATCAGGCCATATGGCATCTCTTAAACAAAATTGACAATCTCAGGTGATAAAATAAGCAAAAATATTTTCAATTTTTTCAATTTTGAAAATTCTGAGCCGGTGCGTTTACAATATTACATACATACATTCACTGTCTACCACACATACATTCAATCATTACCATACATGCATTCAATCACTACCACACATACATTCATAAAGCACCATATATTTACTCGCTACAATACATACATTCACTCAGCACCATATATTCACTTGCTACCATACATACATCCACTCGCAACCATACATACATTCACTCTCTACCATACATACATTCACTCGCTACCATATATACATTCACTCTACCACACATACATTCAGTCATTTCCATACAAACATTCACTCGCTACCACATACATTCACCCAGCACCATATATTCTCTCGCTACGATACATACATTCACTCAGCACCAGACATGCACTTGCTACCATACATTTACCCGCTACCATACATACATTCACTCATTCCCATAAATGCATTCAGTCGCTACCATATATTCACTCACTACAATACACACTTTCACTCGCTACCATATATACATTCACTCTACCACACATACATTCAGTCATTTCCATACAAACATTCACTCGCTACCACATACATTCACCCAGCACCATATATTCTCTCGCTACGATACATACATTCACTCAGCACCAGACATGCACTTGCTACCATACATTCACTCGCTACCATAAATGCATTCACTCGCTACCATATATTAACTCACTACAATACATACCTTCACTCGCTACCATACATACATTCACTCACTACCATACATACATTCACTCTCTACCATTCATACAGTCACTTGCTACCATACATACATTCACTCTACCACACATACATTCAGTCATTACCATACAAACCTTCACTCGCTACCACATACATTCACCCAACACCATATATTCTCTCGCTACAATACATACGTTCCCTTAGCACCATACATGTCCTTGCTACCATACATTCACTTGCTACCATACATACATTCACTCCCTACCATACATATATTCACTCGCTACCATATATTCACTCGCGACAATACACACTTTCACTCGCTGCCATATATACATTCACTTGCTACCATACATTCGTTCACTTTCTACCCTCATTCACTCGCTTCCATAAATACACTCACCCGCTACCATGCATTCACTCGCTACATACATACTTTCACTCGCTATCTTATATATATATATATATATATATATATATATATATATATATATATATATATATATATATATATATATATATATATATATATATATATATATATATATATATATATATATATATATATATATATATATATATATATATATATTCACTCGCTACTATACATACATTCACTTGCTACTATACATTCACTACAATGCATACTTTCACTCGCTACCATACATAAATTTACTTGCTACTATACATTAACTACATACATACATTCACTCAGCACAATGCATTCACTCGCTGCAACACATACATTCACTCGCTGCCATAGATACATTAACGCGCTACCATACATTCACTCGCCGGGGTGGAGGGAGGGAGGGAGGGAGAGAGGAGTATCGCGTTTGATTTATGTTATATATGCCAATGGATAATTTATACATAAAGCATTATGTCAGCCGACGAGCGAAGTGAGGGTTTGGGGATAAACTTGTAAACCTCGCTCACCACCCCCACCAAACCAAATCCCTTTGAAATTGCCTATGTATGTGAACTAACAGAAATGGCTGCTTGGAGTCTAAATTTCACAATTTTCTAGGGGAAGACCACCGCGGCACGGAAACAATTAAGTTCTCAGCCAATGTGAAGCGAGCAGTGCCCGTAAATGCATTCAAATCACACACGCACTCAGGAAAGCACACACGCGTGCACCCCACCGCTACTCAGCCACCCGAAATCATTCCGCAATAGACAGACATTGTACTATGAACTTGAAAATATTATTTTGTGAATGGATTATATCACGTTAGGAGCAATAGATTATCACGCACATAGGTACTCAATATTCTATTTCTCATAAAAACCATGCGGAGTGAGAACGGTACAATAATTAACTCATCACTCATACGTTAGTTAATAGCATTACTGTCACGTTTATTAAGAATAATGTCTTCTCTGGGCTGTAGGCATGGACCTCAACGGTCTATGGCCTAATGAAATAAATCTCTCGTTACAGTCTCCTATCATATTCTAACTTCACAAACCCGCGTACGTTATACGCAAGCCAAGAGAAAACTATTTATAAACTATCTATATAAATTCTCGCGATTCTTGATCATTAAAAAGTTTAAAAAAATCAATGCTGTTCGCTGTTGATCGCTTCATGTATTCTGATGAGACAGTCTTTGCGTAAATCGGGATTGAAAAATACCAAGTTACGTAATTCACAACGCGACATTAGATAGGCCTCCATTTGACGACGGGTAAACGTCGGTAGCTATCCTCGAGTTCAGATCGAAGTGGCTTATGTAATTAATTTCTGCAGACTACATTTTCCATGGGGTTTAACTCAGGATATGCTGAATATTTTTAAAACAATTTGGCTGAAATTTGTTGGTGACTAAGCTACTGTGACCGACAACATTCAGTCAAATTCTTCTAAAAATATTCAGCAGGTCCAGAGTTATTGCTCATTGAAACGGGTATACATTTTTCAACAATTTTGGTGGAAGATGTTGCTGTCTACGACCGCACCATCTCCCACCAAATTTGTTGAAAAATGAACACCAGTTCATCCTTTAATTTAATTTGAAAATTTAAAGTTTTGAGGTCTACCAGAGTGGTAAGGGTTAACTGAATATTAAAGTTATTATATTTCAATTGACCTTTCCAGTTTTAGCTATGCCCCGCCCTTCACTAGCTAAGCTCCACCCACACCTCTCTCGTGTTGGGATCGCTCGATCCCTGAACTCACTAACTATCAATTTCCGGAAAACTATGCAGGTAAGCTGTTAAATATTTTGAAACTAATTTGACTGGGCGCTGTTGCAGCAACAGCGTCCAGTCAAATTAGTTTCAAAATATTCAACAGACTGTTTATTGAATGTTTTGCAATTCGTACAATGTGTCGAACTATTAAGAGTTAAAGACGGACTAGTTTGAATCATCCATGACGCCGTGATCAGAAAGGTCTATTGATGAATTCAATACTGAATTTAATCACTGTCTCGTAAATACTCTAGCTATATCCTGTTTTCGGAGAGTAAACGATTTTATTTACATTTTAACCACAGCCCAATTCGAATAATATCCTAGTTGATCTGGAACAGGATATTCAGCCTACTATTATTTAAGTCGTATAACTTATAGCTGTTCGTACATTCACGAGTTCATCAAATCTACAGTTATAGGGATACTTTTACTGAGAAGTTAAATTGGTGTGTGGACGTTATTTGCTTTAACATTAGGTAGGCCGAACTAATTTGCATATTTAAATTTGTGCAAACTAAAACATTAACTTGAAAAAATAACGAACTTGGTATTAAGAAATTCGTTAAAAACGAGTGATTTCAGTTATTTCGTAGGCTTATGCTTGTGTAAATTATTTGTGCTTCAATCTTTTAAAACCATTGTTTCAGACCACTAATACTACCATGGCGTGCTTGTCAATCGTCAGACGACGCAGGTCCATTGCTAACGTTCTTGTACTCGTACTTCTTTGTGTCTTTATTTTGCTTCTTATAACTACAATACTGGAATATGGAGAGTATTCGAAACGGCGCGTTCAAAAGCTGAAATCTGGCGCCTTGATATACAGACAGTCACACAAGCTTAAAACAATACACGATGGTAGCTTGTCATGGGTCAAGGACGCCGTCATAAAGGTTCCAGCTGACGGAACGATACCAGTTATCGTGGTCGAGGAGCATCACGAAGGTATTTATCGATGTATGACATGCCAGTTATCGTGGTCGGGGAGCATAACGAAGGTATTTATCGATGTATGACATGGTGCACGATTTCCTGATAATTCAATATACCGTGATTCGAAATTATTAATGTTTAATATTTTCTTTGACTGGAAGAACTGGTAACAATAAATTGCCGTCAAAGTAATTTCAAAATATTCACGAGAATGACGTTAATTAAATACGACTCACGACACCATACCCAGT
Organism: Chaetoderma sp. LZ-2023a; assembly: GCA_034401795.1. Lineage (NCBI taxonomy): Eukaryota > Metazoa > Mollusca > Caudofoveata > Chaetodermatida > Chaetodermatidae > Chaetoderma > Chaetoderma sp. LZ-2023a. Next base: position 120,135,087 of record CM067374.1, on the reverse strand, counting down.
AAGTCCTACCAATATTGGTAGAAACAATATATTGAGATATCGCAATATTTTAGGTAATATATCAAGTTCTCCCGATAATGTTTGTATGGTAGCAACAGTAGCTTCAAGTCAAGATAATCTCAAAATATATAAGTTTGATGTGGGTTAAATATGTGCATCATAAAAGCTGTTGAACATTTTGAAACTATTTTGATCTGGGGTCGTGGCAGCAACAGCTCCCGGGTTAGGGAGCAGCTCACCAATTATTTTCAAAATATTCAACATAGTGTTTTATTAAATTGGTGGCTGGGGTGGGGTTATAATTTTAAATCTGGCCACTTTCTCAGAAAATACTTTTCCTAACAATTCATTAATGGCACTATAATGGACCTTTCCAGTTTTAGCTACGCCCCGCCCATCTCTATCTAAGCTCCACCCACACCTCCATGTTGGGATCGATCGATCTTTGAACTCACTGACTATCAATTTCCAGAAAACTATACAAGTAAGCTGGTTAAGCATTTTGAAACTAATTTGATTTGGCAGCAATAGCGTCCATTCAAATTAGTTTCAAAATATTCACCAGAATATTTATTAAATGGTAAAGACATACAATTCGTACAATGTGTCGGACTATTAAGCGTTAAAGACTGACTATATCGAGTCATTCATGATGCCGTAATTATGACGTCATCTAACACGTCACGTAGTTGATTATGACGCCATATGATGGATAAACTTGGAAAAGTCCATTTAGCTTTATATATAAAAGAAACCAGTCACTTATTCAATAGTGACATTTATTTCTTAGTCTTTGCAATCGGAAAAAGAAACGGACTAATTATACGCAAACATCGGCTACCCTTGTATAATGTATATATTTACATGTGAAATAATGTGTTGAATATTTTTAACCAAATTTGATTGGGTGCTGTTACCGGCTATGAATACACGTGGCTATCAATGACATTCACTGGCGAGACTAGGATTTTAAGCGTACTCTTACTTGAGTATACGCGAACGCGTTTGAAAAAGAAAACCCAGCAGATGACGGGTAGAGAGTATCCCATTACGGCCTTACATAAACCTAAACGTGTTGTAATCTTTAAGGCGTTTATTTGCTAGTTCCCAATGCTGGGGTATAGACTCACGTTATATAAACCTAAACGTACCAGTTCCAGGATATATGTATCTATACAAGCCCTTTTAACACGTGAAATACCAGTGTCTTAATCAAGTTCAGGATGACAATACAGGAAAACTGTTGGGTATTTTGAAACTAATTTGACTGGCACATGTTGCTGCCTGTTCGAGTCAAATTAGTTTCTGAATATTCAACATAATATTTGTTACTTTATAAAGAATTTGTCGTTTCTGGTTTGCAATGACTAAAAGGGTAACGAGGACATCGTATGTATTAACTGTCTGACCGCTACAAGCCACCTGACAATAATTTCAATGGGCAATAACTCTCTACATGATGCACATTTTGAAAACAATTTGACTGAAAGTTGCTGGTGGCTTAGCCACCAACAATTTTCAGTCAACTTGTTTTCAAAGTATTCAATCCATAGATAAACACCATACAAAATGTCGTCTGCAGACATTCAGCAGGCAGACAGTTAAAGGCACGCGCGGGTGACGCGGATGAATGCGTGCAAAGGTCTGAATATTTTATTTAACATGAATTTTTTATATATATATATATATATATATATATATATATATATATATATATATATATATATATATATATATATATATATATAGAGATTTAACATGAAGGATACAGAAAATTGTGTATCCGGTTTGCATTTAAATATTAAATCAAAAATGAGGAACAGAAATGACACATACATGTATGTTTTTAGAATCAAACAACAGCACTCAGAAATCGTAGACGGCTCTCCGCCTTTTAGTTCGGCTGATTGGTTATTTATGCGGGGCCGGATATTATTGAACTAAGTTGACGTCATTACGCGGGATTCCCCCAAATCAACGCGCGTTTGCTGGCTGGTAAAGTAGGAAATGAGCAGCTTTGAGCTATTATTGCGCTAAACAACACTGAATTTTAAAGAGTTTCTATGATAAACTACAATCACAATATTATTGAAGGCATACATCATTGGAAAGTTCGTCAAATTTTTTTTTTGTAAGATTTTCACAAAGTTATTCGTATATATAAAATTTACCGTTTTCCCTAGATTTAGTAAATCAATTGACCAATATGGGTATACAAAGTGTGTTGTATCCGAGACTAGTAGTAAACTAATACCGTTCTCGCTACGCCCGGCGATGTACCAGCCAGAAGTGCTGTGAGCGGTGACTTATGAGGAGGGTATTTTCCTTAAAATACGCGAATCTGTGAAAGTTGTATTTGGAGGAAGGTGTCACCCCCACCCCTTCATAGACGGAGGTTCTTGTGGCGGGGAGGGGATCCGCTAAAGAAAATTGTAGCTTACACGCTCCGAGAAGTTTCTCAGAGCATCTAATTTTCAATTTTCTCCGGGGGCCCCAGAACCTCTGTCTATTCTGGCATTTCCTGCATCCTGATTGATAAATAACATACTTATTTCTTTTCGACTATTGCCATTAATTTTCATTAAAATGTGGCACTTCTTGCTGGATGATACCCCCCCCCCCCCAACTCCATAGAAACTTTCAAATTTGATTTTGGTGGATGCCCCAGGACAACTGCCTCGTCTGCCCAGTCCTAAATACAGCCCTGTATTTCTGAATGGATTAAGATCAAACTGGGTCAACATTAATATATTGACATTATGTTGCGAAAATGAAGCTGATTCGATGTGAAACTCCAGTTATCCACTCTTAACAGTATTGGAAATATCTGTCTTTTGGTGGCACGTCATTTTTATACCCGGTTAACAGGGCCGCTGCCCTCTTTAATGATAAGCTGAATTTCTTTTTTAAATTAATTTTTTCTATTTGGTGTGTGTGTTGTTTTTATTCACAAAATCTGCCGAGTTCTTATTTGTGGAAATGTTTTTAGATAATTTATATTCAATAATGTCCCCTTGCCAAATGCGACAGCCTAACTAACAGGCGTAATTTGTCCAAAACCTTACCTTACACCCTGTGTGTTGTTGATATAAACCACCGAATCTGCAAAACAAGTGGCAGAACATGATTAATAATAATAATATAATTATAAATAATATAACATATTTTCAATAAATTAGCATTAGGGAATAGCAATAAATAAATAGTACAAGCCTTATATGTTGTACTTATGAGCACAGATTCAGAACTGAAAAAATAATTTTCGATTGATCAGTTGGATCCTTTTCACAGAAAATATTCGAACTAAAGCGATGTTAATCTCATCTCAAATGTTGTAGGCATATTGTACCGATAGATTATGGTTTATAGATTCCATATCATTCATATCCCGTCACACACCCTTATCCGTATCATAATTATCTGCTTTGTAATATTGCGTAAATGTTGAACAGTGATCTCCACCATTTTGTCCCCTCTAGCGATAGTGTGTGATGTCAAATAAGTGCTAATGCATTACATTCTTTATTGTGTAATAATAATCTTGTTGAATACTTTGAAACTAATTTGACTAGATGTTATTGCTGCCTTAGGCAGCAGCACACTTCCAGTCAATTTAGTTTTAAAATATTCAACAGCTTACCTGTACGGTTGCTTTTATACCACATTGTCAATGTATAGACTATAACTCTATAACTGAGTGCATAAACCCAGAAAGACGCGTTAGGTTTTTTCTGATTGGTTGAAAAGTAAATCATGACAGCCATCATAAGTTGTACAAATGTACCAATATTTAACTACTAAAACCGTAATATCCTTCTTTGACTGGATGATAAAAAGCTTAAAATTTCCATGCATAATTTATGAGTGACCTATTTTATCATCTGTATAGATATGACTAGATGAGGTTAGTTATCCTTCAAGCCAATATTTTCCGGAAATATCTGTCTCTAAACTAGATTTGTCCACAAGAATCCTGAATTTTAAACGTGGTGGCACGTTTGATCATAGTTAGAGCTATTACGTTCTACCTTAGGGTGTGGGGGTGATATAAATATTATATCGTCATGCAGAACTAAATGTTGTATGCCTATCCTCGCCTTCTGGGAAGCAGGGTAATAGTCAATGGTGGGTGGGGGCAAGATCAAGTTTATATCGAAACTCACTCAACAAAAGCAGCTAACCATTCGAGCACTTTATCTCCTTGCATGCTATAAAAATAAAGCCTCATTAAATATCTTTTCATTCACAGTTCTGCCTTATTGGTTTGATGCGGTGAAAAAAGGCCTTGTGAAGAAACAAGGGGTGACTTTGGTAAGTATAATCCAGAGATTAAGCATAACTTTATCACCAATCATGCGTGTTTGAGAGATCAGCTGTATTTTGAAGTCGAAAGATAGAGGACTGTGCTGAGCCTTTTAGCCATTCTTTCAAACTATCGATACAGTGATTTGCTTGCCGACTCATGATCAGAATCTGCTCCTCCGGTCTCTGACAAACTAGCTCATATCTGAGCCAACTAACCTTTCTATTCTATGTAGTTAATATATTGATGAGAACTATACCATACATGTCTGTAAAAGTCGGCCAGCAAAGATGGTCCATATTTGGCCATGTGCTAAGGATGCCAGAAGCCACACCAGCACAGAGAGCCTTGGAATTCGCCTTACTCGGAGCCAGAAAATACAAAGCCCGGAGAGGACGCATTGCATAAATCTGCTAGGTGTGCCACGATGTGACCTCAAGATAGCAGGACTCTGTACACTCAAGTCAAGAATGAACCTGAGGAAGCTAAGGATTTCGGCTGAGAACAAGACACAGTGGGCCAAAGCGAGGGAGGACTGATTGCAGCTGTAGGGTGTTTATACTACTACAGCCGCAGAATACAGTAATCATATCGTCAGTGTGTCAGTATATCAGACATGTGAAAGCTGGTCGGCCAAACCTTGACTTCTAGTCTTGGTGCGGTGGTCCAGTGGAAAGATATCTGGTTGCTGATGCTATGCGGAGTTGCACTATGGCGGTTCGATCCCCCCGACCGGGAGATGGTGATCATCAAATTAAACTAATGGGTGCATGACTGTCGGCTGGTTAGCATGTGGAAATTGAAGCCGCACGTTGCCAGTGCGTCAAAAAAATAAAAATACATAGTTTGGCAAAACGAAATTAATTCAGTCAGTTCAGAAACATGTGCTATCTCATGCCTGTTGGTATCAACTATCAAGTTCCACGGGTCACTGGTTGTTAACTGCATTTTTCATTCCTTATCAGTATCCAAGGCTGAACTCACATGAGCGAGTATAACTCCTGGCTAACATTGATGTAGCAATGGATGAATCCAGTCTTAGCTATTCACCGCCCATCTCTAGCTAAGCGCCACCCGCCCACGCTTTGTCCATGTTAGGATCGATTGATCTCTGCACTCCCTGACTGTCAATTTCCAGAAAAATATACTTTCGGAAGTCTGAACACGAATTAATTATTGCATCAATATGATTAGTTAATTAAGAAAAATCAACAGATTAACTGATTCTAAAAAGTTGTTCTGACGAAAATATGTTTTGTGAACGCAACAAACGAAAATCCAACATGATGAGCCACAGCGCCTCCTTATTGATAGTTTCTTTATGATGCTGATATTTCAGATCTACGGATGGGTTTTCTTCGAATTAAAAATATACTAGTATGGATACAAAATTCTTACTTCGAAGCAACACCCACTCGGTTTTACGTCGCATTAACTGCTCGGCGTAGGCCAACAGATGTGAATCAGGCCTATGTTTCATATTACCGCATTAGGTGTTTCCAGTACAAAACCACTGTAAAAGGCATAGACGGGAAATGGATTACTGAATCACTTGTGAGGTCCGCTCCCTACCTGGTTGCTATGACTGTTCTGCAGCTGAAGAAGTGGACACTTTTTTCAGCAACAATCAGCTTTTCTTTAGTCTTCCCCACCGTGTCCAGTCCACTGCGATCCCCTGGGCTCCTTTTACTTCTTTCTCATCTTTAGTAGGACGTTCTTCGAGGTCTGATGGCAAAACATGTAGCAAGTTTATCTTGTGGCGTCCCTTGCGTGCCTGAAATCTGTTGGGAGCTACCACTTCAAATTCTAGTGCTTTCTGAGCAGACATATTTTCTGACATTCGAAAAACATGTCCGAACATAGACTATCACTGCTGCGCTACCCTCACAGATAGTGGCCCTGTGTTGCTCAGTTTATAGATTACTGCATTTGATACTAGACTATGTGTATTAATTTCTAATGGCTCGCAGATGTCTGCGGTGACATGCATCAAGTGTGTTCAAGAGTGCTTTTGGAGCTTCATAGTTGTTGCAATTGTACAGCATTATGGAAACACATGTAGCATCATATAGTTGCATCTTGACTTTCGTGTGGATTTTAGAGCCAGGAATCCACAATTTCCAAAAGACTAGAGGGCGACACTTCCTCTTACACAGCGAGGTCCAATATCGGTAGAGCTGTAGAGGAGGGAACCCAAGATTCTGCTCTTCCGCCACTTCTCAATGACCCCCACCCCCAGCCCCACCCCCGATGGAGCGTGCCATCATCATTCATTTATGTTGTGTAAGATAGGTATATGAGTGCGGTTTACAGCCTTGAGATATCCTGTGGCTATTGGAAGTAGTTTATCAAGAAGCCTTTTTCCTCGTCGATAAAGTCACCATCCTGTGCATATTCCATCTCTAGTGGCATGCCTATCATTGAGATTGAAGAGGGTGGTCTTCTGGAGTGTTCTACAACAGATGATAGTGCAGCGATGGGATAGTAAATGAGGAGCACTGATGATAAACCATCACCCTGTGGTGATCCTATTTATGTTTCAAACTTTACAGAAACTGTTGATTTGATGCAAACATTTAGTTTTATGTTTACCAATAAGTGTCTCACCAGGCATAGTTAGTCATTATTGCAGCAATCTTGATGAAAAATTGAAGAATCCGTGGTCTCTGGATGTTATCAAATGCATGTGACATGTCGATGCCCATTTTGTAGAAGTCCCAATTCTCTGATAGTACTACTGTTAAAATTCGCTGTACACTTACTATGTCACCGCAGCTACGTCCTCTCCTATACCACTCTGCCAGTATCAAGCAAATTTGTCAACCTTATCTCTGATACGAGATAATGTTCCATTTGATAGAATTTTTGGGATGCTGTTCAAAAGCACTATTGGTCTCAGGTTGGAAAAAGGTCCGCATGGTTCTCACACAGCATCGATAGGAATATGTTGTTCAAAGGCAGAGTTGATGATGTGTGCGATTTATGTCGAGGTGGCATTATCTGCATATTTAAGGAGTTCATTACTAATGTCGTCACGCCTTCGTGCAGGGCCATTCGTTAGTGATGTTAAAGCTTGTCCAATTTCTGCTTATGTTATTGGCTCTTGCAGGAGCTGTGGTTGGCCTTCAAACATGAGTAAAGGTTCATTTTCTCTGTCAGTGAACTGATCATCGAACAATTCCTTGAGTCCTTTAGCCTTCCCCTGGTTTGTGGAGTGCTGATTTTTAATGTTCTGCACTGATCACTTTTCGACAATCATCAGTGGATGTGATCTTGTTTAACACGTCATCTCTTTTGATGGCACATTCTTTCTATCGTTCAATGATCTGGTACTGGATCTTATAGCGGGTTGCTTGGTATTTATGGCTATACTGTTTAGCAGCTGATGTCTCCACATAGTTTAGGACATTTCTTAGGCATTCGTTTGGTTTTAAGTCGACGGCAACCATGGCCTCTGCGCAATTATTATTTTCCTATACAATGCCTGAATTGCCTTGTCATTATCTAGATTTAAGAGATCGTGCGTGACCTTGAAATTTAGTTTTGAGGGTCAGTTGTAGATCAAGCACCTTTGATCAATTCTTAATCGCATAATCACTGGTTTATGGTCGGAATTAAGGTCTGTACCACCTGGAAGATCGCGAGTCTCTGATTAACGACTTTGCGTTCACCTTGCACAGTATGCATTCAATCTGATTAAAGATGGATTTTATAGTTTTAGATTTCTTGTCAGCTATATGTCCAGCCCATGTTGTTCAATGACGGAACAGTTGATCAATCCACAATCGACCTGGTTTGTGGTCGGAATTGATGTCTGTACCACAGTACTACCATAGGGTCAAAGTCTCGGAGTAACACCTTTGCATCCACATTGCACAGTATGTATTGTCAATCTGATTAAAGATGGTTTTGTGGACTTAACTTTCTTGTCAGATATGTGTCCTGTCCATGTTGTTCCATGATGGTGTGGGAACATAAGGCTGTGTTTGTGCATGTAAACCACACCTGCATATGAAGGCAAGTAATGCATCTCCCTTACTGTTGCGATTTCCCATTCTGTAGGAACAAATACACAAATCAAACCCTGGTTACTCGGCTGTGTAGCTTAGTTTTCCATGTTTAGAGTTGAAGTCACGATATAGCCCAACCCATGCCTATTTCAAACATGGCAATGATATCACAGTTTTATACACTAATACACATGTCTTCACACAAGACAATACTATATTGACCTCAAATACCTAATCCAAGACAAACCACCACATATCATAGCCATCACTGAGGTAAAACCAAAGAACTATAAAGTTCATCGAACGCTAGCTGTTTACAACATAGAAGGATACAACATTGACGAATCTAATATTGCTGACAAACACGGGAGAGGCATTCTTTTATTCATAAGGTAATCTATATCCTATAACCTGTTAACCACCCACGATGCATTTGTAGAATGTCTCCTCTGTGATATAACTGTGGAAACGGAAACTGTAAGGATTGGTGTATTTTATAGAAGCCCACGTTCAGATAGTTTGAACGATATACAACTTTGCCATGTACTACATATACTATGTTCTGATAGCAGACGCACACTTATACTGGGCGACTAACATGCCGCATATCAATTGGTCACTAGCTACATATACCAGCGCTACCAATTTAGATTTTACTTATCACTTTATTGAGACAATACGAGATAGCTTCCTACAGCAATAGATAACAACTCCCACTAGAGGGCAGGGCTCTGCTAACTTGCTAAGTCCTCAATACTAGATCTACTATTTACAAATTATCCTGAACTAGTTAATGACATAGTTGTTAATGTCCCACTCGGTAAGAGTGATCATTTTATAATACACGTTGCAGCCCATCTCGGCCTGGTCAGCGGTACAACCACAAAATTGCGATATTGCTATGATAAAGCAGATTATAAAGCTATGAATGCATATCTGAACATAGACTGGAGTAAACTTATGGGACGGATCAATGATGTTAATTGGCAAACAATACTTTCAAAATATCACGAAGCTGAAGAGAAATTAATTACTAATTACTCTTTTAAAAACTACAAGTAAACGAAACAAATACCCACTTGATAAAACAACCAGAAGTAAGATTAATAAAAAGAAACGTCTCTGGAGAAAATATATAGAAACTGAGAGTGAAGACACATATGCTGAATACTGTAGAATAAGAAAGTCAGGACAGCTACAAGAAAAGCTATGAAAATGCATGAACATAATATCTCGAAATGTGTTAAACAAAATCCAAAGAAATTTTGGAAATATGTTCAATCCTTGACAAAAACCATAATTGGTATCCCTTTTTTGTTAATATAACAATGGTGTTTTTACTATAAATGATAAGGAAAAGGCAGATGTTTTAGCCGACTACTTTAATTCTGTTTTCACTGTTGAACCTGCCAATTTCAACAAGACATATAATTACGCAGTCTCCATAGTTGTTAATATCACTTCAGATATTGTGAAAGAAAAATTATCCAAACTCAAGATTTCTAAATCTCCTGGACATGCCAAATTGCATCCTAGACTAATATACGAACTTAGGCAAGTATTCTACCATCCTTTGTCATTGTTTTTTAATAGATTACTAGACTAGATTACTATATTACTAGCGCCAATATATCAGCCATATTAAAAAAGGCGGACAAAAAGAAACCTGAAAATTATCGCCCAATCAGCCTAACGTCGGTAGTGTGTAAAATAATGGAATCAATTATTAAGGATGCAATAATGGACCATCTAAGAACAAATAAAATGCTTTCAGACAAACATTTTGATTTTATCAGTGTCCGATCTAATGTTCTACAATTGCTACATGTACTTGAAAAATGGCTGCAGACACTTGATAAAGGCGGGATGATTAATGTCATCTACTGCGACTTTGTAAAGGCATTTGACAAGGTTCCTCACAAACGTCTCATCAACAAGTTGTCTATATATGGCATAGAAGGTAAATTGTTAGATTGGATACAAGCATTTTTAACTGCTTGGATGCAACAGGTATTAATTAACGGGGTCTCCTCTGAAACAACACAGGTCACAAGTGGCATACCACAAGGTTCTGTTTTGGGACGACCTGTTTCTTTTCATAATATATATCAATGATCTTCCTGGTGCAGTTAACTCTGGTTCTGAAACGTTCCTGTTTGCAGATGGCACAAAGCTCTTCACATCGATTTTTAATCGAACAGACTGTATTTCACTGCAAAAAGACATAAATTCGATGTGTTCATGGACGGATGATTCATTATTAAAAGTTCACCCAGATAAGTGCAGATATGTGCGAATCTCTACTGAAAAACAGACCCACACTCATATACAATGAACTCATGCAGCCATACATTAACATACTCCCCTGCTGAAAAAGATATTGGTGTAATAATGGATGACAAGCTCAATATCGACCAGCACATAAATGAAAAGATAAACAAAGCACACCAAACAATGGGATTAATCCGACGTACGTTTAGCTAAATAGATAAATATAATCTTACCCACCCATTCAAGGCCCTCTTTAGTTCACATACTGAATATGCTAAGGTTGTCTGGGCCCTATATTTGAAAAAACCCCGCATAAATGCTGTATAAAATGTTCAAATACGAGCCACCAAGCTCGTGCCTGGTCTACATTATCTACCATTCTGTGAACGCCTACAAACTTTGAAATTACCAACCTTGGCATTTCGTAGATTATGTGACGATATGATAGATTTATAAACATCTCAATAACAGATATGACCAAGGAACATCAGACTTCATTGAACTTCACAACACAAATACTAATACAAGAGGCCATAGCTTAGAAATCATGAAAGTTAGACATAGACTAGACATAAGGAAGTACTCCTTCCCATTACGGTGCACTGATCATTGGAATAAACTCTCTGAATATGTCATCAGCGCACCTTCAATTAATGCTTTTAAACATAAATCGGACAAACTTTGGAAAAATCACACTATGCGCTTGAACTTTGAAGCTAAACTTACATGTATTTCCAATTCTACTTCAATACTAGTTGACCTGTGTGAAACTTATTCCTGACGTTAGAGGCCTGAGGCCTGGTGTCAGATGTCCTTTCATTGTATCATTGTATCAGTGTATCATAGGAAGAGTTGACATCTTGCTGGAATGTTGATAGTTGTGTGCAATTCATCATAGAAGGATTCGAGTATTGAAGAATCGGTGTCACTTCTCAGCAGTTGGGCCTTATGCATTCACAATGTGACATTTTGTGTTAATGCCATTTCTCATTGGTATGGGTGGCTAGGTCAATAATTGCAATGCGTTCTGTGACGCATGCAAACTGAGGACATGGTCCATCAATCTTGGTCATATTACAAAACCTCGGTCTTAGTGATTGGCTTCTTTCTGTTCGAGTAGAATTACATGTAGTTTATAAATGGCTGTTCTGAGTGAGTAGATACTTTTGTTTCTTGGATAGATGCAATATCAAGGTTGTAGTGATCGCAGTCTCTTCCCAGGGTTTCTATTTTTGATGAGATGGCTAGATCGTGAACGTTCCACATTGCCATAGCGAATTCAAATGGAGGTGGCAGTATTCAAGGGTGTCAAATACAGCATTTGTTTGGGTGAAGAAAATTAGACATAACCTGTATGTGGTTGTCATTTCACAAAGCTTGATGGCGTTGGCTTCCACGAAGGCACTTCTTCCATTTGTAACTATGCCCATCCCATTTTCTAGCTCAGCTCCGCCCACTTTGTACGTGTTGAAATCGATTTATATATACACCTGTGCAAAAGTTAAGCACCACCCTATTTTTACGCACATGCGAGGGTATATTCATGTGCTATGAAGAAAGCAATAGCATAAACATTTATGTACCCATCCATCTTAGTGCAAGAGGTAATAATGCAACTAGAGGAATGCTGATTATGATGGTGGGGAAACACTGTATGTTTTTGTTTGAACTTGAAAACGAGGCCTGAATATGGTTACGTTGACACAACTGACAACTATTGCCCTACAGGTGACACACGTGGCTAGATTGTCATTAATGGTGTCTGAAAACGAAGTTTAACATCTGTGCACGAGTTTGAGACTGTCATTATTAATACCGGGTATATCCACCTTGTGCCTGGATGACGGCCTGGACACGACGTCTCATGCTGGTCACCAACCGACTGATACGCCATTGTGGTATTCGTTGCCATTCAAGATGGAGTGCGTCTGTTAATTCCTGTAGGTTCTGCACAGGAGGATCCCTCCTTCTCACCATGTTTCCCAGAATGTCCCAGATATGCTCAATAGGGTTCATGTCAGGGCTCCTTGCTGGCCATGGTAGGGTTTCGATGGCATTCTGGCGGAGGTATTCATGCACAGCTCTAGCACGATGTGGTCGGGCGTTGTCATCCATGAATATAGGGTGGGTTCCAGGTGCATGATTTACAAAATGAGGGACCACAACTCTATCCAGTATGGAATCTTGATATCTTTGTCCATTTAGTGTTCCAGGTACAGTCAACAGATCTAGCTTACAATCAAATGAGATGCACCCCCATATCATAACGGAACCTCCACCAAATGGAACTTCTTCCATGATGTTACGTTGGTCGTACGCCGTGCGTCTGGACCTCCATACACGAGTTCGACCATCTGTGGCATGAAGCAGGAACCGACTTTCATCGGACCAGTGTACCCGTCTCCAGGATCTCATGTTCCAGTGTCTTCTTTCGTTGCACCACCTCAGACGCTCCTCTTTGTGGTGTGCAGCGAGGAGAGGACGTCTGACAGGTCTCCTAGCTTTCATGCCAGCAGCATACAGTCTCCTTTTGACGGTAGACATTGACACTCTATTGCGCGTTTCCCATTGCTGGCTGAGCACTCTGCTGTTGGTGAATGGAGATCTCCTAACAAGGCGTACTAGGGCTCGATCATCACGGGCAGTAGTCTTCTTCGGTCTTCCAGATCTAGGCCTGTCGTTCACCTCGTTAGTTTGCCCATGTTTTGCAATCAAACGACTGATTACAGTATGGTTAATGTTCAGCTGTCTGCCAATCTCTCTGCATGACATACCAGTGGTATGCATGCCTATGATTTGCCATTTCACACGATCACTTAACCTTCGTCTTGCCATAGCGGTTCACAATCAAGAGATAATTCTCTCTGTACAAATAAACCACGGCCATGAACACAAAATTCCTAATCTTGTAGCCTAAATCTGTATGTAATGTTCTACACCTCAAACTGGACTTTTACATAACTGAACACGTGTGCTGTTTCCCGCCACGCACGGACATCAAGCGGCGTGAAGTCATGCATGCATGTGCATTTCGTACTTGGAATTATGTCAGCTAACGCGGGGACAAAAAGTATGGCAGCCTAGTTGTACCATCATGTTTCTACGTTCTATTGTTTTTGCTGGTGCTTAACTTTTGCACAGGTGTATACTTTGAAAGCTAAATTTCCAGAATCGCAATTTAAAAGTACTTGTACAAGTAATCTGTTAAATCTTGTGAAACTACTTTGATTGGAAGCTCTTGCTGCCTATGTAGGCTTGTGCGATTACGTGATTAAATCGAAAAATCGTGATTATGTTTTAAATCGTGAATTTATATGATTCAAAATTAAATAATCGAATAATCGTGAATATTTTCTATTGCATAAAATACTTCAAACCCTAACTTTCAATTACTCTTTAACGTGATCGGTCATGAAAAATCACATTTTGCTTAGAAAATGCATTCCAGAGATATAGTCTTCTCTTGTCCTGCAAATGGACATTTCTAAACACCATTGTAATTGTCTTCATTGATATTCTTTTGTTGTTATGTCTTGGTAATTTGTATCCAAGCTGATTAATCGAGCAATCGCGATTATTTTTTAATAATCGATCGCGATCAATCAACGCAATAATCGCAGAAGCTGATGCCTATGGATGGATCCCATCTGTCACTCAGGTATATGACATAAAAATTAAATGCCACTTGTTAGCTGACGTCACAATCAAAACTAGAATGTGCAGTTGATGGCACGTCATCGCAAATCCCCACGCTGTTGCCAACTTTGATGGGAGGTCGAGGATCTACATTCTCTGTGTGCTCTTGTTTATATTTAGACTCCGTTTTCATTTATGTAAAAGCCTACTTTGTTAACCCATTGTTATCAAAATACTCTCAAATTTCACAGTCAGCAGCACCGAATTGTGGAATAATAAACAAAGCTTGCCAATAGACCTTTCCACTTTATTCATCCATCATATGACGTCATAATTAACTATGTGACGTGTAGAATGACATTATAATCAATGACGTCATGAATGACGTAGATAAGTATGCCATGAACGCATAATTGAAGACGGCTATCTGTTGTTGTACGAATTGGATGTCTTTACTATTTAATACATTTTCTATTGAATGTTTTGAAACTAATTTGACTGGGCACCCAGTCAAATTAGTTTCAAAATGTTTAACAGCTTATCTGTATAGTTTTCTGGAAATAGATAGTCATGGAATTCATGGATCGATCGATTCCAACACGAGCGAGGTGTGGGGGAGTTTAGCTAGAGGTGGGCGGGGCTTAGCAATAACGGGAATGGTCCATTCTATGATCAGGTTACATATGATCACTTTCTTTATCAGATTCACATTGATGGACACAGTGACATGGCTCCACCTATTTTCTATGAAGAGTATCCGCTTCATCGCTACCCAGCCTCGCCTATTGAACTGCGGGCTATGATGCAACGCAATGATGCCTTTATAATGGTGAGAAAACCAATACTGTCAACCCGGCCCAAGAATCTACCTGTCATCGGGGGTGTGGGGGGAGGGGGCACATGATGGGGTTGTTTTGGGGTGTTTTTTTAAACAGATGGTCATATGACTACCTGTCTTAAAGATCATCATGTGACTGCAAAACTCAGTGACTTCAGTTAGAGACATTGGCTCCCAGATATAAATAATTTTGGAAATACTCAGTATCTTTCTTGTAATATAACGGTCATGGTGTATTATAAGAGTACCAAATTACACTAAATTTTTATAAGCAATTTCTGATCCATCATCCATGTTTAGTATTATTTGTTGCTTTTCTGGAACATCTGTTAACAAAAGAGTTTAGTGAAGTACTATGTATAGGAAAAAAATTCAATTGAAAAAACCCTCAGAAAATCTTAAATATATATACACTAGACAGTTCGCTGGCCTCAGACAAAATACTGGTGACACGATGCTCAAAGCTCAAAAAAATTAAAAACATCAAGTCACAGAAAGGTCACCACAAAAATTTTAGGATGACATCAAAGAAAGTTTACGTAATAATATTTCTTTATAATATATAGATCTATCAATGAATCACAAGCAGTCACTAAAAGCTAATACACTAAGTTTCTTTTTTTCTGAATGCAACCGTCAGTATATAAACAATGCTTCTTTGGTCAATACTAGAATTTTAACATTGACACTTATATCAGCCAAAAACGGCTTCTGCAGTGGTCTTGAGAAATGTTCATTTGCAGACCAAGAAGACTATTTTTTGAAAATTTACTACTGCAATGACTGGCTCGACAACCGAGTCAGTCATTCCAGTGGTAAATGTTAAAAAAATAGTCGTCTCTTCGTCTGCAAATGGACATTTTCTGAGAAAAATTAAATTTTCTTCAAAATTTTTTATGGTTAAATGGTTAATAAAGAATCCTTTAACAGTCTCGCGGCTGCAAGACACTCAACAATCGTTTCAATGAGCAAAATCTTTTGACTTGCTGAATATTTTGAAAACAATTTGACTGAAAGTTGTTAGTGGCGAAAGGTCAGCAGTCAGCTTTTTAATGAATGATGAAGACTGGTAAAAAAATTTTTTAATAGGTTTTTGCTTAGTGAAAGTCTCTTTATAGGCCAAAGGAAAACTATTTTGGAAGATTTACCACTGGAATGACTGGCTCGGTTGTCGAGCCAGTCATTCCAGTGGTAAATTGTCAAAAAAACAGACTTCCTTTGTCCTGTAAATAGTCAATCGCCAAGGTTACTTCAGATGGTTTTGGCTAGCTTGACTGTTGAATGGTTCTTAAGCTAGTATGTAATGATCACAGAAGTTAATAACAAATATCTCATAGCGCTATCCTATTTATAATATATGAGAACTTTGAATAAATTCTTAATACACAGCAGTAAATGATGTCATAATTTAACATCTTATGTTAGCCCTAATTATTTGTATTGCATCAAGGAAGATAACGCATATAAGTTGAACCTTCAAAAGTACATTTTACTTCGCTTAAAGATCGTGTATTTCTTTTGATAGCAAGAGTTGTCATTTTTTACGCATATCATTATTTAAGCGTTGACATGTCCTATTTTATTCCAATTAATTAAAATTTTAAAGAAACATGTTCGCAGTCCATGTCTGGTAAATAATTAAGCATGATGAATATTCTATGATTTGACTCAAAGTTATTGCTGTAGCTGCACTAGTTTACACCCAGGCTAAGTATAACTGCTGTACATTTTGGAAATAAAGTTGCTGTAAGCTGTTGATGTTATAGACCGCAACATTTTTTCCAAATTGTACACACTTTCCGATATGAGTGAATGGAATTCAGGAATGTGAGAATTGATTGGTCTAAAGTATCATCGGATTTAACCATTTAACTGTCATGCTGCTACAAGCCACGAGAGAATAATTGCAATGAGCAAAAATGCCTGACTTGCTTAGCTTATTTTGAAAACAAGTTGACTGAAAGTTGTTGGTTCTTGAGCAATGCCCATTTGCGGACCAAGAGAAGACTATTTTAGATCGATAACCGAGCCAGTCATTCCAGTGATAGATTTTCAATAATAGTCTTCTCTTGGCCTGTAGACATTCAGTAAACAAAATTTCAAATTTTCTTTACCAGTCTTGCCAATAAAAGCGTTAATGTAGCTCTTGACTTGCTGAATACTTTAAAATCAATTTGACTGAAAGTTGTTGGTGGCCTAGCCACCAACAACTTTCAGTCAAATTGTTTTCAAAATATTTATCAGATCCAAAGATATAAACCTTGGGATATCTCATCTGCAAAACCTCAGCAGTCAGATGGTTAAACAGAGTCCCCTCTGTAACCGCAACAATGAGTATTGTATTTCTTATTTCACAGGGGGCAGCTAATAGCGGACTCCTAGAGCGAATTGTTTATCTCATCTGCAAAACCTCAGCAGTCAGATGGTTAAACAGAGTCCCCTCTGTAACCGCAACAATGAGTATTGTATTTCTTATTTCACAGGGGGCAGCTAATAGCGGACTCCTAGAGCGAATTGTTTGGGTCTATCCATCTTGGGATCCAAGTTTAGAGGTGAATAAGAATCACCATGTTATTAACAGAGTGGATATTGGTCGCTTTACGAAATACTACGATGCATTTCAAGCAAACGTATCGTCAATGTGTATTTGCGTTATAGAATCCAACACGGACAAGCTAGACACGTCTAATTGTATGGGAGTAAATCTTACTACCAATGACGTGGATTTTAACGTGAATTTAACAAGAAACGAATGCATCGTTAATCGATCTATAGTATTTGAACAGATCCGTGATGACGAGGTACTTAAACAGGTCATGAGTGGAAAATTTGATGTGTCTGAATCTTCACAAGTCATTCTTGACATCGACGAAGATTTTTATGGCTGTGAATCGGCAATTCAACCATTCCTTGATGTAGGGGGAAATTTCAAGTTAGTTACCATAATCAATTCTATCCTCGGGAAGATATTTTGTCCGATTAACACAGAAATTGAATTAAGATTAGATCGATTTATTTCTGATATTATTGACTTGTTGATTAAGGGTAAGAATTGCGCGACGTCTAGTCCGAGTTGTGTGTCTTCGGTCAATAACATGCTCAATAATTTGAAAAGTCAGTTAACAAACAAAGGCGCTCTCCACTCAATCCTGTGTCACAGATCTTCCATGGCATACTGGTCGAGTTTTCTTAAGATGGTGGAGAAATTTACGATTGAACACTTGCGAGTATTAAAAGAACTGGGTTTCTGTTTGCGCACCACCCAAAAAGCGTACGATTCCGACATGCCAGATGAAGAGAACTTTCTCACATGCCACGGCATGAATGTCCCGAATCAGACTGTAGTTCATTTACACACTCCACACGAACAGGAGATCGCGAAAAGAAGCAAAGACCTCACGCAGTTGCTGAAATACGGTTTCAAAAATAGAAATCCATCCTTGATAACAGTGTGTCGATCAATGCGGGATGGATATACACCACGGAAATACTTTGAAAGAATAGAAAGCGATATAATGAGAATATTAAAAGAAACATTCACGATTGATATAAAGTATGATGCAGACTTAATGGGTGGTGAAAGAGGGTGGCCTGCTCGTCGTCAGAATAAATAAACTATAGCAATCCTATGATCTTGCTGTCTGTTGCACACTTGAAATATTGACAGTAGGATTGTGCGATTATTGCTTTGAGTGATCACGATCGACAATTTAAGTTAAAGTTAAAGTTAAAAATATTACAGAACGCAGTAAATGCCTTTATGTTCCGCTCCATGTCAGAACGGTTATACATATATGCAAATATAGCTTACAGATTTCCTTTAACAGGACAGATATATAGAACTGATCGACAGACGACCCTATACAAGCTACTGCACAAATTACACTGCGCACATATATAACCTCTGCAAGAATAATCTCAGAAATCCAGAGAATTTCCTCATTCCCAGGCAGAGGCTTGAGATATTAAAAAAATCCTTTATCCCGAGCACTATCCAGCTGTGGAATAACTTAGACACCACTATTACAACATCTCCAACTCTGGCTATCTTTAAGAAAGAGCGTATCATCTCCATATCAGACATCTCCACATAAAATTCCAGTCTACCTTTCGCTTGGATAAAGAAACGATAACATTATTCTGTGTAAGCTTAGAAACAAATGCAGCCAATTAAATGCTGATTTACACAGATATCATCTCATAGACCAACCCGATTGGATTCATTGCCAAGTACCCGAGACGTCTCATCATTTCTTCCTGATATGTCCAAAATGGGCTGATGAAAGACAAAATTCTGGTGGACTTCCTACTTCAATTTGGCCCCTTTGGTTTACTGGAAGTGATTTTAAATGGAAGCGACAATCTTTCGGCCAAGGTGAACGAGGATATAGCGACTAGGGTACATCGTTTTAAGAGGCAGACTGGCAGATTTTGACATATGTCTGTCTGTCCTATGGAGCGATATACTTTTCGTAAGCATATTTCCAAGACTCCATCCATATCGGAAGAAGTGATGCGCATGCGAATGAACTAGTAATTTATTTTTCATTTATTTATTTTTAATTATCATTGTTTGTATCATGCTCTTGTTATTGTTGAGAATATCAACATAATATTTACTACTGCCAAGATGATTGCCTTTACTAAATTTGTGTTATTGAACAATAATGTTATTGTAATTAGTATAACATAAAACATCTCTCTCTCTCCCTCTCTCTCTCTGAATATGCCCTAAGTTATTGTCTAGACAGGCACAGAACCCATGCCCCATCGACAATAACAAAATACATTAATAGTATACAGAACATACCCTAGTTTTATTTGTTGGACGGGCACAGAACCCATACCCCCCTCCCTTATTTAAGAATAATCGTCATTACACAATTAATGACCTTGGTTGCAGATTATACCGGCATAACAACAAAGGCATATCAATGACGAGACCTGCAATTGTGTTAAGAAATGTCCATATGCAGAACAAAAGAAGACTATTTTTGAAAATGCATCACTGGAATACCTGGCTCGAGCATCGAGCCAGGTATTCCAGTGATGCATTTTCAAAGATATTCTTCTCTTGGCCAGCAAATGGGCATACAGTTACTGAGCACAATGCACATGTTCATGACCTAAAACATTAAAGAGCTCCTAAAAGACAGGTTTTGAATTATTTTATGAAGAACAATTTATTCATGATTATTCGATTATTTAATATTAATCATATAAGTTCACGATTTAGAAAATAATCGTGATTTTCGATTTAATCACGTAATCGCACCAGCCTAATTGACTGGATTTATCAACCATTTTAATACCAGTAGATTGGTGTACATTTTGGCAACAATGTTGCTAAAAGCTGCCGTTGCCTTAACCAGCCGGTTTCCACCAACATTGCTTTCAAAATGGACACTGATAAAGGGATCTGATCTGTCACTCAAGTGTCCGACATCATAATCAAATACGTCACATGTTAGCTGACATCACAATCAAGATGAGATAACTACGCCAGGAAAATCAGTCTCACTATTAACCCTTTCTAAAGACCTCAAATCAGTTTTTAAAAATTCAATTTTCTCATAGAAAATATCCATTTGCAGACCAGAAGTATTTTTCAAAATTTACCCCCGGAATGACTGGCTCGGTTATCTTCTCTTTGTCTGCAAATGGACATTTCTCAAGAACACTGCAGAAGCCATTTTTTTCGCTGATATGAGTGTTAAAGTGTATGAATATCAGGGATGGGTCAATTACATTGCATCTATTACTATTACTTTCAATTCCTTCTATTACTATTACAATTACTCCAGATTTGATATTTTACTGTTACTCTCATATCTATTAGTATTACTATTTCATTTGAACCATAGATATCGCTCACGCACATGCACTCATAGATACATGCATCCAAATGAAAACAAGTCAGATATTTGGATATTAACCCTTTTACTAATGAATCCCCTTTATCTCAATTTCATTGAAATCAAATACGACAGCTTTTGAATATTTTGAAAATATTTTAACTGAAGGGCGTTGCTGCAGGCGGTAATGTCTTCCATGCAAATTGATTTCAAAATATTCAACTAATTGTTTCTTACAGAATAAACAAGTTGCTACATGGGTTAATGATAAGAGTAACCAGTGTAGATTCATAACTATAAATCCCTCCAGTTCACCATACATGTTTTATTTACTGATACAATGCTAGTGAATAGCAGACACATCTTCAGATGTGGACACATACTAATCTATGCTTGAATGATTTTAACCAGTTTAGCTCTCTGGGAAAATCTCAACCTATATTTTACAGGATCAGGAAGAGCACAGAATATTATGAAATTTGTGTTGCTGAAAGTAGTTGATGTATATAGAAGAACTTACAGCAATATCAGTTTTCAAGGGAACTTGAAAAATGGTTAATAAAAAATACAGTTAATAGCCCACTGATATTTCAGAAGTGCATGTAAATATTAATAGATTAGTTATAGACACAATCTATGTTCCCCAGACACCATGCTGGGAGTCAATGTGACTGGAATCAAGCCTTTAACCATTATGTATGATATAATGAGATCTCTTGAAAGTAAAAGTGTTAGTAGACTATTCACCTTTTCACAGGGAAGTGTAATTAGTTTATTTATCTACCTATGATAATGGCCACACACACACACACACCCACACACACACACAAGGGTTAAGCACCTTTTGACGATATAATTATGTTATGTTGAATATTTTGAAAACAGTTTGACTGGCAGCACTAAACGTCTTCCAGTCAAATTATTTCAAAAATATTTAACATCTTTCCTGAAGGGATCTGATTTGTGAAAGGGTTACTTAGTGCATTATTACTAACTGTAGAATAGTAAATAAATTCATATTTTTTTAAACTAAGGAATCCTGTTCTTAATTCATACGTATCATTATCGCGGGTTTATTTCTGCATGGATACAGGTCACATGCAAAAACGGAAGCAACTCTCGCTCATAAAGAATACTATAGCTGTACTGCGATGAATTTTCAGTTGTGGGTATCAGCTCAAGAGACCGTCATGTCCCTTAGTTAGTGAGTCAGTTAGTCACAAAAGCTTATTCATGGCTGTTTCTTAAAAACTACTGTTCCAGTTTGGCTGAAATTGTAAGACGACGAAGGAACTTGCCGGATCAAATTCTGTATCTGCGGATATCTAGGAAACTACTGGTCCGATTTTACTCACATTTTAACACCGGAAAGGGTGTGATCATACACTAGGATTCCACAACTTGGGACATGATCCGAGAAAAAGGCCAGATAATTAAAATAATCCAGAACCCACAGCTAGTGACCGTGTTATTTTCAGTTATCGTTAATATTGTTTTACCTCCTTAACTGTCACAGACCAAAAACAACAAATTCTTTCTGAGATAGAGAATATTCGGTTGAATATTTTGAAACTAATTAAACTGGGAGCTGTTGCTGCCTAGACAGCAACAGCTTCCAGTCAAATTAGTTTCAAAATATTCAACAGTTTCCCTGTATAGTCATGAAATTGAAATGGAGGCATTGGCGTTTCAGATGTGAATGCACAAGTCGTTTCTTCCTCATTGTTATCGTTGATTTCTCTTTATAAACAAGAGAAATCAGAGTTTGCTGACCTTTGCCCTCCAGTCATGCCTGTTTTTATCACCCTCTAAAAACTTGCCGAAATTTTTAAGAATTTTTTTGGGCATTTCTTTGGATCACGCGTAACGTTTTGAAATCATAGTCAAGTGTATGGCCACACCTTTTTTGTGTAAAGATTTGAGCAGTTTCCGAGATATCCATAGATTCAAAATTGTATCCAATCCAGATCTGAAGTCTGCATGGCAAGTTCCTTCGTTGTGTTAAAATTTGAAACAAATCCGATTAATAGTATTTGAGATACATCCCCGGACTCGCACACACGCACACACACAAACCGGATAGCAATACCCTCTTCCCCGTACCAGTCGAAGATAATCACACTGGTTTACCTATGGCGAGGTGTCTCTCATACAGCTTTGGATGTAGTGTTGCGCACACTGGTTTACCTATGGCAAGGTGTCTCATACAGCTTTGGATGTAGTGTTGCGTACACTGGTTTACCTATGGCGAGGTGTCTCATACAGCTTTGGATGTAGTGTTGCGTACACTGGTTTACCTATGGCAAGGTGTCTCATACAGCTTTGGATGTAGTGTTGCGTACACTGGTTTACCTATGGCAAGGTGTCTCATACAGCTTTGGATGTAGTGTTGCGCACACTGGTTTACCTATGGCGAGGCGTCTCTCATACAGCTTTGGATGTAGTGTTGCGCACAGAATCTAAAACTAGGATATGCTCTGCATTGTCTGGCCCTTGACAGCACAGTCAGCGCTCTGAATCTCCTGTGTAGAATTTACTGAATAGATGGTCTTATCTGCTGTGACCAGTTCGCAGTCTGAAGATGATAATCTGTTTTCTTATGATGAATTTTGTGCTTGGATGAGACATGCCACCTTTTACTGACTGCAAATTTGATGTGGGTTTTCACCTCTCAGGGATGTGATTGATCTTGAAGAAAAAAATAGGAAATGGTTCGATGCGGTGTCAGTCCTTCTTGGCTTAAAAATTGCCTTGATCTCTAAAGCCAATTAACCCGTAAACTGCCAGACGAGTCAAAAAGCCTATGCAATGGTCCTGGGAAATATCTATTTGCAGGACAAGTAATTTTTTGAAAATTTACCACTGGAATGACTGGCTCGGTAACTGAGCCAGTCGTTCCAGTGATAAATTTTCTAAATGTATTTAGACGATTTCTGTAAGTATGATGCTTCTTGAAAATCTGACCAACAAAATTATAGGATTTGCTATAAATTTGATTAGAAAAAAATAAGATTGATAAAAATCGGAAAAATCTAACCCCTGGCCTCTCCGAAGGCCAAGCAGCAGTTGTACACCGCTTCATCCTTTCTGGCAAAGGTATCCGCTCCATCATTTCCATATATATATATATATATATATATATATATATATATATATATATATATATATATATATATATATATTTTGCAGTGGCCTGGAATTTCAAACATTGACAGACAGATGGTCACTGTGGCACAAACTCACTTGGCTTTTCAGGCCAGATGAGCTACTAAGGGCTTGCCATACAAAATTTATTGCGAAAAGGATAGCTATAGTTAACATTAACAGATTTCACTTAATGGAGCAATCCACTTTTAGCTATACCCCACCCATCTTTAGCTAAGCTCCACCCACACTTCTCCCATGTTGGTATCAATTGATCCCTGAAATCCCTGACTAGCGATTTCCAGAAAACAATACAAGTAACCTGTTGAATATTTTGAAACTAATTTGACTGGGTGCTGTTGCTGCCTATTAGCATGTTTATTAGACAGTAAAGACTTACAATTCGTACAATGTTTAGTCCGTCATCAATTACACGTTTGTGACGAACTTAATAGGGCTGGGCGCGTGTACATCTGTACACGTTCAGGTGACGTGTACACAGTTACAAAAATCGTAAAAGTGTACACGGGAAAAATTGATAAAATATACGTATTTATGTGAAATGAGTAGGATAGCAATAAAAGAAAATGTATACATTTTTTTTGACAAATTAATTCTCAGAATTTACTGCCACCCTCTATCTGTCAATGCTGTCCTATTTCCGAATTAACCTTTTAACACTCAAGCCTGTCAAAATAACGCCTCCTACATTTGTCAAGATAAATGTTAATTTGCAGACCAAGAGGAGACAGGTTTTGTCTTTTAAATACCCTCTTGTCCTAGATCATATTTCATGAGTTCTGAATCGATCCCTCAAATGGATTCGGAGATTTTTAGACATTTCTAAAAAATTAGCCGAAATCCAAGATGGCCACCGACCAAATTGACCGATCGGCTTCGTTTGAAGAAGCTTGAATCTCTATGCCCTAAGGATGCTTCCTGCCAATTATAATTGAAATCGGCCCAGTAGTTCTCGAGAAAACATTTTAAATTTCCCATTGTTTTAGTATGGGAGCTTTTGGCGGGAAATGATTCAAGATGGCCACCAAACCGTTTATTCAGCCGTTTCAAAAACTACAAATTTGAGATCAGAATATGCAAAAACATATAAAACCAATTTCGGCCTTAAAATCCATCAAATTAAAAAATCCAATATGGCCTCCATTCACGCTATTTTGTAATTGGCCCACAGCGGCCATGTTTTTTGATGGATCAACTTCTCATGAACAAACATTAATGGCCCTTAGTCCCTAATCATATCTGCCAAATTTTGACCTGATCCCTTCAGTGGTTCTGGAGAAGTCCTTTTCACTAAAACTAGGTCAACCATGATGGCCGTCAAACCATTTGACCAATCAAGTTCCCTTGAACAAACTTGGTTCAGCTCTTGCACTAGATCATATTTCATGAGGTTTGCTTCAATCCCTCAAGCGGTTTAAAGACATTTCTAAAAATCGGCCAAAATCCAAGATGGTCGCCGCCAAAATTGGCCGATCTGCTTCGTTTGAACAAATTTCGATCCCTAGTGCCCTAAGGATACTTCCTGCCAAATATAATTGAAATCAGTCCAGTGGTTCTTGAGAAGAAGTCGTTTAAAGGAAACGTTGACGGACAATGGACGGACGGACAGATGGTCGCCACGGCACAAGCTCACAAGGCCTTTCCAGCCAGGTGAGCAAAATCAACTGCATTTAGCGAGTACGTCCGGCACCATGCCTTTATCATGCTCTGTACCCCAAGTAAGACGCCTGTGTTACCAATCAAGAGCGGGAATTATAATGTGATTAAGAGTTGACAACTTATTTGCAAGGGGAATTACTGGTGCATAAATAGTAAATTAAGAGGGCATCAAAACATGTGTCCCATTTGTACGTCCAGCACCACGGAATAGCCCATATATAGGTGTGAATGGACCTTTCCATTTTTAGCTATGCCCCGCCCATCACTAGCTAAGCTCCACCCACACCGCGCCGCATTGTAATTGACCGATCCCCAAATGCCCTAGCTATCAATTTCCTGAATGCCATACAGGGAAGCTGTTGAATATTTTGTAACTAATTTGACTGGGTGCTGTTGCTGCATATAGGCAGCATCAGCGCCCAGTCAAATTAGTTTCAAAATATTCAACAGAATATTTATTAAATAGTAAAAGCCAACAATTTGTACAACGAATAGACAGCCTTCAAATATGCATTCGTGACGTACTTATCTACGTCATTCATTATTATATCATTGTACACATTACGCAGTTTATTATGACGTCATACGATGGGTGGATACTCTGGAAAGGCGAATTACTGTTCAAGCATGACCTTATCAACACAGACTATGAATTCTGCGGCGTGTGGCACTTATCCAAGCTCACAGTGGTTCTGATCGCCGCCAGCCTTTGGTCAACTCATTAATTGTCAAGCCGGCCAAAACTGTTTCAATAGTGGTCTTAAGGAATATGTCATTATTGAAAGTATATTTGCGTGTCGGGAGAGGATGATTTTATTGTAAATTTATCGCTCCAATAACCGACTAACCAAGCGAGCCAGTCATCTCAGTGGTAAATTTTCAAGAAGTTGTCTTACCTTTACCCGTAAATCAACATTCAGTAATGTAAGATTTCGATTTTTCCTAGACAATTTTGACCATCAAAAGGTGAATCATTGTTGCTTGCCGTTGATATGGCTCGGACAGGGGCCAAATACACATTTTTGTCAAAAGTCGATAAAAAAGCTTTAGCTCTGTTGTGTCAACTTAACCCTATAATGGCCAGGCCCGCCAAAACGGCCTCTGCAATGGTCTCTATGAATTTTCATTTGCAGGCAGAGATTAGTTTTGTAAATTTATCACTGCAATGAATGGCTCGGCACCCGAACCAGGCATTTCAGTGGTAATGTTTAACAAGAGGCCAAAGAGGCCTGTATTGCTCACCTGGAACATAGGCATTTAAACTAGAAAGGTGATTGGCTATAAGTAGAGGTTCTGGAGTTGTTTTTGCGAAACTAGGTCATCCAAGATGGCTGTTAAACAAATTTGGACTTTTGCCCTACTTGATGTTTCACGAGTCTTGAATTGATTACGCAAGCGGTTTCACAGATTTTTAGACATTTAAAAAAAATCGGCCTAAATCCAAGATGGCTGCCGACTAAATTGGCTGATCGGGTTCGTTTGAACAAACTTGAATCTCAACACCGTAAGGATGCTTCCTGCCAAATATAATTGAAATCTGCCCTGTAGTTCCTGAGAAGACATTTTAAATTTCCCATTGCTTCAGCACAGGAGCTTTTGGCGGGAAAATGATCCATGATGACCACCAAACCGTTTATCTGACAGTTTCGAACATAGCAAATTTGAGATCAGAATAACCAAAAACATATAAAACCAATTTCAGCCTTAAAACCTATTAGATAAAAAAATCTGTGGCCACCAAACACGCTATACTTTGATTGGCCAGGTGCGGTCATGTTTTTTGACGGATCAACTTCCCTTTAACAAACTTTAATGGGCCTTAGTCCCTAATCATATCTGCTAAATTTCGGCCCGATCCCTTTCGCGGTTCTGGAGGTCGTTTTCGCTAAACTAGGTCAACCAAAATGGGCACCGGACCATTTGACCAATCAAGTTCCCTCGAACAAACTTCGTTCAGCTCTTGCCCTAGATCATATTTCATGGGGTTTGCCCTCAATCCACCAAGAGGCTTCGGAGATTTTTAGACGTTTTCCTAAAATCAGCCAAAATCCAAGATGGCCGTGTAAAATTATCACTGGAATTTACAAAAAAAGCATTTTGATGTCATTCAAATGGATGTTTCTCAAGACCACTAGATGATGTTTAAGCCGGATTTAACATTAAAACGAAAAAAAAATTCCTAATTGACCAAGTGAGCTTATGCCATGGCGACCATCCATCAACATTTTCTTTATACGACTTCCCAAGAACCACCGGGCCGATTTCAATTATATTTGGCAGGAAGCATCCTTAGACCAGTGATCCAAGTTTGCCATTTTTGCAGTAGAATGACAAATACGTGTACACGTGTACTGGTATTGCTCCAAATGCACACCTCTAGAACTCAGCTACGCCATTAATGACGTAATTGATTACCCCGTCATCCTATATGTAGTTGATTATGACGCAGGGGTCAAAATAGGGGCGTTTTACCTGCACAACGCAGGTAAAAAAGCCAGTGCATGTAGATTTCATATTCCGGGTGCAGGTAATTTTTTCACCAGTAAATCGTAAAGATCCAAATATCAGTAATAAAATAAGACGTTGGGTACTTCTTACCATATCAGCAGTTAAAACATGGCATAAATAGCCGATATTTATCTTATCAAGTCTTCTGCTGTCAACCTTACACCATAAAGATTAGCGATACATCACTTCCTGTTGACAGGTTAGTTCCATTTGTAGAGCTGTCTATCGGTTCTTTTCACTTCTTACTTATTAGACCATTGAATATACGAAAAATGGCCGATATGTGTATGAGTTGTCAGATATTTTTACGCATTCAAAGTTGCATTTACGAAACTTGAAAACCATTGGAAATTTTGGAGTTTCCTTGTCATATTTAATAATTTCGTGAATAAAAATCACATTTTAATCCAGTGTGACTTTATCCTGACAAATTTTGATATAATTTACTATCGCAGTTCAGAAATTACATTGCTTTCTGGACTACAAACAGTGTAATAAATTACCATGGCTTATGCAGTTATGGTATATTGATAGATGAATTATGCTGGAATAACAACATGAACAACACAAAAATGAATATTAGAGACTGCTTTGAATGAAGATCCCAGTGCAGGTAACTTTTCTCTGGTGCAGGTAAACTCTAAATACTACATGCACAGCATGCAGGTAGAAAAAAATTCCTATTTCTAACCCTGTTATGAGGTCATATGATTGACTGAGTAACTGGAACCCTCCACTGACTCCCAGGAGAGGTATTCAGGTAGCAAGACAATCCATGGTGATTTCTCGAGAAGTCACTGAAACAAAACTGCACACATGCATTCATAGACGGATCCATTTCTAGCTTTTGCCCACTCAATTCTAGCTTTTGCCCATCCATTTCTAGCTTTTGCCCATCCATTTCTAGCTTTTGCCCATCCATTTCTAGCTTTTGCCCATCCCTTTCTAGCTTTTGCCCACTCAATTCTAGCTTTTGCCCATCCATTTCTAGCTTTTGCCCATCCATTTCTAGCTTTTGCCCATCCATTTCTAGCTTTTGCCCATTCATTTCTAGCTTTTGCCCATCCATTTCTAGCTTTTGCCCATCCATTTCTAGCTTTTGCCCATCCATTTCTAGCTTTGCCCATCCATTTCTAGCTTTTGCCCATTCATTTCTAGCTTTTTCCCATCCATTTCTAGCTTTTGCCCATCCATTTCTAGCTTTTGCCCATCCATTTCTAGCTAAGCTCCAACCACTTTGTACACACCTGTCCATCAATTTTATCACTTTGAACTCTGAATTCCCAGAATCTCGATTTCAAAGTAAACAAGGTGTTGAATATTTTGAAAACTAATTTGACTGGAAGCTGTTGCTGCCATAGGTAAAAGTATTCTTATCATGACCTGGAAAATGGACATAGTCTTAATTTTCTTGAAAACCACATAACCTTCATATCAGCCAAAAATGGCCTCTCCGTTGGTCTTGAGAAATGTACATTTGCAGATCATGAGAAGACTATTTTTGAAAATTTAACACTGGAATGACTGGCTCGATAACCGAACATAATTTTAGCATGAATTTATAGTAGTGTTTTAGTAATATCTTAAATTTTAGTGTTCAAACGTCTAGAGAAAGTTTCTAATTTACAATGTAGGCTACAGTTTTAGGGAATTTTACGCTAGAATGACCATTAGAGTCTGTTTCAACTGGCTTGATCACTTAAATTTTAACTCATTACTCTGATGCCTAAATTTTAAAAACGCATTTAATCCTTTAATGCTTAAACTTGTTCAAGAAAATTTCAAATTTCTCATAGAAAATGCCCATTTGCAGACCAAGAGAAGACTATTTTTGAAAATTTATCACTGGAATGACTGGCTCTGTTATCGAGCCAGTCATCCCAGTGGTAAATAAAAACAGTCTTCTCTTGGTCTGCAAATGGGCATTTCTCAAAACCACTGCATAAGCTATTTTTGGATGATTTAGACTGCCTAATATAAATATATTTGGCGACACAAGCTAACAGGGATAAACCATCAAAATGGGTTACGCAAATCAAACGGGTTACGCAAAAAAAAATGTGGGTAACCCTAACCCTATTTTGGGTTATGCAAATTTCAAATTTTGACATGCCTGCAAAACAGCTAAATTTTTACAGAAAGATGACGGAATTAGTAGCCAAGATAGTCAATATCTTGAATATTATCTATTTGATTTTTCAATTAAGAATCACATCTGATAATAGTTAACTTGTCCATACTTATTAAAAGTTGTTAGCAGAAAATGTTGAGTTTTCCATACTTTTCAAGGCATGCATGATAGAAATGGGTTCCTTATTATTCTATACTTTTCCATACTTGTGTACAAGCCCTGCTTAGAGCACTGAAACTTTACAAATTCTTAATTTTAATTCCCAGTCACAAGTGTTTTTCATTTTGGAAACAACAGCAACAGTCTCCAGCAACATTATCAGCAAAATGTACACTTCTTTTTTCTACTCTATAACAAGAGGCCCGTATTGCTCACCTGGAATATTGGCACTTCTACATACATATATAGCCCTATTCTGTCAGAAATTCTGGTAAGAAACACAAATTTTAGTTTTAAAAGTACAAATTGTAGCAAGTAGTAATATTTTTAACAATTTCCTGGACATTTTTTGAAACACGATGGCCATAAAAATATTGATGAATCCAAATTCCTGTTAGACCAGGTCTTTCAGTTTCTGTTAAATCAGGCCATTAATTAAGGATTAGCGATTGAAGAATTTTTGGAAAGGTTTTAGAAAATCCAAGATAGACATAAAAAAAACCAATACAAATTCTCATTAAAAGTATCAAGGCCTACCACGATAGGATTGTTCCACCAGTTTCGCTGAAATCGGGTCATTGATTAAGGAAGAGTAGCATTTTAAAGGACTTCTGAAAAACCTTCTGAAAATCCAAGATGGCCGATGAAAAATATTGACCGATCAAAATTCTGAATAAAAGTTGTGGAGCAACCACAATAAGATCCTTCCAGCCAAAATTTGGTTAAAATGCGCAAAGGGGTTTAGGAACGGATACAGTTTGAAAAATTTCTGGAGAAAATCTGATTAGAAGTTCTGGTGCCTACCACCATGGCATAAATTCGCTTGGAAATTCTGGCCGGCTGAGCTAATAATTAACATTTTAATGACAATGTGAGAAGGGCAAATGATTCGAACAAAATGTTTACAAAAGCTCATTTTTCACAAAGAGGTATTGTATTTAACTCTGAATCCTAAACAGTAATGCAATCATTAGAAATTTCAACAATTCTACAAACATTGTTATTCGCTTTTCAGTACATATACCAATACTTGGATAAATTTCTTTATGTAACTATTTTAAAGACTAAATATGGCAAAAAAGAGACGAATTATATATGTATTCATCGTACGATGTCCATTAAAAATAATTTACACACTATATTTTAGCTGACTTAAACATATGCTTAAATACACATGGGTTGCTGTCAGTCTCTCTGTCTAAGCTTTGGCTAGTGAATTCAGGTCCTGTATACATCGGGCTATGCTGTCTTTTTCCTGAAAAAAGAACCAGATAGCACACATTAATATTACACAGTTAACCCGTAACCCGTACAACACTGATGTCAAAATTTTTAGTTTTCAGATTAAATTAAAAGATGAACTGGTATTAATTTTTCAACAAATTTGGTGGGAGTTGGTGCTGTCGTAGACAGCAACATCTTCCAGCAAAATTGCTGAAAAAGGTACACCAGTTTCTTTGATATTAAAAGTGTTAAAAGACCAAGCCAACCAAAACTTGCATTTGCAGAGGTCTTGAGAAATGTCCACTTGCGGGCCATGAGAAGGATATTTTTGAAAACTTACAACTGGTAAGACTAGCTCGGTTATCGAGCCAGTCATTCCAGTTGTAAATTTTCAAAAATACCATTCACATGGGTTTGTAAATATTCGTTCACTAAGCAAAAATAGATTTTCAGGATCAATCTTGCCCATTTAAAATGGTTAAGCCCATTATATACAAATACACTTTATAAACAGTTGGTGTTTACATGGATGTAGGCTTCACGATATACCGATATTATACCGAATACCGGTAGCATAGCCATATCGGTATGATTTTGCTGATACCGAAATATAACATAAAACCAGTATAACCTTCTGTTAGGCAGATAATCTGCTTTCCATTAGTTACATTCCAATAATATATCTGGCTAACGCGATAAATTACTGCTCTTCGTACGGGAAAATAATATTTAACGATCACACTTGAAAATTTTCTTAGTTATCCGTATCTGTCAAATTGTTGTTAGAGGCTATAAGGTTAAAGTAATTGATAAATTATCACTTATATAGGTTAAAAATATCTAATACCTCTCTTTTCTTGCGCTAATATTTTATAATTTTGGGCCATTGTTTTCTGGAAAATCATAATATCAAATGGATATTTTGCGTGATATTTTATATCAATACTACAGCCTGGTTAGTTAGCGATTTCCCGGAATTTTACAACTTTGTAGTGACCGGCCAATGGCCCATGTAAAGAGGAACTGACAATATGAGAAAAACTTCTCAGTCCCCGTGATCTATATTCACTTCTTATGTTGGCAGGTAGCGTTAGATATCGATCGATACAAGCTACTGTAACGAGAACGAGGCTCAGAGAGCATAGGCATATGTATTCTCAGCATATCATAGTCTATTTAATATGTGTTATAATGGCTTGGTTGTTCCACTGCACGGAGATTTGCACGATTCCTGGCGGTTTCGTCCCATTGCAACATCGTCGTATAAGGTACACATTTTCGTGGACAGTTTATTATTCTAGCACATACATCAATACAAGTACAACAGTAGTCAGGAAAATGAGTAAAACATAGATTTACATTCAGCATATCCAACATCTTTGACTCGTAGCAATGACATTTGTCAGTCAAATATCAACAGTCTTGGTTGTTCGCAGTTTCACTGGACGAGTTTATTTGGGACGAAATTGTCACTGGTTACCGGTATCTCATGATCTCGACACGGAATAGTTGTAATTTCGTGGCAAATTCAAATCATTTGTATAGACGATTTGGTTGAATTTCAGCCGTTTTGGGATATGATTTAACTGAAGACAGTTAATATTTAGTGTTTAATATCGGGATTCGTATAACTTATTGGTTTTATTGTGGAAATTTGCGTCAACTGTTTCAGGAGCGCTGATATAGGCCTACTATTTATGTATGGGAAATACATCGACTATGGAATCGTACTACTGGAGCCTCACTCTATTTTGTCCATCGTAATAATACCGGTATTAAAGGTATACCGGTATGGAAATTGATACCGTAACCGGTATTCATTTTTCCAATACCGTGAAGCCCTACATGGGTGGTCAAATACTGGTATTTTACGTTACCAGAACCAATGCAGAAATGTCAGTCAGTTACAAATGTTTATTCCGGGATGCTGTTTCAAGCTTTTTTTAAGTACAATAATCAACTTGTATGTACGCATGCATTGTAGGCTTCATGTATGTAGTGTGATAAAAGAGGGTCAGTGTGACATACTTTTTACGTAAGTACAATAATCAAACTTGAATGTATGCATGTATTGTAGGCTTCATTAGGCTTGCGTGATTATGCGATTAAATCGAAAATCGCGATTATTCTTTAAATCGTTAATTTATATGATTAAAAATTAAATAATCAAATAATCGTGAATAATTTCTACTACATAAAATATTTCAAAACCTGCAATTTAATTACTCTTCAGCGCGATCGCTCCCGAACAGTCATTTTTCTCAGTGAATGTATGTCCATTTACAGGCTGAGAGAAGACGATTTTTGAAAATGTATCACTGGAATGACTGGCTCGACTATTGAGCCAGGCATTCCAGTGATACATTTTCAAAAATTGTCTTCTATTGGCCTGCAAATGGACATTTCTAAATACCATTGCAGCTTTCATCATTCATATATACCTTTAATTGTTATTATGTCTCAGTAATTAGTATCGAAGCTGATTAATCGAGTGAGTAATCACAATTATTCTTAAATAATCGATCGTGATCACTCAAAGCAATAATCGCGCACGCCTTGGCTTCATGGATGTAGCGTGACAAAAGTAGGTCAGTGTGACCTACTTTTCACACTTCACCACAGCTCCCAAGATTCTATGGACCTTGTTTTTATGTTAAAAAATAGTTTACAGAATATATTTTGAAAGTAATCTGACTGCTATCAAGATCTTCCAAATAAATTAATTTCAAAATACTCAACAGAAACTTCGCTCTGAAAACAGGGCATTAAAATTTCTGAAACTAGTATGTACAGTCAATGGCACGCCATCACAAATCCCCACACTCTTCCCCAACTTTAAGAAAATGTAACCCTTGTCTCACTAGCCATAATTCAATCGGCACATGTATCTCACATAAGCAATTTGGTTGAAATTCGCCATCTTTGACGATGATTACCGCAGAATTAAATATTGTTTCGGCGTGTGCCGTTATAGCTTTGAGTACTCACTGATGACAAGTTGCAATCGTGTTTAAGAAATGTCCACTTGAAGGCCAAGAGAAGACTTTTTGAAATTGTATCACTGGAATGCCTGGCTCGATACTCATTCCAGCGACACATTTTCAAAAATAATTTTCTCTTGGCCTGCAAATGGACATACAGGGCATGGACAAAATATCAATCCTTCGTAATTAAAAGGTAGATTTGAAATATTTTATACAGTAGACATAATTCATGATTATTTAATTTTTAACCCTTTAACACTCATATCAGCCAGAAACGGCATCTACAGTGGTCTTGAGAAATGCCCATTTGCAGACCAAGAGAAGACTATTTTTGAAAATTTAACACTGCAATGACTGGCTCGGTTATCGAGCCAGTCATTGCAGTGTTAAATTTTCAAAAATAGTCTTCCCTTGGTCTGCAAATGGACACTTTCTATGAGAGTTAAAGGGTTAATCATATATATTCACAATTTAAAAAATAATCATGATATTCTATTTAATCAAGTAATCGTGTGAGCCTAATGTTGTGATTGATGAAGGATTACAGGCGGGTCAGGATCCAAATAATCCATAACATCCGAAACAGCCTTTACAATGTAACAAGAAAACGAGGGCTTGTAAACGCTAATTCCTCTTGTTGTAGTACATAAGATGTGAAAGCAGGTAAAGCAGATATTTCACATATACACATGGAATACACAAGCATCCAACTTTACATGTATGTAAATGTTTGCCTTACAAATTATAGCCACTAACCTGTTGTGGTGTGATTCCCTTGACCACACTATCCACGATCCAGCTGACCATATGGCGCTGTTCAAATTGTCTCTTTGTCGTCTGAATTTCAAGTTGATAGTCCTATCAGACAGAACACAAACATATATTGCCTTAATCCGTAAAGGTAAATATTCACACCAAACTGCTTCAAAATTAAATTGGATACTTTTAGAAGCTTAAATTGTGTGCATAGAGAGGAAATAAATTTTAACACATGATGAATTTATTACGTATAAATTAACATAATTTTTTAAGTTGTGACATTGAATTAGAGACACGAGTCCCTAATTCAATGTCACAACTCAAAAGATTATATGAATTTCTATGAAAATGTAACCAGCATATGTTAAGATTTATTTCGTTTCATTACATTTAGATACACAATTTAATCCTCTAAAAATATACATTTTTAACAATTTTATTTTCAAGCATTTTGGTGTGAATATGCACTTTTAACACTCTGATGTCAATATTCTATCTTTTACTGTATCTATAGCAAAGAAACTGGTGTACATTTTTCAACAATTTCGGTAGACGACGTTGCTGTCTATCTTCCACCCAATTTGTTGAAAAATAAACACCAGTTCATCTTTGAATTTAACTTGAAAATTAAAAAATTTAACATCAGTGTTAAGGGTTAATACATGGACACAAATAGGTCAGCAATACACAAGCATGCAGGTAAACTGGGCAATCCGGCCAAAGTGCGCTTGAAAAATTTATATTTGCAGACCAAAAGAAGACTATCTTTGAAAATTTACCACTTCAAATGATGACTGGCTCGATGTATATGTGAGCATGTCATTACCGTGAAAATGTTCACGACCATAGTACCACAGACACCGTTTTATTCAGCTTAATGATGAGTGTTAGCAGAATTTTAGCAATTTCTATTTTTCAAAACGACCAAGCTGGTAAAAAATGGTGCCTGCAGAGGCCTTGAGAAATGTCCATTTGCAGACTAAGAGAATGCTTTTTTTAAATTTACTATTGCTATAATGACTGGCTCAATAACCAAGCAGTCATTTCAATGGTAAATTTTCAAAATTAGTCCTCTTGTTCTGCACATTTATACTCAATATAAAAGAATATCTTAAGTCGTTACCAACCTTGACCATTAAACCGTACAACGATAAATCTCTGAAAAAGTAAATTATTTACGATTTATAGCACATTCTGTTTAATATTTTGAAATTAATTTAACTGAAAGTCATTACCACATAACAACGGCTTCGAGTCAAATTATTAAACCGTTTTCCTGTCTGGTTGCATTGAAACTGAGACATGGGGAATTCATCTGTGAAAGGGTTAAATGATTACAGCTCAACTACACACATAGTGATCACACAGTTGTACGGCGCTATCAAGCCAGTCATTCCAGAGGTAAATTTTCAAAAAATAGCTCTCTTGATCTGCAAACAGACATATCTCAGTTGTTTTTGGCCAGCTGGAGACTTAATGGGATAAATCATTACCAGTAGTAATAATGGGATGGGTGGAGTAAAGTTGGTGTGCGTGCGTGCGTGTGCATGTGAGGGGATTAGAGACATAGTGATTAACTTACCAATCGTCGCTTGACCTGATTATAAATGTCCTGGAGACGCTTACGATACACAGCCTCTAACTGGAGGTCAATATTTTCCTGTGGGGGAAAAATTACATGAAAATGCATCGAATAGGCTTGCACGATTATGGAATTATATTACAGATTTATAGCAGAATTCACCTTTCCAGAGTACCTACCCATCATATGACATCATAATGAACTGCATGATGTGTACAATGACATCATAATGAATGACGTCGATAAGTACGTCACGAACGTATATTTGAAGATGGTCTATGCATTGTTGTACAAATTGTTTGCTTTTACTATTTAATAAATATTCTATTGAATATTTTGAAACTAATTTGACTGGGCGCTGTTGCTGCCATAGGCAGCAACAGCACCCAGTCAAACTAGTTACAAAATATTCAACAGCTTCCCTGTAGAGTTTTCAGGAAATTGATAGCTAGGGCATTCGGGGATCGATCAATCCCAACACGGCGAGGTGTGGGTGGAGCTTAGCTAGTGATGGGCGGGGCATCGCTAAAAATGGAAATGTCCATTGTTCACAGTAGTGATTTTCTGCTTTTTCATGACTTTTCAAGACCTATATAAACAAGAGGCCTGGACACTCACATCGACCATTAGCATTTGAACCATTCGCATTTGAAAGGACATAACTCTTTAAATTCTGCAGTACTAAGACACAAAATAAAAAATTGGAATTCAGTACCTGGGATCCTAAGGAGCATTTTAACAATTTCCGCTAAATTTTTAATATGGATACTCTAGACAAATTTGGTTGAAATCCATGAAGTGGCTAAGGAGATGCACATTGACAAATTCAAGGTAAATTTTTCATAAAATATAAGATTTTCACCAAAAAACTGATCTGAATAGTACTTCTGGAGCATATTACCCAATGGTCCCTCTAGCCAAATTTGGTTGACATCCGCCAAGTGTCTAAGGACATGAAGGAGATGATAATTTCCGGTAAATTTTCAGAAAACCTGAGATTTGTACGTAAAAAATTGGCCAATCAAAATTCTGAATATACCTTCTGGAGCCTACCACCATAGGATATGGCCAGCTAAATTTGGTTGAAATTGGTCAAACCATTAAGGAGATGCGATTTGACGGGCTAGGTGAGCTAAAATGTAGTTTTTCCGGGCTTGGAATATTACTGGGCATTCAAAGATCATCTATTAATATGATAAACACACAAGTACAATTCCTGAATGCAATTTTAATACAATCTGGTGTGATCCGAATGAGCAGAGACGCAAAAATTCAGACCCGCTTGCCTTGTGATTCTTTACAAATGGTATGAACACAAGTAGACATTGACACACGCTTGTACAGTATTTTGTCAGATCATTCCGCCTCTTTAACCCTCACATTTCTTCAAGACAATTTCAATTTCCTCATAGAAAACCTAGTGTTGGGAATTGGTACTATTTTTGTGATCGATGATTGATTTTATATACTACCCAATGATCAATTAATGATTGATCATAACAGGTTCTTATTCTTACCTATTTTGAATGCAGTAATTATAGCATGTTTAAGGATAATAACCCCTTTCAAACCAAGTCGCAGGTATGACAGATTCTTAATAATTTAAGAAATAATCTGTTGAATATTTTTAAACTAATTTGACTGGAACCTGTTGCTGCCCTAGGCAGCAACAGCTCCCAGTCAAATAAGTTTTAAAATATTCAACATGCTATTGGTATGGTTGCTTTGAAATTAACATACTATTTCAGTGCTGAAAGAATTAATGTCTTAGACTAAGGAATAATACTACATGTATATAGTTGCAACAATTAAATTTAAATTCTTTTCCAAAAAATATTAATTTTCTAGCTTGACCAGTTAAAATATATTAGTCAATTTCTAAACAACCAAAATCGATTTCTGAAATCATGACCGAGCGGTTGGTTGAACATGAAAACCAATCAATCATCGATCAAATCGATTAATCGGAACAACACTACCATATGCAGACCAAGATAAGATTATTTTTGAAGATTTACTACTGGAATGACTGGCTCAATTATAAAAATTTCAAAAATGTGTTTATCTTGGTCTGCAAATGGTCATTTCTCTCAAGATTTCACATCGTGAGGTTACGTGAAACTCGTAGCCAATAAGCTGGGCCACCATTAACAGATTTAAGCTTATTTTAGGCAAAAACTGTTAGGCCTGACGGAAATATGTCGATGGTTTTGTGTTGCATTTTTAAATGGGCACATTTCTTGCTATGAAATTATCGCCTAGCGGTACCTTTGACAGATATTGTAAATATTTTGATGATAATTTATTATTTTATAGATTGCTAGAATGTACAGTAGTTCACCTTTTTCGCTTGAAACAGATATTGTTGGCCGTCCTGTCGCCAGATTTCCACCTCGGCGTCTTCAATAGTTTTTTCTAAAGTCTTTGTTTCCTTCGCCATTGGCGTGTTATAGCAATGATCCTCCCAGCGCTAGAAAGAAAATAAATGAAATCTAGGACTTCTTTTTTCACGAGAGAGTTGATACTTACCTCCCTAATACTTTTGATATTGCTAAATATTGGCGTTCACTCAATAAAACACTCAGATTAAAAACAGTTAGGTGCCCCTACTGGGCAGGTAGACAGAGATAGTCAGGCGGATGCCGGCCCCACCACCGCGCATGCGCCGACTACTACTTCCTCTGACTAATTTATTGGCTGACACACATGCAACTACTAAGAGCCTGAAGACCGAGCCTCTGTGGGGTGGAGAGGCCGGGTCCGTATCTAGGGAGGTAAGTATCAACTCTCTCGTGAAAAAAGAAATCCTAGATTTCGTTTATTTCACATCAAGAGTATACTTACCTCCCTAATACTTTTGATATTGCCAGAATTCGAAAGTAAATCTGGCGGGAGGGAGGCGAGGTCAAAAGACCAGCTCTTCCCTATACGCTTTCACGCGTCTACGGCACTTAAAAACGTCTGAAAACTGTGTGAGAACACAGTCAGGATTTGACAAACCATCGGATAACACAACCGATGCATGAGAGATGACCGAATGTCATATGCGCTCCCCCCCCCCCCCCTCCTGGGAGGAAGAATAGATGACCTCAATGTCCTATACGCTCTCTACGTACTAGTGCCACATACTACAGGACAGAGACGAAAGTACTCCATTTTCGTATACTCTCTATGAACCACAATCCACACAAACCATCACCATATTAATAATAACGGGTAACGTGACAATACATTTAACAATGAACAACACATAAACAAGACTGACCTTGTTGAACTTGGAAGCTGTCATCACGTTCCCAGTAGAGAAGCCTGATGCAGTCCCGACAAGTGGTTGTTACCATTACTTAAATGTGATGTATATAAGCAACGAGGAAACGCTCCTCATAAAACTTACAGGCGATTATTGTTTCAAAATCGACAAGGCGAGAGGATTTGAGGTGTCACGGAGGTAATGGTCTGTAAAACTTGACTCACAGTGCCACTGAGCCACGGACATAATGTCATCCACAGGGACCCCACTAAACAGGGCAGTGGATGCCACGACACCGCGGACACTGTGAGCCTTGGCCACATCAACCTGTCTCCCGGTGGCGGATTTGTGACAAAACTGAATACATTCTACAATCCACCTGGAAATGGTGTCCTTAGACGCCCTGCCATGGGGTTCAATATATGACAACCATAACGCTGACTGGTCGGTACGCCACTCCGAAGTACGCTGTTTGTACCGGAGCAGCGCCCGTACGGGCCACCATACTTTAGAATTAGGATCATATCTAGTTAAAGATGGCAAAAAAATAGGTTGACCTGGATATTTCAAAGACTGATTCTTAGCCAAGAAATTAATCCTAGGTAGAAGCTTAAGGCCTTCCCCTGTAACCACAAAACAGTCATCCTCGGCTGATAAGGCGTGAATCTCACTCCTACGCCTTGCCGAGGCTGCAGCAATTAAAAACACAGTTTTAAGAGTCAACAATTTCATAGAAATGGAAATAAGTGGTTCAAAAGGCTTATCTCCTAGTACCTGAAGCACCAGAGATAAACTCCAAACTGGAATCAGTGGTGGATTCCTTGGTCTTAGATTGCCCATGCCTTTAATTAATACATTTAATGTACTTACTTGATCACTCCCCTTGTTAGCCAAGCAAGGAATAACAGTCATTAAAGCTGACTTATAACCAGCAATAGAGTTAGGCTTGAGGCTATAGGCATCATATAGGTGACAGAGGAAATCAGCTACTACCTGAATAGATGAATCCATTGGATCAATACATCTTTTTGAGCACCACTCTGCAAATCTGTTGATTTTATAGTTATATGCTCTGGAGGTTGACCCCCTCCTGGCTTTGGCCATAAACATGGCCGCTTGCTCAGAAAAGCCCTCCTTAATTCTAGATTCCTTGACAACATCCACGCAGTCAATCGGAACATTGACGGATTGTCGTGAAGGGCCTTGCCCTGGAAGATAAGGTCGTCCATCAGAGGCAGAGGAACCGGACTGCAGACCAGAAGGTCCAGCAGATCCGTATACCACGATCGGCTTGGCCAATCCGGGGCGATCAGAAGCACTTGGCACTCCTGCTGCCTGATTTTCTGAAGCACCTTTGGAATCAGGATTGCTGGAGGGAATGCGTATGCATACATTCCCGCCCAGCTGATAGCTAACGCATCTGTTGCGAAAGCGCTTGGGTCTGGAATCGGAGAGACGTACGTCGTCATCTTCGCATTCTTCTTCGTTGCGAACAAATCGATGTTGGGCTTCCCCCAATGGTCGAACAGACGATCCGCCACACATTGATTTAGTTGCCATTCCGTGGGTAAAATACTCATCCTTCGGCTCAATGAGTCTGCTAGCAGATTTAGCCTTCCCGGAATATGAACTGCTCTCAAGGTAATCCTGTGATCCAGGCACCAACAAAGCAGTTTCCAAGTCATCATACAGAGACTGGGCGACTTCGTTCTGCCCTGGCGGTTTATGTAAGTCACTACTGTTGAGTTGTCTGAACGAATAAGAACAATCTTGCCCTGAACTTTCTGTAAGAAATGTTCCAGGCCC
The DNA here is from genome assembly GCA_034401795.1 of Chaetoderma sp. LZ-2023a. Taxonomy (NCBI): domain Eukaryota; kingdom Metazoa; phylum Mollusca; class Caudofoveata; order Chaetodermatida; family Chaetodermatidae; genus Chaetoderma; species Chaetoderma sp. LZ-2023a. The sequence goes on along the minus strand of CM067374.1, from coordinate 120,092,947 downwards.
AGGACTACTGCTCTTAGCTCCAGTAGATTGATATGTTCCTTTGACTGATCCAGATCCCAAAGCCCTGATATTGTGGACTCTTCCAGACAAGCTCCCCACCCCTCCATCGATGGGGTTAGCAAAACCCCCAGCAAGAGATTCTCTATATTCAACCACCATTGCAGGTGGTGAATTAGAGGCGCCAACACTGACACGTTTGAGTCCAGCGAACCTGAACTCTGGGTCCACTGTGTCATGAGAAACAACTGGATCGGGCGCCTGCGTAAGGCCGCCTGCGGAATGACTGGTTCCAATGAAACCATCAAACCCAGCATTCTCAAGTAAACCCGTGCCAGGACATGACGACTGTCGCACACCGACTGTATTAAGGAGATGAGTCTCTGAACCCTCTCCTGAGTAGGATAAACATATCCCGTCTCCAGATCGAAGAACATGCCCAGGTAAACAAACTTCTGGGATGGAGTCAGCTCTGATTTTTGGAAATTGATTATCCAGCCCAAGTCCGTGAGAGTTTTCAAAACAATCTCCAGATTGGCCGATAACGTTTCCTGGGTGTGTGCTTTTAACAGCCAGTCGTCTATGTACGTGTGGACTGCTATGCTTCTCCTGCGGAGGTATGCCGTGTTCGCGAGAACCACACGGGTGAAGACCCGAGGAGCCGTGGAAATTCTGAAGGGTAATACCGTGAATTCCCACTGTCTGCCCTGGAATGCAAATCTCAGGAAGCGACGGAAACTCCTCTCTATGGGAATGTGGAAATAAGCATCCTTCAAATCTATTGAAGCTGTCCACATTCGCTGCTCTAACCCCGCCAACACCGAGCGCACAGTCTCCATCTTGAAACTGGGCGTCTCTATGAACTTGTTCAATGGCTTGAGGTTGAGAATCGGCCTCCACCCTCCAGTGTTTTTTGTTACTAAGAACACGGTTGAATAGAAGCCCGGGCACCTCTGCGTTGGCTGAATAGCTCCTTTTTGTATGAGGGAATTTATCTCCTCCTCGATACACAACCTTTGATCTGGATCTCTCGGAATCGGAGTCCAGATCGGCACGAGAGACAGTCGCGATGGCGGGCCTGTCATCCAATCGGGATGATAGCCGACAGAAAGCCATCGCAAGACTAAACGGTCCTGAGTCAACTGCTTCCACTCTGGCAAGTGGTCGGCCAATCGGCCGCCCACCGGTCCACCTAGGGAGAGAGGTGGACATAAGGTGCGAGAGTGGCACTGTCTTCTCGGCCAGAAACACCGGAGTGGTTCCCACGGTGGTAACCGGCCCATCAGGCCCGATTACCGCGACCAGATCCCTGCGTGCCACGCCCAGCACTGCGCGCACCTCGGTGCGCGGGTGGCTGCGCCTGGGGAGCCTGCGCCCCCTCGCTGCGGGCCGAATCGCACGCGGCCTAGGCCGTCGCTGCGATGGTGGCTGGCCTCTGACCTGGCCACCTCCACCTCGAGCCTGCAGGGGACGATACGCAGGGGGTGCTGCGCGAACGCTCGCACGACGGAGCACTTCAAATTGCTCGCGCAGCGCCCTCTGGTTGTTGACCAGAGTCACCGTCTCCTCGAGGTGCTTGCATCCCTCACCTCCAAAGAGACCAGGACCTGTCATAGGCGTACGCAGTAGCCTATTGTACAGGTCCTGGGACGGGCACAGATTGTCCAAGGCAAACGTGTGCCTCGCCCGGACACTCCTGATCACCGCCCGCGTCAAGCAGTCCAGAGCCAGGTTGATACCATCCTGGATGGCTCTCTGGACTGTGACCGGGCTTGGTTGGCGCGATGCGGATGCCGTTACCACCCCCTGTAACAGCTGGGAGACGTGGGACAGAGCAGCAGCGTTCGAGCACAGGACACCCGTGTCAGAACGGGAGCCTGGCCGCGCATCTTCGCCCAAAGCCGCGCGGTCATCGACGCTTGGCTTGGGCACCACACCGTACCACTGGTAGTCCAGGGGCACGATGCGGCAACGCCTGGCCACCTCGCGAGGGGCCTTCACGAGACGCCCATTCGCCTTAATGGACGTCTCCGCCGCCTCGAACATGTCCATGACATGCTCAGCCAGCGGTAGAGATGGAATAGCGTTTGCAGTCGGCGTACCAGCTAACCACGGCCTGTGATCTCGCTGGCTAGCCGACTGCTCCACGGGAAGGTCTGGCCGAACACTCACCAGCCACTGGCAAGCGTCTGACCAATCCTCCTCCGTGGCTAGCTGCGAGCGCTCTACAAGACGGGGGCCTTCGTCTTCCTCCTGAGCGCACGCAGCAGAGCTTGACGGCGGGTATGCTGATACCGCTGGCAAGCCAGGGAAAACATGCGGCCCCGAAAGACCAGGCATGCTAAGCTCACTGGCTTGACCAAGAGCAGGCGCCGTGGTAGAGCGCGGGGCAGACACTGCCCCACCACGGCCCAGACCAGCACCAGCGACACTCTCGGCAAGCCGAGGTATGCGGTAACGCTGGCCTTCAGCACCGCCCAGGGTCACCTTCTGGACCGTGAATTCCACTCCTGCGTGAGTAGACCCATGGACCACGTCGCCTGCATTCCCCGCGAGGGGTGCACAGAAGTCGTAGTCCATGGTCACGTCGCCAGACGGCGACACTAGCAGGAAATCCTCTTCCTCCTGGCCAGAAAGGTTAGACTCCGGGTCAGCAAAGAGAGCTAACCCGGACTGGCCAGGGAAGGTGCCATAGGAGGCATTGGCACCCGCGGCGTGCGGATACCCAGGGTCTGATGAGCAGACTGCGGGTCCCTGCAACAACCGATGTCCACGGCCCCTCGGCGCGGCACCAAGCCTGCTGCCAGGGTCGTGGAACGCCCCCATCAACGGGGCCACCTCTGAATCGTTCTCAAACAACGGAATCGACCTACGGAAATTAGATTCAGAGGCGGGGATAACCTGCTCTGAAGCAGATGCTGAGGACAACAAAGGAGCTGGCCCAGGAAGCATGCTGCGAAGCAACTCTGGGACCAAATCCTTTATTGTCCTCTGCATCTCTCCCAACATTTCGGACCGGAAGGCCTCCATGTCCACCGCGGACGAGGCCTTCCTCTTACCCTTCTTCGAAACACTCTCTCTCTTCGCCTTCCTCTCCTCCTCCACGCCATTCGCCCCCCCCCCCATTGCTTACATACGTCGCACTTAAGCAGCGGTCCACAGGGACTGCAGCTGAAGCACAAATGGGGAACAAACCGATCCTTCAGAAACCGGCCACAGGACGGACAACCAGGTCTCTGAAACAGGACAAAGGACGAGGACAATGAGTAAGTTAGTTAAGGTTAGAAACTCAAAACCAAACTAAAAGAGAGGGACAAGATCATAAAGATCAGTAATCAAGAAAAACCAGCGTTGGACAAAACTTTAAATGTTAATAAAGAGCAAGGCTGATTATGACGTCATCAATCCCTTGACAGAAATTAAATCGGTCCGCAACAAGCATCCAAGTGCAAGGACGAATTGTATTCGCAACTAGAACAACCTCACATGGATATTCAGACTACACACCATCAGATACCCAATGATAACAATGGTATAAAACAGTCATTATTTTTTCAAATAATTCATATCACCTCATATCATTAATTAGATACCTGACACCTGGTATAGACAAACCATCCAAAGTGATGCACTGGAGCACTCCACCAAGACCGCCTCTTAACTCTCTCCACCTAAGGGGAAGGAATTGGATCAAGTGGGCAAAGTGAGAAGACCTTTATATCAAGCCTCCAACTCACTGAGCATAGATTTTTTTGGTTAGATAACCTAACAGTATTAGTAGGAAATGGAACCGTGGTGGAGAGAAACAAACCCTCCTGTGCTGAGATGTCCACTAATAATGCAAATCCATACCTGTGGACATAAACACAAAGAGAGATTAGACTTATATAGCACAGAGTTGAAAAAACCAACTCAAACCGGCGCTCATCACGGTAACCGCGAGTCCCGGAAACACATTACACCGGGGAAAAACTCGCTAGAATATAGTTGAAATCACCTGATAAAGAGATCCAGCTCCCTCCTCCGGAGAAGTCGCCCTTTCTGACATCTTTCTCTTTCTTTCCAGGTATATTCAGACTATTTTACACAGGTAAACGAGTGAAAACTTTTTAACAAGCACAAACGCATGTGAACTCTCTGCCAATAAATTAGCAAAGAGGAAGTAGTAGTCGGCGCATGCGCGGTGGTGGGGCCGGCATCCGCCTGACTACCTCTGTCTACCTGCCCAGTAGGGGCACCTAACTGTTTTTAATCTGAGTGTTTTATTGAGTGAACGCCCATATTTAGCAATATCAAAAGTATTAGGAAGGTAAGTATACTCTTGATGTGAAAAGAATCAGGCAATGGAATTAACCACAATTACAAACTAACCAGTCAATCGTGGTCACATTTCGCTCGGGGCTACAAGATGTGGGGTTGTATTGAGGGTATATACCCCAAAATATGACATGTCATTAGTTTTTAGGTTTTTAGATAAAAATACCCACAAAATCTACCATGACACTATTATCATTCATAGCTAGTATGAGTCCATGGTACTCTCTAATGTTAGCATGGAAACAAAAAACTTATGTGGGTCCAGGGAACAGCAGATTTCAATGACCTTTCCACAGTACCCACCCATCATATGACATCATAATGAACTGCCTGATGTGTACAATGACATCATAATGAATGATGTCATGAATGAGGTCGATAAGTACGTCACGTACGCATATTTGAAGACGGTCTACACATTGGTGTACAAATTGTTTGCTTTTACTTTTTAATAAATATTCTGTTGAATATTTTGAAACTAATTTGACTGGGCGCTGTTGCTGCCATAGGCATCAACAGCGCCCAGTCAAATTAGGTATAAAATATTCAACAGCTTCCCTGTATAGTTTTCAGGAAATTGATAGCTAGGGCATTTGGGGATCGATCGATCCCAACACGGCGAGGTGTGGGTGGAGCTTAGCTAGTGATGGGTGGGGCATAGCTAAAAATGCAAAGGTCCATTTGGTACCCCCGAATTTCAGCCTTGGACCCACAGATTTCAGAGTGCTGGGTCCCTAGAAACTGCAAAATTTAGATGTCATGTGAAACATGTGGGGTTTGCAATGGAGGAGTTCAGTTTATCCATCACCCATATGACGTCATAATCAACTACGCGACGTGTAGGCTGATGTCATAATCAATTATATTATGAATGACGTAGCTAAGATTGTCACGAATGCTTAATTGATGATGGACTAAGTGTTGGTGAACAAAATCTGCAATTGTTTTGGGAAATGTCAATTTCAAGGCCAAGAATATGTTGAAAATTGTAGCTACTAGATCGGCTGGCTCTATAATTGAACTAGGTAGTCATTCCAGTGGTAAATTGTCAAAAAAATATCCTTCTCTTGGTCCTGTAAAGGGATATTCACATAGTGAAGATCGTGATTTTCTTGAACAAATTAATGTTTTCAAAACTAAATAAAATGTACTATCGAATATTTTGAACATAATTTGATTGGAATACTTTGCTGCCTAAGGAAAGGAATGACGATTGATCAACTATAACTAAATAAACAAATATATAAAATGCACATGCAAAATAATCAGTGCTGAACATACAGGCCTACAATCCATCATCAGCAAAATATAGTAAATTTTGACAAATATAGGAGAAATATACATAGATTTCTGACAAGACTATAGGAAAATAAAGGAATTTTCCGATGGAAAATTCTTCCATTATCTCTATTTAACACCATAATTCTTTTTGGACTATATTGGTGAGACTTATTGGGTACTAGGTTAGGGCTAGAAAGAAGCAGATTATTTTTGGTCGGTCCATCTGTCCTTCCACCCGTCTTACAGACCATGCCTGTGTCTGTGATTGCAAATTTTAGGTTTGTGTTTGATAACTAGGCTTCTACAGGGACTTGGGTGTTAAAAACCATAAAAATATAGGAAATACAGGAGGTTGTGGCCCTAATATAAGTCTAACAGTCCTTACCTGAAGTGTGTTGTCCAGAAACTTCTTGAGGTGCGGGCCTACCTTCCAAACCAAAAATCCAAAAGCACCCCAAAAACCGATAACTTCCGAAAATCCATGGTCGAGTACCCAAATTTCTTTTGAGAGCACATAGGCAACGAGTCCACCTCCGAACAAATATGGACCTAAAATATAAGAGTCAATTTTAACTGTCTGCCCAACAAAATCAACAATTTCTGCATGCTACATCTTCCATGACGTTCAATTCGGGATTTACTGAATATTTTGAAAACAATTTGACTGAAAGTTGTTGGGGGAACTTTTTACATGTACTTGTAGGTATATTTCAAGAAAAATTTGAAATCAATTCTCTAAAATGATTAAATCTGATATACAATAACACAAAAATTGAACAATTTCCTGGTACAAATTCTTACCGCCTTAAGACTGTTTAATATACACCTCATCGCGGAAGAGAAATTATTAAATGGCGCTGCCTAAATATATTGTGCATCCTTTAATAATGGCCGTTTATTTCATCAAATGTCGCCGAGAAAAAATATGAATCACGTAATCTATTAGTAATCCGCTCTGGTTAAATCGAATTAAGAAGTATCAACAATTTTTAGAGCGAGTACTCGGATAAAAATATCCTGGACTTGGAACTCAGATATCGCTATATATTATCATTACGTGATGGTAACCGACTATCGTCCTAACTACTTTAAATTCGGTAAAATGGATACACATTTGATAACAGGAAGGATTATGATAATACGGTCTAACTTCCATCTCAAACTCCCGTTAGCTTATGAAATCTCGCGAGAACATGTCATGCGCGTCCAATCATAACAGTTATTTTGTTGCCACCATACATGTAAGAAGCGATCTCCCGCAGTTTACAATCTAATTCTTGGGCGTTCAAGCACATTTTCTCGCACACCTTTGATTCCACTGTGATTCATTTTATGTTGGTCGATTAATTCACCTTTCCAGTTTATCCATCCATCATATTACATCATAATCAACTAAGTGACGCATATGCTGACATCATAATCATGATGTCATGAATGATTCGATATCACCCATCTTTAACGCTGAATAGTCTGACACGTAGTATGAATTGTATGTCTTTGCTATTTAATTAACATGCTGTTGAATATTTTGAAACTAATTTGACTGGGCACTGTGGCAGCAACAGTACCCAGTCAAATTAATTTCAAAATATTCAACAACTTACATGTACATGTATAGTTTTCTGAAAATTTTCAGAGAGTTCAGAGATCGATCGATCCCAACACGGATGTTGTGTGGGTGGAGCTTAGATTGAGATGGGAAGGCCATAATTAAAAGTGTAAGGGTCCATTGGGCTGTCTGTCTTGCCACATTGTATCGATATTGTGTTCGGAATTACATGTAGTACTCTCATTATTTATAATAGCATTTCTGAATGCCTATTACTATCTGGCAATTAGACTAGAGGCGATTTTGGTGGCTAGCGATACCATTTTTCATTCTTCTCACGTTAATGTTAGCAATTCTCGTTCAAAGTAAAGTTTGTCGGGTCTTTTCATATAATATCAATACTAGCATTCGAACTAAGTCAAAATATTCCCTGTTACAGTTATGTGTTGAATAAAATTTTGTTCAAGTTGCCCCACCATAATGCAGAATGACATGTATGATATAATCTAAAATTGCGACTATTCTTTTCTAAATGATCGCGATTATGAAAACTGAATAATTGTGCAACCCTACATCACAATCAAAATGACAAAGTACCTCTGCCCAGAAAATTGAAAGGCTTATCACGGAGGTGTATGATTTGTCTGTAATGTCTTTACAATATAACAAACAGTCTGTTGAATACTTTTAACTAATTTGAACGGGAGCTGGAGTTGCCAGTCGAATTATTTTCAAAATATTCAACAACTTACCTGTCTAGAAATGGGCGGGGCACAACTAGAAATGGATCCCTGTATTAACTATTTAACTACTGGACAAATTATGTCATGCAGCTATCCTACATATACATATAATTCCTTAGAAATCAGTGCTGACTGTTTTCAAAAGAATTTGACTAATCAATAGCCAACAATCATGACATTGACTTTCAGTCACATATATTCAGTCAATTAAATCTTTTCATAGTCACTTCACTTTTCCATGACAAGAATCATCAAAGTTAATAACCTTAAAATCTTGAGAACGGCTCTCCAAGTGTGATACCAGCGATCGAAAAGAAGAAGAAGAATAACCTTAAAGAATAGTACAATGGATGAACCAGATCTGTCAATCAAGTATTGTATATAGTCATATTGTAAATTGCCTGTATGTAACCACTCTTAGGACAAGGGATGTGACTTGTTTAACTCATTAACCCGTACCACTTTGGTGTCAAAATTTTAAAATTTCAAATTAAATTAAAAGATGAACTGGTGTCCAGGTTTCAACAAATTTGGTGGGAGATGGTGCTGGCGTAGACAGTAACATCTTCCATCAAGATTGTTGAAAAATGTACACCAGTTCCTTTGATAATTGACACAACAAAAAATAGAATATTGACATCAGAGTGGTAATGGTTAACGCTCATATGAGCCAAAAACAGCTTCTGCAGTGTTCTTGAGAAATGTCTATTTGCAGACATAGAGAAGAGTATTTCTGAAGATTTACCACTGGGATGACTGGCTCGATAACCGAGCCAGTCATTCCAGTGGTAAATTTTCAAAAACAGTCTTCTTGGTTTGCAAATGGACATTTTCTATGAGAAAATTGAATTTTTAAAACCAAATTCGAGGTTTAAAGGGTTAATGGTCAAATTTAATTACAAATGTATCTGTCTATTGAATGTCCATTTACAGGCCAAGATAATACAATTTTCGAAAATTTATCACCGGAATGACTGGCTGGATCACTCCACAAGACCATAACAGCTCGGTCAGTTTTGGTTGGCATAACCATTAACCCTTTAATGACTAAATTTGTTTAAAAAATTAACATATTTACTTACTGAATGTCCATTTGCAGGCTTAGAGAAGCTTATTTTTGAAAATTTGCCATGGGAATGACTGGCTCCGTTATCGAGCCAGTCATTCCAGTGTTAAGTTTTCAAAAATAGTCTTCTCTAGGCCTGCAAATGGACATTCCCCAAGACTGGTTTTAGCTGGCTATGTCGTGAAAGGGTTAGTGTTAAATGCTAACCTCTGAGAAAGGGGCTAAACTTCTGTTAGATATTTTGAACAGGAGTATTATACAATCAATTAGATCCGCATAACGAGTACCCATTTGACAACTTATTTTCGCTGATAGGCATGATAGGAGTCAATTCATACAAGGAAGTGCCATAATTTCAATGATATTACCGCAAAAAGTTATTGTAAAATAAATTCAATACCTTTTTATTTGAGATGTATAAGTTATTTCATCCTTTAACACCCATATCAGCCAAAAACAGTCTCTGCAATGGTCTTGAAAAATGTCAATCTGCAGACCAAGAGAAGACTATTTTTGAAAATCTACCACTTGGATGACTGGCTCGATAACTGAGCCAGTCATTCCATTGGTAAATTTTCAGAAATTGTCTTCTCTTGGTCAGCAAATTGACATTTTCTTTGATAAAATTTAAATTTTCTTGAAAAAAATTTAAGGCTTAAATTAACCCTTTAAGCCATAAATCAAAAATATTTTCTTTACAACAAACTGCTGAAATTTGGTTTTTGCTGCTATTAAATACATTTGTTGTCTTACAGCTGCTTAGAAATTAAAACAGCTCAACTTCGAAAATTAGCATGCGACTTCTATTATGAATGTGGCTACAAATAGGCGATTTACGGTACTCAATTATGTAATTTATAGGCCAACGTCACAATACATAGTGATGTATCTAACTCCATCATGAACATTGAAAATTCTGTCAAGTGTACGATTCTTTCTATTTATTAAACATTCGGCTGGATATTTTGAAACCAATTTGACTGGCCGCTGCTGCCATAGACAGCAACATGTCAAATTAGATGATGGCCTTTCATGAAACCATGTTTGACACAGACATTGACAAATTGACTGCACATGTACTGGCATTATAAGCGAAATTGAGCACCAACCAAATGCACGGACATATTTGACACATTCTAAAGTATTTCAAGGAAGATAACTATGCTGAATCTAGACGCGCTTCGCTTGTTACGCAATAGCCACAGAGGGCGTGTTATCAGGAGTTAAAATAACAAACATTTGAAATGAATCCATCCATTATAAGTGAAGTTAGAGAGTAGAAACCAAATATAACCCGGATATATTTTTTTTTTAATATTTCAAGGGAGATAACAACTGTGAATTTGGAGGCTTTTCACTGATATGTAATCCCCTCCGAAGGCATGTCATCAGGAGTTGATATACCCAATTTGAAATGAATCCATCCATTATAAGTGGATTTACTGGGCAGGAACCAAATACACAGATTGACGGACGAAAGTGAAATCCTATAATCCGCCAGTTCTTTACAGCACTGTGGATCCCTCTATTATGTTCACGTTTTCCATCCACCAGTATGGATTCAATGCTACAGATAGCATATAAATATGCTTTCAACTTGAAAGATAAAATATGAAAAAATCCAATTTAATAAAGATTAAATTAAATATTTTGAAACTAATTCTATTTAATTTACCAGTCACGCCAGTTTTGGGATAGAAGAATTGGAAGAACTCCTCAGGGATGAATCCTAACCGACACTTTCCACTCTGCGCAGGCTGCGTCGGATGAGGGAAGTTCACATAATCTCGCTCGGGTCCATAGAACCTGTCATTTGCTTTACGCCATATTTCCACTTGCGCAGGCACCGCCGCCCCTGCTTGAGCCGGCGTCGTACTCTCAGCTCGTGTTTGTAACACTGCCAGCAACCTAAACAACAAGTAATAGCAACAGCAATATATATACATGCACCGTGATTCATTAGTCCTCAAGAAATTAACTTCCTGTAAACTACATTCACCTCGACTGATCAGACACAAGAAAGAATATATTCCCACTATATTGCAGTAGGCCTTCTATTAACCCTTTAATGGTCAGGCCGGTTTCAACCTCTGTTATGGTCTTGTGGAATGTCCATTTACAGGCCAAGAGAATAACATTTTTGAAAATGTACAACTGGAATGACTGTCTCGATTAACCGAGCCAGTCATTCCAGTGGTAAATTTAACAAAATACTATTCTCTTGGCCTGTAAATAGACATTCAAAAGACACATATTTAAATTGTCTTGACCAAATTTGACCATTAAAGGGTTAAATATATTAACAATATTCTGTTCAGAAGCCATTGCCGCATAAGCACCAATGAGGTCCATTGAGTGTTGTCAAAATATTCAATCGCTCTCCTGTTAAAAATATTTCAACAGTGAAAGGGTAAATTTAATGATACTACACAGTACTTTCACCATAGAAATAACTTAATTGTTTCTGAAAAAAAATATAACGTACTGTTGAATAATTAGAAAATAATTGGATTGGAGGAGATTGCCGCCTAATCCAATTCAAATACTTCGAAGAGATTGCCACCTAGTGCAATACAAAAATTTCAAACTATTCAATAGAACATTTATTACATCATGTTCAAAACTGTATTAACCTTTTAACACTCATATCAGCCAAAAACGGCTTCTGTAGTGGTCTTGAGAAATGGTTATTTGCAGACCAAGACGGCAAGAGGACTTTTTTTCATTTACCACTGGGATGACTGGCTCGATAACTGAGTCATTTGTTGTAAATTAAAAAAAGACATCTCTTGGTCTGCAAATGGACATCTTCTACCGGGTATGATAAAATTTCCAACAAATTTTAGGTTTAACCCTTTAATGGTCCTACCGGTCAAAACCAGCCTCTGTTATGGTCATATGGAGTGTTCATGTACAAGGCAATCAAATGGAATTTTTTTCAATTTACCACTGGAATGACTGGCTCCATAACGGAGCCAGTCATTCCAGTGATAAATCTTTAAAAATTGTATTCTCTTGGCATGTAAATGGACATTCAATAGGCAGATATATAAATTTTCTTGACCAAATTTGACCATTAAGGGGTTAACTAACATGTATCAGTCTATGTTCTGGAAATGTGTTTATTTATTGAGCTGTACTGTAGTCCAAACTTTGCACCCTGTACTTACCTATGAGGACTTTGCTTCTTCAGCACGGCACTAAAGAGGCCTGGAATAGACAAACAAATGTTAAAGACATTTATAAATCATAATAGATATATGATCTGTCACTCAAGTTACATCCAATATCATTATCAATGCATATTTCCCACTTATCCATCAATCACATGATGTCATTTAATCAACTACATGGCATGTAGCCGATGTCGAATGACATCATAATCAGTCACGTCATGAATGACGTTGATAAGTTTGTCACACATGCTTAATTAGGAAGCATTGTTGTACGAATTATATGTCTTTACTATTCAAAGTGATTCTAAATGAAGCCAGATTTTCATATTGAAATAATACTGTGCCAATGACTTCCAGACAAATTCGTTTATTGACAACCCTTCAGTTACCCTTTGAGCATATCATTATTTTGTCATTGAGAGCGTGTCAAACTGCCCATCTTGTCATCTTGCGCAGTGGTATCTGACGTCATTCATGCTCAAATGAGTTGAATTTAGTAGCGGTTGCAGCTCTTTGGTGACAACTTATTAATTGGGCACACGCCATCCATTGTAGATTGGTTTGACTAGAGTTCATAGCCAATGGAACTTTCCATTTTTAGCTATGACCCACCCATCTCTAGCTTATCTCCACCCACACCTCGCTCGTGTTGGGATCGATCGATCTCTGAATGCCCTGACTATCAATTTCCAGAAAACAATACAGGTAAACTGTTGCATATTTTGAAACTAATTTGACTGGGCGCTCTTGCTCTCTGCGATCATATGGGTAACTCAGATATAAAATTTGATTGAGTTCCGTCTAACGATTTCAGAGGAGTTGCGTTACAACTGATTTGAAATTTTGACCCCTGCCACGCAACACCATCAACCGCCACGAGCGCCCCCCCCACCCCCTTGGGGCAGAGCCAAATCTAAATATTGTCTTACAAAGCGAAATCATATGGGTAATCCACAAACTACATTGGATTTAATTCCACCCAATGGTTTGGGAGGAGATAGCGTGACGGATGGACCGACAGACACGCGGAGGCGATTACAATATACCCGATGTTTTTTTTAAATTTGGGAATAACTAACATGAGGCCCAAGGGGCCGGTATCGTAGGCTTGTGCAATTTTTCAATCTAATCGTGAAGTTTGATTATTTTTTAAATCACGATTTTTAGGATGTAATTGAGGGAAAATCGGGAACTCGTCAAAAATTTAATGTTTGTTTAAAATCTGAAGTGTGTACTTTTCCGTCGCATTTTATCAGTACATGAGTACAATTATAATCGCTTCACATCTGTAGTCATTGTAGTTATCCCGCTGTGCCATGCACGTGTCAAATAATTACTAATCACAACACAAAGCGCTATGATAAACAAGCGGCCCAAGGGGCCTGTATCGCTCACCTGGACCATAGGCATTTCAACTAGAATGGTTATCAACAATAAGTAGAAAACTAATGAGTTGAGCAGACTTGTAACAAGAAAACAGAGCTCATGTTTCTTTATGTATCAACTTCTCTTGAACAAACTTTAATAACCCTTAGTCATCAATATCATATCCCCCAAATTTCGGCCAATCAGTAGCTCTGGAGACGAAGTTGCTTTCATGAAAACCAGGCCATCCAAGATGGCCACCCAACCATTTGGCAATTCAAGTTCCCTTGAACAACCTTGGTTCAGCTTGTGCCCTAAGTGATATTTTATGAGTTTTGAAAATCGCTCAAACAGTTTCGGCGAAGATTTTTAAAGACATAAATTTCTAAAAAATCAACCAAAATCCATGATGGCCGATCGGCTGCGTTTGAACAAACTTAAATCCCCATGCCTTAAGGATGTTTCCTGCAAAATATAACTGAAATCGGCCGAGTAGTTCTCGAGAAGACATTTTAAATTTCCCATTGCTTTAGTATGGGCGCCTTTATGTAACTGGGAACTAGAGCTGGGCGGTCTGACGGTAGTACCGTGAGGACCGCGGTATACCGTGAACCGATACCGTGACCATTGACATTTCCAAATACCATGAATACCGTCCATAATGTTTGAGCAATATTTGAGAAATAGATCCATAAAATCTGACTTGACCAAGGGTAAATAGGTGCTAATAGTGCCAAAAATACAGGCATCCCTAACTATTAGCCGAGTCGTGGTGAAATGGTCGTTGTAAAAACAAACATCAAGACGTCAATTACAAAATAATGACAGGCAGAATTGTTTGACAAACGGATGTATGTCTTGAAAGTCTCACGGTAAAATTGCTTTATTTAAAACATCTAAACTCATTCTCTGGCCGTTCGCCAGTAGTAATGACGCTATAATATATTCCCTATTCCCATTATTTGTAATTTATTACTTCAAGCATTTTGTCACCGAACAAACACGCTAGAATAACAAAATAACCTACAAACTGTGTGCTATTCAAACACAACAGCAATCTCGCAGACGTATCTGATTGGTTGTTTATGAACTAGACCGTGGGAAAATACATTGCTGAATTTATCAATGAAAATTTACTAACACATAGTATTTGTTCGCGCCATTTTGATCACGTGCTAATTTATTAACAACGAGCAGCTTTAGTCATTATTTTTTGTTTTTCTGGCTTGTTTTAAGAAATTTCTTTAAGGGTTAAATCCAGTTTAAGTAACGACACCTAAAAATTATAGCACGCATTAATAGCAAGAACAATCCAGATTGAAAATAGCGTGCTCCAATGTCTCAAACAGCGGGTTATAGTTAGCGAGTCAACCACACACTTTGACCGATATTCCCGTGAATGATATTATGTCAATAAAAATAGTGACCTAATAAAGTCGTGAAACTAAACAGTCGCAATAGCCATAATGTTTTTCTTCTCTAAATCAGAAAGCCGATTTATTTATTTTACCTATATTTAACGTTGATTGGAGATGGAAATGAAAAGGAAATGAAAAAAATTGTTCTAATTTCATGGCATGCCTCAACCTCAGATGACGGTATACCGTGGCACCGCGTTATTTTTTCACGGTACCGATACCGTCATGTAAATGTCAATACTGCCCAGCTCTACTGGGGACCCCCAAAAGTTGTGATAATGGGTCCCATGGGACACCTGAAAATTGTGCATGATTGTTAAATGTTAATTATGTTTATAGGATTGTGCACAAACATATTAGCATGGGAGGCCCATAATTTATAGCTGAATCATGGGAATCACAAATTCCAGTTTAGGATTCCAGATTTCAGTGTGGGACCCCTAAATTTTTAGGTGTGGCGTCCCTGGGACTTCCAAAATTTAGATGACATGAGAAACACTGGCTTCGTTTGAACAAAGTTGGATCCCTATGCGCCAAGGATGCTTCCTGCCAAATGTAATCGAAATCGACTGAGTGGTTCTTTAGAAGAAATTGTTTAAAGCGATGCTAATCTCATTTCAAATGGTGTACTGCACCGATAGAATATGGTTTATAGATTCCATATCATTCATATCCCATCACATTCCCTGATCTGTATCGCAATTATCTGTTTTGTAATATCGAGTAAATGTTGAACAGTGATTAACACCATTTTGTCTCCTCAAGCTATTCTGGGTGATGTCATGTAAGCTCCATTGCATCACATTCTTTATTATGTAATGCTCATCCCATTGAATATTTTGAAACTAATTTGACTGGAAGTTGTTGCTGCCATAGGCAGCAACAACTTCCAATCAAATTGGTTTTAAAATATTCAACAGCTTACCTGTACAATTGATTTTATACCACGTTGCCAAACCATAGTTGGAACCTTTATGACTGAGCGTATATACCGAGGGAGACACACTGGGTTTTTTCTGATTGGTTGAAAAGTAAATCATGACAGCCATCATAGGGTGTAGAAATGTACCAACATTTAACACCTAAATCCTGAATATCTTTCCTTAGCGGCGTGATAAAAGGCTTAAAATTACCTGGATAGTTTATGATCGGCGTGTTAGATTGCCTGAATAGCTATCAAGAGATGGGATTAGTTATCCTTTAAAGTAAAAGTTGACGGATGATGGACGGACGCCATGGCATAAGCTCACTTGGCCTTTAAGGCCAGGTGAACTAATAATGATTATTCCTTCGTTTTTTATTTATAATATGGTCTACATCATTCATGCATATAGACCGCTGCAACATTAACAAGAGCTCCGCAAACGACGCATAATACCCCGCCACGATGACAAACCAATGAATGAGAGCTTTCAGAAAATATTTATTTCTTCCTCAGACCCATCAGACAAGTCATCCTTATGAAGTGTCAAAGCAATCCATTAAACGGTCAAGGAGGTATCGTCCGCAAACCTATTTTCAAGATGGCTGCTGCTGACTGGTGACCATATTGGATTTTGGATTATCGTAAATTTCGATAAGTTTCTTCACCAGACATAGTCCAACGACCCTAGGATGTGATCTGATAAATGGTAACGGAGATATCATCCAGAAACCAACTTTCAAGAAGGGAGTCTGTGCCTGGCGGCCATCATGGATTTCGGATCATTGTCAATTTCGATAGGTTTCTTCCCCAGGTCTAGTCCCACCACCCTATGAAGGTTCAATGCGATCCGACAAACGGTAACAGAGTTATCATCCGGAAACCACTCTGCCACCCGCCCACACAGCGCCATTACATAATACCCCCCAAAACGCTTTGGCGGGGTATAAAAAGCAATGACTTTTACTCAAAGTAATGAGCATGAGATTGACTACAGGATGTGTCACTTATCCATACATCTGTGTGAAGAGAGCGAGGCTATTAATCAAGTGCCATACGGCGCCGTAGCATGGCTAACTATACTGTGTCGGCCTTGATTTGGGGATGCGCTAACAGGAGTTTAGCATTCGAGATGAAATAACTCAGTTTCCGAGACAAACATTGTCTAAATCGACCACAATCAGCCTAGATAAACTTGTATTTTCAAAGTTTATCATAACGCTAACTAATGACGAGGCAATGATCAATAGCCATACACCCCAATAGGAGAATTTAGATTTACAAGAGAGTCTGTTACGAGCAATATGTCGACGACCGTGAATACCCTGTGATACATATTGCGAGTTTCCGACCGGTGTCCAAGCTCAAAACTCAAGTCCTTGTAACAGTTTATTATTATATCGGAAGAAGGAAGCTGCTAACGCATGCACGCACATTTTCACGATAAAATACATAAACTAAACTACAATAACAGTCAATAGTGCACAATAACTGGTACTGGTACACACTTTTTTGCTGCCGGACAAAAGAACAGGTCCCAAATTTATTGCGCCTATCAACAATCTATTTATTAACGGACATTGACTGTGACCGGTGCCTTATTTCCAGGCTTGCCCTATAAACTCAATCAGTAATTTCCAATGGGAAAACCATGATTTTCAGTAATTTCACAATGTCAATCAGTAATGGTTTTTCAGTAGTTTTCAGTAATTCAGTAATCACATGAAGCAATTATAAAAGCATGAAAACGTACGAATTAATGAAAATTAAGCTCTTTCAAAAGAAAAATTTTAAGAGTTGAGTTAATTTTTAAAAATTTAACACTAACTTTTGAAAAATAGTCATTTTAAGGAAGACTAGTTTTTTTTTGTCACTAGAATGACTGGCTAAGACTCTAACATACCTTTTTATGGGGTTGAACCGACCCACCACCCACCCCAATTCGCCCCTATCCAGAAAGAATAAAATTGGAATATTTTACTTGGTTGAGCACCCAATTTAACCCTCAAATTTGGATATCATTACCTTACCACATACCAATGCAGAATATTTTCATTTCCCCATGATGGCTGCATTTGAGAATTCTTAACCGAAATTTAACTCACTTTACAAACATAATTACACTTCTGTGGACAATATTTTCATGATAGCTGGCTAAATTCAACTGATTTAATGTTTGAAATTCACGAAAACAATGGATTTTTACGATATCTTTTAAATTTAATATTTAAAATTTGTGATACGTTTCCGGTACCATATTTATCTCAGATGTAGGTACGGTTATCAAAGCGCTACAATAAACAAGTTAACACCTTTGTCATTGAGAAAACCAGCTAGTTACTCCGTCGAATCGCCATATAATTTTCTTTCTTTCGCTGCAGACCCTGAGTCTGTCGTGAAATGCCAAGTATATACTTAGTTGCAGAGTGTTAGGCAATCAGTGAACATAATTCTTTTTAATTCTAGAGTTACCAATTTCAGGCGGTGTAATGATTTTTCCTTTTTGATTCGGTTGTCATGTCAAATTAGATAAAATAAAACAACAGCATTACAGATTGTTTGATTTTGAACTGTGCGTTCTGTTGATTACTCTTAAATGTAAATCGTACATTCTGAAAGCAACTATAAACTGCACTATAGGATGAGTTTACGCCGTTACACTCGTACCTACTCAAAGCTACCGTACTATGTATGTGAATTGCGCAGTATCTCCCCGGGTACTAATATTAGCATCTTTGCGTTACTCCGGTAATGACCTAAACTCGTCCTACAAAGGGAGGCTATAAGCGGAAGCTGACACATCATGTAATTTATTTATTTTTTCTCGGCCACATTTTATCTCAAATTTTGATGAAATAAATAATATTTATTAAACTATACGCAATATTTAGGCGGTCCCAATTAATAATTTCACTCCCGCGATGATGGATATCAGGTATACATTAAGCATAGACATAGGATGGCAAGAATGTGTGTTCTAATTTCGTGCTATTTTTGTATCATTTATTTCAACTTTTTCTAGAAACAAGTCACGCTACCCCGTTTTATAATTTTGGGAATTTGGACATACGATTTAATCGAAAATCGCGATTTTTAAAAAGAATCGATCGCGATGTTTCAAAGCAAAGATCGTGCAAGCCTACTCATAAGGGTTCTTTTGAGGGTATAGACCCCTAAAGTACAGCCTGGGACCCCAAAATGTAATGGCAGTGGGTCCAATGGGACCACTAAAGATCTTGTGTGATTGTTAAATACTAAGTAGTTTTTAAATATGCTTTTGCATACAAATACCTACCAAATCTAGCATGGGACATACATAATTCATAGTTGTGAGTCCACGGTGCCCTCTAATTTGAGCATGGATGAGGTAATACTGCTTGGGAACTCCAAATTTGAGTATTGGGATCCCAAGATATCAGCTGAGGACCCCCAGTGGGGTTCCTGTGACCGTCAAAATTCAGATGCCATTAGAAACACTGCGCGATTTCATGTTTGTTGACATTTTATGAGAAATGGCAGGTATTATTCAGGGTTAGAAATAAATGAAAAGATCTAGTGGCCCGCAGGGCAACCTATTATGCCATTTCATGTTTTCAAGTTGCCCGCCGCAGATTAAGGTTGCCCGTATATGTTCCGCTAAATGACAAAGAAAATTAGAATCACTATTGTTCAGTCAAGTAAATTAAAAAAAATAGCCACAATTATTCAGAAATGGAATTAAGCATATTGGTTACTCTTTCTAATAATTAAATAAATAAATGACTTAAAACAAGCTTCGTCAGTAGGTATCAAAAACACAGTAACTACTATTAGTCTTGAGTATTTGTCATGGTTGCCCTGTGTACCATTAACTGCCAGTTTAATTGCCCTTCTGAAAATCAGGTTGCCCAGGGCAACAAACCATTTCAATCCCTGATTATTACTCAATGCGATGAATAGCGCCCATTGTTAAGCTATCGACGTGCACAACAAGTTCGAGGTAAGGCTTGTTTTACCTTGTAGGCGTTGTCTATTGCATAGCGGTGACCGCGGAAGCTTATTTTAATAAGTTTTCGTAATTCTTAACGCCCATTCTTATTAACGTAATTCATCCATTCTTTCCTATCCGTAGTTTGGAAGAGCCGACCGTAGTACCGTATTTTGGATGCTATTTCTGTAAAACTACGGAGAATCTGTAATGGTAGGAAGGTCTGCAATCAATTTCTGCATGTTAAAATTTGACCTTTTGACACCCAACTTGCCTGCTGGAGGCTGAGCCAAATGTACATGGCCTCTTGCACTCTGCAGTCATATGGGTAACCCACACACCAAGTTTGCTTGAATTCCATCTAAAGGTTTTGGAGGAATTGTGTTACAAGTGGTTTGACCATTTGACCCCATGCTTCCACCCACATGGAACCAAATGTAAATGGGCTCTTGCATGCCACACTCATATGGGTAACACGCACAAGCAAATTTGGTTGAATTCCGTCCAAAAGTTTCAGAGATGCGCTACAATCGATTTTCCGCACAGACACACACACGGGTTGCACGACATAATCCCCACTTTTCTTTAAACAAGAATTCTGCGGAATTAAATGTCTCGCCTGTCCCCCGTTTGTCACAGTTACTTTGACCTTCTGCCCTCAATGTTATCATGCCGCTTCCTAACATTATAGGTAATCAGGTTTCCAAGTTGTAATAGCCTTAAGCAACCCCGAAATATAAGCGGAAAAGTTTTGCTAAACGCAAAAACTTAATGTTGAAATAGCTCTATATCAAGGTCACAATGACCCTGACCTTTGACCTGGTGATCCCAACATCATCATGTTGCATCCTATCATTGTAGGTAACCGTGTATGAAAGTTTAGATGCAATAGGCTTAACCAATCCTGAAATATAAGCCGAGACGTTTTGCTAAACGCAAAAACTTAATGTTGAAAAAGCAGAGTTCTGTATCAAAGTCAGAGTGATATTGCCCTTTGACCTTCTGACACCAACATCATCATCCTGCTTCCTACCATTATAGGTAACCATGTATTCAAGTTTAGTTGCAATAGTCTTAACCAATCCGGCAATATAAGCTGAGGTTTAGCTAAACGCAAAAACTTAACGTTGAAAAAGCAGAGTTCTGTATCAAGGTCACAGTGACCATCACCTTTGACCATGTGACACCAACATCATCATGCTGCTTCCTAACATAGGTAACCATGTATCTAAGTTCAGTTGCAATAGGCTTAGTCAATCCTGATCATAAGCGCTTATGATCATGTCGATAGTCACTTACAGGACTGGCGGTATGATCAGCGAACGAAAAGAAGAAGAAGAAGTCAATCCTGAAATATAATTTAAGACGTTTTGCACAGTGATATTGGCCGTTGACCTTCTGACCCCAACATCATGTTGCATCCTATCATTATAGGTAACCGTGTATCCAATTGGATCAGGCATTGCTGAGAGATAAGACAATAACTTTTGTTTAACGCAAAAACTTAACGTAAAATATTAACAAAGATTATACCGTGACCTTTGACCCCCATAACCTTGATCACATGTCTGCATCAGCATGCTGCTTCCTTTTGATGTATATCCCCATGCACCCAAGTTTGGTTCCAATTGGATCACGCATTGCTGAGATATAAGGCAATAACTTTTGTTTAACGCAAAAACTGAACGTAAAATATTAACAAAGATTATACTGTGACCGTTGACCCCTGCAACCTTGACCTCATGGCCTTATCATCGGCGGGCTGCTTCCTTTTGATGTATATTATCATGCACCAAAGTTTGGTTCCAATTGGATCAGGCATTGCTGAGAGATAAACTTAACTTAAAAGTTTATGCCGCCGCCGCCGAAAAAGTGATACCTATGTCTCGATCCTGCTTCGCAGACCGAGACAAAAACGTAGGGATAATTGTTACAAACGGCTCTAAAAGAAGAAAGATCACAAATTAGATGTATTGTAGTAATGCTGGACCTGGCCAAATTCCATTTTTCACAATACCCAAAATAATTAGACAGTAGCTACATATCTGGTGTGCAAAATAAAAACAAGGATCGTGTTGCATACCATAAAGTTAAAATTATTTTAGTTTTTACCATGTTTAAAAGCTATATGGTCATGTTTGGATTGGGTATGTGCGTGAAAAATTCTATCTAGATTTGAAAACAATATAAACACCCCATGCACCGAGAAACGCAAAATTGTTACATTGGTGAAATCAACATGTCGTGTTTAGCAGCAACTGGCAGATGCCGTCTGACGCAAAAACTAGACAAGTTTGTTTCATTTCTTTAGCAGTTAGAAACATTTTTGTGGACCCCGAAATAAGTAATCGTGAAAACACATGTTTTTCACATGCCAAATAAAAATGTAGGTAAAATAACTACTTATTTCTGCTGCAGTTTAATAAAATCTAATCAAGTGTTGTGTAAAAATGATGAATCTATTGAAATAAACATGTTTTGACGGACACTAAAAGAATGAGTGTGGGAGCGTGTAAAAAGGACCAATTGTTAGAAATAGAACCTTCTTAGAAACAGGTACCTTGACCATACAATGGTGAGCTGTTTAGCTTCTAATGCCTCTATGTCAGTATGTGCAATTTGAGATCCTTTGTTTCACTGATGCGATTTAGACAATTACTGATTGTTTTGTTTGCTGGTCACTTGAGCAGTGAGTAAGTCAGAATAACTGAACTCCAGCACTGCCAATGTCAAATAGCATAATTGTTAAAGGGCACAAATGCTCTGCTACTAGTTGACCTACCGGTAGCAGAACAAACAGTTGAAATCATATCATCCAGATCATTCAAAATCAAATGAACAGGACAAATGTGACCATCAGAAAACTGGCAGTTACACATCAAGGACATTTGACCTTGTTAGCAGTTGACAATATCATAATATTCGATTGTGATTAAAAGACAACGAAAACCGGTAACAAAATTATTGCGCTGATCTTCAATATCCTATTCGCTCTCCACAGAGCTCAACGATTTCTGTTAATTTTGGTACCTGATTTAATCAAACAACAAACACGCATCATTCACAAAATTACTGTAATGCGCTATGCAAAAGTACAAGTTTTCGGGAACGCTTTCCAAAAGACTGGGTCCCGTCAAGTAAGTAAACTAGTACCGGGGAAGAACGAGGACTTATTTATAATTAGTCCCACGAGAACATCTGTTACAAAATGTAAATTGCAAAGCAAAGCGTTAGTCAGTCGTAAAGAAGTAGTTGGGAAAAAAGTAAAAAGAAACGAGAGTACAGCCATAGTTTTTATTTTTTTGTCTTTGGCAAGACCAATCTGTTCAATGCAAATGTAAGTGTAAACTGCTATGTCACCTTCGTATAATGTCTGATCTATGTTGTCCAAACATTTTCTAAACGTTAATATTTTACTACTATCATTATCTTTTTAACTTTATCTACCATAATGTTGATATGTTAGCCACCATATTATATTGAGATGGTGATGGTGTTTTTATTTATGTTGTACAATTGTTCTAATGTTATGTGTGTCAGGAGTCCGCCACCCTATAGACTCTGCCTTTGCTGGGCTACCTGTTGTGACATTAAATATGTACAAAAAATTAATGAAATAAATAACACTGAATCTTGAATCTTGTTTACTTTGTTTCCTGTGATTATTCTAGTGTATCTAGGTAATGGCAGTTGGGAGATATAGGCTGATACTGAGTGGCAATCACCGAAACAACCTTTAGTGAAATACCATACTCAATTCCTAAAACAAGCAAAATAGAAAACATCACCAATACGTTATTGGGCCAACATTAAGCCAACGGGCATAACTCTATGAAGATATTCAAAATAGCACACCAGAAACCATAAGTTAATTATAAAAATTGAAAGGTGAATATTATGTTGATTTTGCTTGATTTACTGTGAAATTTCCTATGCTCGTCCAACGTTGGCTCAACATTGACCCAACATTGGAAAACAATTGATACAGCCAACGTTTTAATGCCAACTGCGATCTGCCAACCTGTTGCCAACATTGGCCCAACATCTACATATTATCACCACAGTCTTCCAAAAATTTCACAGTTATGAAATTCAACTAATTATAATGTCATCACTAATTGGGCTTCATCCATTGATAAATGGAAACAAGTGGACAGTTTTATTCTCGACCTTGTAAAGGCTTTTGATAATGTTCCACATGCACTTTTGAAACCTAAATTGAACAAATATGGTGTGTTAAAAACATACTAAATTGGATTGATTCATTCTTAACAGGTCGCAAACAGTGCATAGTAGTCAATGGTGCCAAATCAAACGTTGCTGACGTTGTGTCTGGAGTACCTCAAGGAACCGTTCTAGGCCTGTTACTGTTTTCAGTCCACATAAATGATATAGTCCAGGACATTTCCTCAGAAATCAGGCTATTCGCTGATGATTGCGTATGCCACTGGGAAACTGATGACCCCAAGGACTGTGAGGGACTCAAACAAGCCATAAACATGTTGGGTAACTGGGGCTACCACTTTCGGAATGCGCTTCCAACCAGTAATATGCAATATGATGAGTCTAACCAGAAAAAAATAAACCATCAAATTCGACTACATACTTAAAGGAAACAATCTAAGTTTTGTTTCATCAGTAAAGTACTTGGGCGTCAACATCACCAATGAGCTAAGCTCGAACAAACACATCACTGAGATCTGCAGCAAATCATACAAAACTTTAGGACTATTGCAGATAAATTTATCATTCCGTTCCCAAGAAATCAGACTTCAAACACACATGAGACTGATTACACAAGTTCTGGAATATGCAAGTACAGTTTGGAGGCCCTCATCAGATAACTATTCAGGACAAACCAGAAAATGTGCAGCTAGATTTATCACCTCAAACTATTGCTACGAACCAGGCAGTATGACAAATATAATGGAAACCCTAAAACTCCCACCGTTGTCAGACAGAAGGAAACAAAACTGCCTTATTTTGTTCTCCAAAGGTCTACAGCAGCAAGCAAAGATATCATTAGACATTCTACAGACTCCAATTCAGAAAACGAAAAACATGCACAACAGCCACTTCCACCAACTTTACGCAAGAACTGACGTCTTTAAATTCAGCTTTATTCCAAGTACGATAAGGGAGTGGAACAAAATATTACCAGATCCTCTAAGCAGTATAGAAAACTATCCTACAAATAAATTTACCGAATTAATCAGAGGCAAAAAACATGTATAAACCAGCTACTTGACGAATGCGCAGCTAAAATAATGCCCTTAGAATGTTTCGCCATAACTAATCAAGATCAAGATCAATACTTTATGAGAGGTGAGAGAAATTCAGACCCACAAGACAGGCAGGCAGCACCAACAAAGAAAGAGACCTTGTGTCATGGTAGATAGCAGGTTGTCCTTTGAGGCAACCCAACTGATGGTGATGATCGGCAAACTTTCATACAACTATAGACATGCAGAATTTTAAATGGGTATACAAGGCAATGATCAGACCATTTCTAGAGTACGCTAGTGCGCTATGGCACCCATTGAGGAAAAAGATGTAGTAACCCTAGGAAATGTGCAAAGTAGAAACACAAAGCTTGTACCAGAACTAAATGACTTAAGTTATGAAGACCAGCTGAAGAGGCTTAATCAATCAATCAATCAATCAATCAATCAATCAATCAATCATAATCTATATCCTGTAAGAAGGCCTATGAGCATGTTATGACAGGTTGTTTGGGTTTTTAAATGTTTGTCTGAGGGTATTAGTTAGTGTACCATTTTTAATAGTTGGTCTGATACCAATCAGGCTTTATATCGGCTTCGAGGTAATCATAGTATAACAGTTGAGACTTTCATAACTTGTCCATCCTAGATTCAAAAGATAAAATTGTTTGAGCTTCAACTACATGCTGTGGTAGGCTATTCCTTAAGTCTATAACTTGATGTTTGAAAGAGTATTTTTGCAACTCGAGTCTTGCTCTTGGTCTGTATAACTTTAGACTATGACCCCTAGTTATAAGCTTTTCTCTTAACTGAAAAAAAATTCCCAGATTTCTGGATCATATTTTTAGTTAGGATTTTGTAGGTCTCTATCATATTCCCCCCTTTTCTTTGATATACCAAAGTTGGTAAATTGAGAATTTTAAGTCTGGCTTCATAGCTTAGGTATGATAGATAGGCCGGGCACTACTAGTTGCCCATCGCTGTACATTTTCCAGAAGGTCTATATGTTTTCTATGACGAGGACTCCATGCCTGGTTTGCATATTCGACATAAGGTCTTGCCAATGATGCGTAAAGTGTTTTAAGCAATTTTATATCTGAATGCACAAATGTGCGCCGAATAATTCACATGGTTATATTGGCCCTGTTAACCTTATCAACAATGTGTTTTTCAAAGGTCAACTTATCATCAATGATAACATCAACATCTATTTCAGTGTTAGTGAATTTTATAGGTCGACTTTCTTTTACTAATCTGTAACTGTACTCATCTAAGGATGATTTATCAATTCGTATGTATTTACATTTCTCTGCGTTGAATTGCAAGAACCACTTATCTGACCAATACCCTAACAAATATATATCTGATTGCATTTTTAATCTATCTGGTGTGGAATTTATTTCTTGAAACAACTTTGTGTCGTCTGCATATAGATATGCGTCACTGCAATTTTTATACAATTGGGTAGGTCGTTTATACACAAGATAAAGAGAATAAGTCCCAATACAGATCCCTGGGGGAGTCCACTGTATACAGGTTTCCATTCTGAGTGTTCTTCGTTAATTATGACTCTCTATTTGCAGTCTGATAGAAATGATCTAATCCAATTCACAATTGTAGGCCCTATATTGTATTTGGCTAATTTGTGAACACATCTCCCATGAGCCATCTTATCAAAGGCCTTTAAAAAGTCAAAATAAGTGACGTCAACAGTCGGCCCCCCCCCCACTATCGAGACAATTACATGTGTGTAGTGCATGTTAGTTACTTGTTCCAGACGTAATTGTAGATTTCTGTTATTGTCTATAGTTAAGCTGGTGCAACGATAAATAAATGTGATTAATAATCTGTCTGTATTATTTTATTTTATTTCCATACACATAAATTCAGTAAAATTTATGCTAGTGTCTATTGGTATATATTTTAAGGATGAAAGTATATAAACCACCAGTCCCCTGCCCATGCCATCCTTGGTAATGTTTAAGGGCCGTATATCATATCCATCTAAATTGCATTCTGAAATCTCTTTCATATCTAAAATATTTTGGTTTCACTTCTGAAAATGTTAATACCCAAGGTTTATCTTCCATGATGTTTAATTTTTGTTTGAGTTCAATTAATTGTTCTGCACTGAATGTATTCTTTGTTTTTTTGTGCATTTTTTTGTGTTGATAATATGAAATTTATTTATGTTATTTTTGGTGTTATTTACATGCACACTTTTCATATGACATTCATCCCTTAAAAGAGAGAATCTGTTATTTAGTATTGCTTGTTCTGGTAGTAATGTTTGTTTCGATTGTATGGTTGCCTGCTTGGACTCCTCCCTAATCTCCTCCCATGAATACAATCTTGTTTTTCTCTTTCAGGGTTATGATGGTTTTGTGACATGCCTAACGATATGCACAAGTAATTTGAGATATTTTGGGACATTACATTTAGTCCTTGCGTGTTTGGATGGATATAATCAAAGAAAAGATCCTGATCTTGTTTTTCTCTTTCAGGGTTATGATGGTTTTGTGACATGCCTAACGATATGCACAAGTAGTTTGAGATATTTTGGGACATTACATTTAGTCCTTGCGTGTTTGGATGGATATAATCAAAGAAAAGATCCTGATAAACATAGCCAGCTAGACTGTTGAATAGTTGAGATTGGTCAATAAATACAGCACCTTGACAATCTGCTAATGAGTATAGCCAATCATTAAATTCTTGGACCAGACTGTTTTCATAATTGTCATAAGGCCTAGGTGGTAAGGCGGACACACATATGGCTGTGGTAGCTGCAATTGATTGCACATCCTTAATCATGGAATCATAATCCCTTATCATTCCATCCACCGTTCGTCTTCCAATCTCATTACTACCTACATGTAGTACACGGGCATCATACTTCTTAACCGATAGATATTTATCCAACTGATATTGAACCACCTTAATACGTGCTCCACTGTAAGATCTTACATCAACATTTCTCTCTTCATTTGACATGCATCGTTGAGGGTTGAGCTCCTTATCAATAAAATAGAATGTTTGTCTTTTATCTGTTGGTTAGGTATGTTAGAGAATAATATATTTCCATACTGTGCGGAATTTACAGGCCTACTGTTCTGCATGTGTTGTTGATTAGTCATGCTAATTGTATGTGTTTTGTTTTGCACAGCTCTCTTCGGTCTGGCCGCAGCATCTGCATAGCTGCCAATCCTACCCATGTTTTCGTTGTCATGTCTTGGTTTAGTGGCTGCAATTTGATTGATGCCTGTTTCACGTTGATCAGAAGTTGATTGACTGTAGCTATGTTGTGCAGGGGTATTCATAGCTGATGGATTATAGGGATTTCCCCTTGTGCTTTTACCAGTAGTAGGGTTAACAGATGGTCTCAGGGGATTGCTAACCTGTTGCGTACTGGCTTGTTTACCTACAATCACTGTGATACTATTTTGCAGATTGTAATTTTCACCATTGCGATATATATATATATATATATATATATATATATATATATATATATATATATATATATATATATATATATATATATATATATATATATATATATATATATATATATATATATATATATATATATATATCGTTGAGCTGACGTTGTACGGCAAAATAGCCCTCCATTACTGAATTTATTTCCTCCTAACAGCATGTTTTTATTTCTGCTATTTCATTTAGCAATGATCTCAATATGCTACTATTTGTACTCGTCTTGGGGGTCACTAGCTGTTGTATTATATTTAGAGAAAGTATCCTTCGATAAGTCGATGTGATTGCATATAGAAACGCCAGTACTAAGACTAGGCTTGTGTGATGATGCATTCACATTAGTACTAGTTAGATTCTCACTAGTTGTGTTTTGTTCAATACCACCAGTGTTGCTATATGGTGTGACATCAGTTAGATCTACAATATTTGTATTGCGCTCAAAAATATCAGTTTTACTGATCTCTGACTGAAGCGAAATTGCTGATGCCTGATCTGTTCCCGACTCTTCATTTAGGTTTCTGTTTGTGGCATAGATTGTGTCTTCAGGTAAATGACACTTGTACTCACAATCACATACAGACGTGTGCCATTTTAAAAACTCGTTTGTCTGCTTTGATATTACTGTGCATGCGATACATGAGTATCTACGTAACGATCGCTGCCCTGTTGTATTACAAGCCACTACCTAGATTCCTAAATGTATGAAATAACCAATTTTTGGTGACATATTATTTATTTTTTATGTTGTATAAATGTGGTCTCTTTAGACGGGTTCGTCCGCTGTAGCGCACTCGGTCACCAGGACAACGAATGTGTAAACATATGTACATGTACATGATGTATGAATAATAATAATAATAATAATAACAATAATATTAATAATAATAATACATGATAGTAATAGTGATTATGATGATAATAATAAAAAAAAAAATATATGTAAAAAATAGTAATGGTATTGTCGTTGTTATTGTTTTTATTAAATATAATAATAATAATAATAATAATAATAATAATAATAATAATAATAATAATAATAATGCGACAATAATAATAATAAAAATAATAATGGTGGTGACAACAATAATTACACATGATAATAATAATCATTATAATGATAATACTGATGATGGTGATAATAATAATAACAATAATACATGTAAATAATAGTAATGGTGTTAATAATATTTGTGTTGTTATTGTTGTTGAGCATAATGGTAATAATAATGCGACAATAATGATAATAATAATAATTATTATAATGGTAATAATAATAATAATAATAATAATAATAATAATAATAATAATAATAATAAATATAGCTGCAAGCGGTGATGCATCAGGGACCAAGTGGCTAGCATCCCGGTCGCTAAGACGAGAACCGTATCTGAGCCAGCTCTTATAGGTGGCTTAGAGCCTAAATAGCCTGTTAGATTTGATCAAGTTGGATTAATGCTGTCAATTTTATTGAATCATGTGAGAAGGTTACAGTAGAAATCTTCTTTATCCGCCCAGTCTACCCATCATTGAATGTGGTTTTGAAAAACAAACAATGGTGTGTCAACAATGGCAGTAAAAATAATATAAATGAAATCGACCCAGTTCTTCATGAGAAGACAATTCAATTCTCCAATTGCTTTAACATTGGCAATTTTGACGGGAAAACAATCCAAGATGGTCGTCAAACCGTTCGTCTGACAGTATTGAAAATGGCAAATTTGGAATCAGAAGACCCAAGAATCTATGTAAAACCAATTTTGGCTTCAAATTTCCACAAATAAAAAAATTCAAAATGGCCGCCAATCATGCTGAATTTTGATTGGTCGATGGCGGCCATGTTTTGTGACATATCAATTTCTCTTGAACAAACTCTAATAAGCCTCAGTCCCTAATCATATCAGCCAAATTTCCGCCCGATCCGTTCAGTGGTTCTGGTGAAGAAGCCGTTTTCACGAAAACTAGGTCATTCAAGATGGCCAACCAAGTTTTCGCTCAATCAAATTCCCTTGAACAAACTTGGTTCAGCCAATGCCCTAGATGATATTTCATGAGTTTTGAATCAATCCGCCAAGTGGTTTCGGAGGAGAAGAGTTTTAAAAACGTTTCACGAAATACTACAAAATACAAAATGGCCGCCGGCCTAATAGGCCGACCAGCGTTGTTTGAGCAAAATCAGATCTCTATTACCTAACAATGCTTCCTTCAAAATATCATTGAAATTCACCTAGCGGTTTCCGAGGAGAAGGCATTTTAACTTTCCAATTGCTTTACTATGGGAAATTTGGCGGGAAACAAATCCAAGATGGCAGCCAAACCATCGATCGAACAAATTCGAAAATGCCACACTTTGATTTCTCGACCCCAAAAACCTATATAGGCCCAATTTGGGCATCAAATTTCATTAAATAAAAAATTCAACATGGCCGCCGGAAAGCTTGATGCAGAGTGGTTCATACGGAAATCCATGTTTTTCGAGCTTTTAAATTCTCTTGAACAAATTTTATATGGATCCACTCTCCGCTGCTTCTGACAAAATTTCAGCTCATTCCGTTCAGTGGTTCTGGAGAAGATTTTTTTTAAACGTGGGAAAATTGTCCAGAAATTCAAGATGGCCGCCAACCTATGTAGTAAATCATATCCATTCACATGTAAAAAGTTTGCTATAATAAGGCGCTCATGAAATGCCAAGCCTTAATTTCACCAACATTTTTGTCTTCGCGCTATTCGTGAACAAATAAAATGGCGGAATAATAAAAAAATAAACAGAACAATAACAATAGGGTGCCAGCCATGATGGCTTGGCCCCCTAAATATAGCCGCAAGCGACAATGCATCAGGGGCCAAGCGGCTAGCATCCCGGTCGCTCAGAGGAGAACCTTATCTGAGCCAGCTCTTATAGGTGGCTTAAAGCCTAAATAGCCTCTTAGATTTGATCAAGTTGGATTAATGCTGTCAATTTTAATGAATTATGTGAGCTTACAGTAGGAATCTTCTTTATCTGCCCAGTCTACCCATCATTGAATGTGGTTTTGAAAAACAAACAATCGTGTGTCAACAACGGCAGTAAAAATAATATAAATGAAATCGGCTCAGTTCTTCTTGAGAAGACAATTCAATTCTCCAATCGCTTTAGTATTGCCAATTTTGGTGGGAAAGCGATCCAAGATGGCCGCCAAGCCGTTCGTCTCACAGGATTGAAAATTGCAAATTTGGAATCAGAAGACCAAAAA
This sequence comes from Chaetoderma sp. LZ-2023a, assembly GCA_034401795.1. Taxonomy (NCBI): domain Eukaryota; kingdom Metazoa; phylum Mollusca; class Caudofoveata; order Chaetodermatida; family Chaetodermatidae; genus Chaetoderma; species Chaetoderma sp. LZ-2023a. The sequence goes on along the minus strand of CM067374.1, from coordinate 120,061,196 downwards.
ACCTATGTAAAACCAATTTCAGCTTCAAATTTTAACAAATAAATTAATAAAAAATGGCCGCCAATCATGCTGAATTCTGATTGGTCGATGGCGGCCATGTTTTTTAACATATCAATTTCTATTGAACAAAGTGTAATGCCCCTTAGTCCTTAATCATATCAGCCAAATTTCGGTGATCCGTTCAGCTCACCGGTTCTGGAGAGGTCATTTTCACGAAAACTAGGTCATTCAAGATGGCTACCCAGTTTTCGGCCAATCAAATACCTTTGAATAAACTTGATTCAGCCAATGCCCTAGATGATATTTCACGAGTTTTGAATAAATCCGCCAAGTGGTTTCGGAGGGGAAGATTTTTTTAAAACGTTTTCCCGAAATACTACAAATAGGCCCACCAGCGTTGTTTGAACAAAATCAGATCTCTATTATGTAATGATGCTTCCTGCAAAATATAGTTGAAATCTACCCGCTGGTTTCCAAGGAGAAGGAATTAAAAATTTCCAATTGCGTTTCTATGGGGGAATTTGCAGGAAAACGATCCAAGATGGCCGCCAAACCGTTCGTCCTACAGTATTGAAAATGGTAAATTTGGAATCAGAAGACCCAAAAACCTATGTAAAACCAATTTCGGCTTCAAATTTCAACAAATAAAAAAATTCAAAATGGCCGCCAATCATGCTGAATTTTGATTGGTCGATGGCGGCCATGTTTGTGACATATCAATTTCTCTTGAACAAACTCTAATAAGCCTCAGTCCCTAATCGTATCAGCCAAATTTCCGCCCGATCCGTTCAGTGGTTCTGGAGAAGAAGTCGTTTTCACGAAAACAAGGTCATTCAAGATGGCCAACCAAGTTTTCGCTCAATCAAATTCCCTTGAACAAACTTGGTTCAGCCAATACCCTAGATGATATTTCATGAGTTTTGAATCAATCCGCCGAGTGGTTTCGGAGGAGAAGAGTTTTAAAAACGTTTCACGAAATACTACAAAATACAAAATGGCCGCCGGCCTAATAGGCCGACCAGCGTTGTTTGAGCAAAATCAGATCTCTATTACCTAACAATGCTTCCTTCAAAATATCATTGAAATTCACCTAGCGGTTTCCGAGGAGAAGGCATTTTAACTTTCCAATTGCTTTACTATGGGAAATTTGGCGGGAAACAAATCCAAGGTGGCAGCCAAACCATCGATCGAACAAATTCGAAAATGCCACATTTTGATTTCTCGACCCCAAAAACCTATATAGGCCCAATTTGGGCATCAAATTCCATTAAATAAAAAATTCAACATGGCCGCCGGAAAGCTTGATGCAGATTGGTTCATACGGAAATCCATGTTTTTCGAGCTTTTAAATTCTCTTGAACAAATTTTATATGGATCCACTCTCCGCTGCTTCTGACAAAATTTCAGCTCATTCCGTTCAGTGGTTCTGGAGAAGATTTTTTTAAAACGTGGGAAAATTGTCCAGAAATTCAAGATGGCCGCCAACCTATGTAGAAAATCATATCCATTCACATGTAAAAAGTTTGCTATAATAAGGCGCTCATGAAATGCCAAGCCTTAATTTCACCAACATTTTTGTCTTCGCGCTATTCGTGAACAAATAAAACGGCGGAATAATAAAAAAAATAAACAGATCAATAACAATAGGATGCCAGCCATGCTGGCTTGGCCCCCTAATAATATTCGGAACAATTACAATAGCCTGCAGCTTGGAAGCCTAATAAACAGAACGAAAACAATAGGGTGCCAAGCACCAGCTTGGCCCCCTAATATAAATAAACAGAACGAAATCAATAGGGTGCCAAGCTAGTAAGACTAAGTACACATTATATCTTAAGCATAGTCCTCATAAGTATAGTATGCAGTATAGGTCCTCACATAGGTACCAATACAAGACTGTGTGCGTGCGCGCGCGGGTGTGCATGCGTGTGTGCGCGCGTGCGTTAAGATTTGACAGACAGACAGATCGACAGAACAACCAACTGGCGACAAACCAACAGACCAATTTATACTATACACCTGTGCAAAAGTTAAGCACCAGGAAAAACAATAGAACGTAGAAACATGATGGTACAACTAGGCTGCCATACTTTTTGTCCCCGCGTTAGCTGACATAATTCCAAGTACGAAATGCACATGCATGCATGACTTCACGCCGCTTGATGTCCGTGCGTGGCAGGAAACAGCACACGTGTTCAGTTATGTAAAAGTCCAGTTTGAGGTGTAGAACATTACATACAGATTTAGGCGACAAGATTAGGAATTTTGTGTTCATGACCGTGGGTTATTTGTACAGAGAGAATTAGCTCTTGATTGTGAACCGCTATGGCAAGACGAAGGTTAAGTGATCGTGTGAAATGGCAAATCATAGGCATGCATACCACTGGTATGTCATGGAGAGAGATTGGCAGACAGCTGAACATTAACCATACTGTAATCAGTCGTTTGATTGCAAAACATGGGCAAACTAACGAGGTGAAGGACAGGCCTAGATCTGGAAGACCGAAGAAGACTACTGCCCGTGATGATCGAGCCCTAGTACTCCTTGTTAGGAGATCTCCATTCACCAACAGCAGAGTGCTCAGCCAGCAATGGGAAACGCGCAATAGAGTGTCAATGTCTACCGTCAAAAGGAGACTGTATGCTGCTGGCATGAAAGCTAGGAGACCTGTCAGACGTCCTCTCCTCACTGCACACCACAAAGAGGAGCGTCTGAGGTGGTGCAACGAAAGAAGACACTGGAACATGAGATCCTGGAGACGGGTACACTGGTCCGATGAAAGTCGGTTCCTGCTTCATGCCACAGATGGTCGAACTCGTGTACGGAGGTCCAGACGCACGGCGTACGACCAACGTAACATCATGGAAGAAGTTCCATTTGGTGGAGGTTCCGTTATGATATGGGGGTGCATCTCATTTGATTGTAAGCTGGATCTGTTGACTGTACCTGGAACACTAAATGGACAAAGATATCAAGATTCCATACTGGATAGAGTTGTGGTCCCTCATTTTGTAAATCATGCACCTGGGACCCACCCTATATTCATGGATGACAACGCCCGACCACATCGTGCTAGAGCTGTGCATGAATACCTCCGCCAGAATGCCATCGAAACCCTACCATAGCCAGCAAGGAGCTCTGACATGAACCCTATTGAGCATATCTGGGACATTCTGGGAAACATGGTGAGAAGGAGGGATCCTCCTGTGCAGAACCTACAGGAATTAACAGACGCACTCCATCTTGAATGGCAACGAATACCACAATGGCGTGTCAGTCGGTTGGTGACCAGCATGAGACGCCGTGTCCAGGCCGTCATCCAGGCACAAGGTGGATATACCCGGTATTAATAATGGCAGTCTCAAACTCGTGCACAGATGTTAAACTTCATTTTCAGACACCATTAATGACAATCTAGCCACGTGTGTCAACTGTAGGGCAATAGTTGTCAGTTGTGTCAACGTAACCATATTCAGGCCTCGTTTTCAAGTTCAAACAAAAACATACAGTGTTTCCCCACCATCATAATCAGCATTCCTCTAGTTGCATTATTACCTCTTGCACTAAGATGGATGGGTACATAAATGTTTATGCTATTGCTTTCTTCATAGCACATGAATATACCCTCGCATGTGCGTAAAAATAGGGTGGTGCTTAACTTTTGCACAGGTGTATAGTTACGACTAAAGAAACTTCTTATCCGAATCTACGCAAATTTTAACATAACACGGGATTTTACCGGGAAAATAGATTTTTAATGGTAATTAATTCGTGAATTGTAATATTTATAGCAACAGGCATTTAAATAATTATATGCACTAGATCAGAAGACAGAAGTGAAATTGTTTACCTTCCCTAATTAAACAACTTAATAAATCTGTATAATAGTTAGTCCCAAGAATCCTTCCGAAGATCGCTATGGGTAACGTATGACGTCATCTGTGACGATGTCATTGTGATGACGTCATACTTCGCGGACGTTATGAAAAACTCAAGATTTGGAAGATGCATCTACAAGGTGAGTTTACTTTCAAAATCAGCCATTGCTGGTCACAATGTGGACGTCTGCGGTCCAGCATATGGACAAATGGAGATAAATCATGCATAATTTGATGTGACAAAGTTAGAAAACGGTCTTTGAAATAACAACACGCATTCTAAAGTGATGACACTTGAAATCAGCCTCTGAAAGATATATTTTGGACACATCTGGGACAATATCTTGACAAGTGGAGACAACTCATGCATAATCTGATAGAAGAATTCTGCCTCTTTCTGTCAGTATCTCTCCGGTCAATAGGCGTGGTCACATTATCCAGTTATTCGGGGATTTATATCATGAAGAGTGAACAAAACTGACCCTAATCCCAAAATTATCTACATAATCCAATAAATCGAAGTCAGAATGGACCAATCAGATTCGAATATGCCAATCTAAATTAACCAATCAGCTCTTGTTTACGTAGCAACCGTCAGTAGTATAAATACTTATTGTATTCAAAATTCCGCATCATTTTTGCATTTTGAAAAAGTGATTACATCGCAATTTTACACAATCAGAAGCGATGGAGAGAAATCGCCGTCCAACTATTTTCGAAACCAACCCTATGCTAATTTGTCCCAGGTTAGAATAAAAGATATAGACTTATATGCATTTATTTAATTAATAATGGACTATGACACTTCTGTGTGGTTAGCCGCTAACAAGCTATAAACGTGAAATCATTATCATCAATTTATTCCGCCATTGTTTCTGCACATTATGGCCTGCTAATAATGGCGGACGATATAAAAGTGAAATAATGCATTTTATTGGCGGTAGCCCCCAAGCCGCCTCCCCGAATTAAAACCTAATGCTGTCATTCCTGTAAAACCAGTCTAATGAACGCTTAGGGGCATACTTGCTTACGCGATCATACTTTACCGTAATGTTAACAGTGTACGCATACTGTAAGAACACACTACCAAACTTGAATGAGCGGTGGGCGCGTGACTGGCAAATGGAATTTCACCTAGGAGAATCTCGTTATATAGGATATCCCTTTCAACAAATCTCCGTCTATCCAACAATACACTTCATGACCATATATTAGACGTTATCGCCAGTATTTTAATATCTAACATGGAATTCCCGTATCACCTTTGATTTTTAGATTTTTTGGTTTGTTTGAGTTTCTGACACATGGTCAGAAAGTCAAACAAAATATTTGGGTTTCCTAAAATAATAAATTTAAGAATATAGCCCCCCACCCCCAAAAACCGCCATCTAATTATCATACAAAATAATATATAGAAATGGTCCGGCGCAAAGCAACTATTTGAACAGTAAATCACCACCACAATATTTATCACAGGCGCGTTAAAATACCTAAATTAAGCCACACTGGAAGTATGTATCCTGGAGAAGCATGTGCGTGTGTGTTCAAAATGGTAAGCCCTAAGCAAGCAAGTGGCTGTAATCCCAGATGTACAGCCAGTGACACGAACAACTACAGACAATCATTCCGATCCTTTCATATTCCAGATAATAATGAGGCTTGTCATGTCTTTCTTTCCGTGTGTGGTTCTCTGCAACAAACTTAGCGGTGGTCTTAGCAACAACAACAACAACAACAACAACAGCAACAACAACTGCAATGACTACAACAGCGGTGATAATAATAACGACAATGAGAATGACAATGACAACAACAACAACAACAACAACAACAACAACAACAACAACAACAACAACTGCAATTACGATAACAAGAACGACGACGAAGACTACGTCAACGACGACGACGATTACGCTGCTGACAACAATGACACAAAGACATCAACAGCAACAACAGCAATATTCGACAAAGAAGACGACGGCGATAAACAAACAAACAAACAAACAAACAAACAATCAAACAACAACAACATTAACAACAACAACTGCAATGATGACAATAGTAGCGACAATCGTAACAAGAATGAAGACGACGACACCGACTATGATTATGAGAACAACAGCAACAACAACAACAATAGCAACAACAACAACAACAACAACAACAACAACAACAACTGCAATGATGACAACAGTTGCGACAATCATAGCAAGAATGACGACGACGACACCAAAAATGATAATGATAATGACAATAACAACAACTCCAATGACGATAAGAAGAACGACGACGACGAGGGCAATGTCGACGACGATGACGACAAATAAAAAAAACCAACAACAACAACAACTGCAATGACTATAAGAAGAACGACGACGACGATGATGATAACAACAACAACAGCAACAAAAACATACGACGACACCTACGACAAACATACAAACAAACAAACACACACACGACAACGGCAACAACAACAACAACAACAACAACAACAACAACAACAACAACAACAATTACAACAACCGCAACAACAACAACAACAACAACAACAACAACAATTACAATAATAATAACAACAACAACAACAACAACAGCAACAACAACAACAGCAACAACAACAACAGCAACAACAACAACAACAACAACAACCACCTCTTTCGATGAAGCGGACAACAACGACGACGACAAACACACAAACAAACACATAAACAAACAAACAAACAAATCATACCAAGAATGACGACGACAACAACGACAATGAAGATAGCATGCTTTTGGTATATTACACTGACAGCTGACTTTCCCAGAATTGTGCCGTACCCTGATGAGTCACAGCAACAGTTTAGAATTACTCTTTCTACAATTGTAGAACAGTTTCTATGAGCATCAAGGATTTTGCTTCAGAAATCGGATTAGGCTAGCTGAGTCGCAGATTCCCATCTCTCCTCACCATAGAAATTTTATTTATAACGATGACAAGTGCTTACTTTAGCTTGAATATGTTGAAAATCTCTGACGCGAGCAACGCCATCTTTGGGGGACCTAGAGCCCCACGGGTGGTAGACTCACGTCATTCGGTTAGACGCTCTAGGGGATAACACAGTTTACATATTTCTCGCATGCTTTTCCTATATGTGGACATCTTGGGACGGAAAAGCCGATTTCTTGAGTCAGGTGCCAATATAATTTACCCAAAGCAGCCTATCCTCCACCATACGGATTCATTTGCAAAATTAAAGTCGGCTCAACCTTTTTTTTTAGATATTCTCATTTTAGTGAAAAAATCTTTTTTGCTCAAAATCAACAAAAATGCATTTCAAGCGTATCATGTGTGATTTAAAGTTTAAACGTACACCGCTGGTATAATATGCTACGCAATTCATATTTTAATGGTAGCGCCATAAAACAGACTTCGCAGTAGTCCAGCTGTAGTCCAATCCACGAAGATTTACCGTTACTATAAACTACAAATATGTACAAGTTTTCTATTGAATCAAATTGCATTATTTATGCTGGGATTGTGTATTTTCCTTCAGACATGTCAGAGATGAGCGTGCAGTCAAACTGGGTGTGGTCACTGCTATCTATGTGTTTGGCTGGCAGCTGGTCCAGCAGAGACAACACACGCAATGTAAGTATAGACTGTGGTATATAACCCGATAGAGACACAATGTAAGTATAGTCTGTGGTATATAACCTGATAGAGACACAATCTAAGTATAGTATGTGGTATATAACCTAATAGGGACACAATGCAAGTATAGTCTGTGGTATAAAACCTGATAGAGAGACACAATGTAAGTATAGTGTGTGATATATAACCCGATAGAGGCACGATGTAAATATAGTCTGTGGTATATAACCTGATAGAGAGACACGATGTAAGTATAGTATGTGATCTATAACCTGATAGAGACACAAAATGTAAGTATAGTCTGTGATATATAACCTGATAGAGACACACAATGTAAGTATAGTCTGTGGTATATAACCTGATAGAGAGACACAATGTAAGTATAGTATGTGGTATATAACCTGATAGCGACACAAAGTCAGTATATTATGTGGTATATAACCTGACAGAGACACAAAGTAAGTATAGTCTGTGATATATAACCTGATAGAGAGACACGATGTAAATATAGTCTGTGATATATAACCCGATAGAGACCCACAATGTAAGTATAGTCTGTGGTACATAACCAGATAGAGAGACACAATGTAAGTATATAGTCTGTGGTATATAACCTGCTAGAGACACAAAGTAAGTATATTATGTGGTATATAATCTGATAGGGACACAAAGTAAGCATATTATAGTCTGTGATATCTAACCAATAGTGACACAATGTAAGAATAACGTAACCTGTTTTCAGAAAACAAAATAAGACGCACTTTTGACTATTTTAGAGTTAATGCCTTCCAAGCAAATTAAGGTCGAAATATTCAACAGAACATTTCTTGCATCGTGTTCAAAATTGTACTAACTAAAATGTTTCCGTTTTTGATTTTGGAAACTTGTTACCTTCGAGCTCTACTGTAGAGTCTGTGATACATAACCTGAGAGAGACAGTACACGAAATGTATATATAGGCTGTGATATATAACCTAACAGTTAAACCTGCCATAAACGACCACCTTAGATTTGGACCAACAGGTGGTAGTGAAAGACGTACATGTGGTCACTTAGTATGAGTCAGTTGCCATAAAAACTGTCTTCTGGAGCCAAAAGATGACGGTTCCTTAATCCACGTGTCTCATAGAACCACATTCATCTGGCTCCAATGAACGGTAGTATTAATGATGAGATCCGATCCGTTACTCAAATATATGACGTCATATGACGAACCATAAATTCCCAGAATCCCAATTTCAAGGGAACTAAACAGGTAAGCTGTTGAATATTTTGAAACTAATTTATCTGGGAGCTTTTGCTACCTATAGGACAATGTCTAATAACTTAATTTCATCAAATTCCTACATTTGACGGACGTCTTCTACTTAATGACGGAGCTAGTATAGGTCATAATGAGTGTGACGTTAGCTTACATATGTCGTAATTGTTTATGGCATCATATGCTTGAGTAACACATTGGATCCATCCATTGACTTTTATTTGGGAGGGATGCCTAAGATGCTTAACTCTTAAAGCAGCATTCGTCGAGCGTCAATTAATTTGTCCCTTGTCTCTTCGCAGTGCTGTCTTGGTCGTCAGGGAAAGCCGACAAAGATATTCTGTTTGATGAGATAATGGACAGTTTCGCACGCACTGTATTGCCAGCTATGGGCACAAGTTCCACCTCAGATTATAGGTAAGAACAGGTTTATTATTGCTTAGCGGTAGACTACTCGTAGCATTTGTGAAACAAAACACTTACGTCACTCAAGAGATAACTTGAGTGAAATTGCACTGTTATCTAAGACCACGGTATCTTTCCGTAAGAGCTTTTTAACATAGATATAGAACCCTATAGATGTAATGCATTGATTCACGGAGCTGTCAACCAAGCAGACTTCCATTATTTAAATAATTATGTCACTTCAACTGACTTCACAATCTTAAAACTCTTCGAGTTAGTAGATAATCGCATAGCCTATTAGATACTCTCTAAGGCTAGTAGATAATCTCTAAGGTTCGTAGATAATCTCTAAGGTTAGTAGATAATCACTAAGGTTAATAGATAATCACTAAGTCTAGTAGATAATCACTAAGGTTCGTAGATAATCTCTAAGGCTAGCAGATAATCACTAAGGCTAGAAGATATTCACTAAGGTGCGTAGGTAATCACTAAGGCTAATAGATAATCACTAAGGGCAATATAAGATAATCCCTAATGCTAATCGATAGTCACTAAGTTTAGCATCCTTATTTTCTGGCCACTGGGCATGCTCCGCTCCTGCCTAGTGATTCGTCCATGTAAATGTGAAGGCCTGACCGAACACCTAATTTGTATTTCAGTGGCAGCTCACTTTCACAGTTGCACAACAAAATCAAGCGATCGATCAATATAGAGAGAAAGTTTCAATACAAAGTGAAAACTCTGAAACAGGTGAGATATGATTTTAATTCCCTTTCTACTAAAACCTACCTGAAGGGACTACATTATTGAGCAGACACAATATAGGAATCCAATTCTAGCTATGATCCGCGCATTTCCAGGTACGCTCGATTTATATACTTTGAACCTTGAATTCTCAGATCACAATTTAAAGGTAGCTATACTGGTAAGCTGTTGAATATTTTAAAACTCATTTGACTGGAGGTTGCTGCTGCCTGTGTGTATTAAATTATAAATTAAGCAAAGAATGCGTACAATTCGTACACTTGACGGACCTTTTCTGCTTCATTACGGATATATAATGCGTCATAATGATTGTGACGTCAGCATACATGTGATACAATTGACGGTGCTGTCATATACTTGAGTATCAGGTCGGATCCTTCCATTAATCGGAATAGATTGCTGATCTGTTAGGCTTTTAGAGCCAAAATTATAATCAGATGTCATATGTCAAACCAGTTTATTGAATATTAAAAATTGGGACAGCATTATCTAGTTTTCATTGTCCTGTAACTTTGAGTTACTTCAACCCTTACCACTCTGATGTCAAAATATTAAAGTTTCAAATTAAATTAAAAGATGAACTGGTTTACATTTTTCAACAAATTTGGTGGTAGATGTTGTTGTCGTAGACAGCAACATCTTCCAGCAAAATTGTTGAAAAATGTACACCAGTTTCTTTGATATTGACACTGTAAAATATAGAATATTAACACCAGAGTGCTGAGGGTTAACAGCTGATTCTCTACGTGTTTCTTTGCCAGAATTGTATGGATAGTAACATGGAAGTTGTAAAGCAGCTTAGAGACATTCTCTTGCTTGACCAATGTCAGCGCGGTCAAAGCACTAGCACACTCCCTTGGCCTCGAGGCGCAATAGAGACCAGAAAGGAACGAGTCAGAGAAAATCTTAAGACAATGGACAGAACGGCCATTAATGATCAGAGGAGCTACCTGAAGTACGTGGAGTATAGCCGCCTGCATCTCCACATTAGTAAACAGGTAAGCTCATCGATTGATTGTTCAATTATTAAATCATCATCATCATCATCATCATCATCATCATCGCCGCAGCCGCCGCCGCCAACAACAACAACAACAACAACAACAACAACAACAACAACAATAAAATGAATAATAATAAAAAAAAAAAAAAATGAATAATAATAATAATAATAACAACAACACAAATAATAACAAAAAACAACAACAACAACAACAACACCGCTGATGCTGATGCCGCCACCACCAACATAATCGTCAGCAGCACGGCCACTACCACCACCACCACCACCGACAACAACAACAACAACAACAACAACAACAACAACACAAATAATAACAAAAACAACAACACCGTTGCTGATGCCGCCACCACCACCATAATCGTCAGCAGCAACAGCAGCAGCAGCAGCAGCACCACCACCACCACCACCACCACCACACAACCACCACCATTGTCATCGCTGTCGTTCAGATGTAGATAAATATTAATAAAGTTTTATGTATTGTAAAATAGTATGTATTGTAATTTTTAAAGAAGGACTGTTGAGACGGTGTGACATATCAGTGTTATATACAACTATCTGTTCAAGCTCGCTTCATGACCCAAAGACTGGGAACAAGAAACTGCACTTTAAAACAAGCATGATCAGTTGCTATGCGTCCGCTATGTTTAAATTGCCGAACTGTGTAACGGTGTTATCTCCTTGTGATGCAAATTCGCCAGGAATTGCAAGTCAACATAAAACAGTGCTCCACACCCATGATCATCGAAAGATTCCATTCCTGTTCTCTGGAGATTGTGTCTGGAAGAGTTCGAAACCTCGACATATCATCGACTATAGCCATATTTATCACCATCATGAATTACATCGAGGTAAATTTTCTTTGATTTTCGAGAAGTGTCGAATACATTAAACTAGATAAAGCTTCACAAAGTTACTATGCAGCCGACAATACGTCACCCTATTCCTACATTCTTACGTCGCTATAGATACGTCTATATCAACATGCCACTCTACTCCTAAATTCAGACGTCATTCGACTCTTATATTCATATGGCACTCTGCATCAGTCGGTACGTATACACACGTCAATCAAGTCCTATGACCATATGTCACTCTACTCCTATATCATACGTCACTGTATAGTACTCCTATATACACACGTTACTTTACTCCTATGTCCGTACACCACCCTGATTCTGCATTACTCATATACCCACATACCACTCTGCTCTGTCACTCCTCTTTCCATAGTGCCCTTCACCCTTCCATTCACACGCCCTTTACGCCTACATTCATACGTCCCTTCACTCAGCGATTCACACCGCTTTCACCGCATCGTTCATGCGCCCGTTCACCCTTCAATCCACTCCGTCAAACCACACAACCACCACCCACCCCACCCCCTTAACTCAACCACCATCCATCCCTTCATTCTACCATTCATCCGCTCCGTCGTTTTGCTAGTTATCTGTCCCGTCAGCCTGTCGTTCATATTCCCCGTTATTCTGCCGTTCATTTCTCCCCTCATTCCGCTGTTCCCCCATCCATTCAACCCTTCATTACTGTGGCTCGTCAGTCCATGATTTATACACCCATATCCCACACACCGTGAATCATGCGCCCTTGCATTGGTCCAATGAGGCCAGTCATACAGTCTACATCTTATCTCTACATCTTATTCCTTCACTTCAACATTCATGTGGTATATGCGCAGATTCACTGGGAAGGGTAGAATAGCTAATCAGATTGTATTACGTCGCTAACCTATGGTTATCATCCCTCTAGGTGTCCGTCAGCCAACCTAAGTAGCAATTAATTTGAGTAACATTACTTAATTCCACAGCAGCTGATTCGAGTGGATAGATTATCTACATTGTCCTTTCTCCCATCCATTTCTGGGACTCGAGTTGCTAATTCACAAATCCTTTACAAATCCATATTTACAATAATTCCCCTTCATATATACAGTTACAGTGCAGCTCATAAACAAGTGCAATTATTTCTAAAACCAAAAAAAAGAAACATTAGATTTTTGGGAAACATGTAAAGTTATTTCTGAGCTGTCCTCTAGCATTATTCGCTGCTATCCATGTCACCTACTTTTACATCATTATATAGCCGAGTTTTATCCCTTGGCATGTGTACTTCATTCATTTCCTACAAAAAGCGGTTACAATCGGGAACAAATTAACTTACAACTTTCGATTATCTCTACAACACCTAAGATAGATGCTTGCATCTTCATTGGCTTTGTACAAATAAATCATTAATATTTTCAAACCCATCTTTCAATTCGCAGATACTTTATCATTTGCCAGGGGACATAGAGAGTGTGGAGACTGCATGGGTTCATCTGGCTAAAGATATGCTGGCAGAGGCATTGTACAACACACAAATGCAACCAGCCTTCACGTAAGTAATAATAAGTCAAACTCGTATTCAAAACATTTTAAAAGTTATTTTGTAATGAGAGCTTATAACATAGCGAGCGATTCCGTATCACTAACTTGCTGATGCATTCCTCAATTTATTTAAAACACAACAATTAGCTTTTGAATATCTTGTTTATCTGTTATAGAGACGCAATGTTCACCATGGCCGTCGCTGCTTACGTAATTGAGATGACAGATATGGATGACGTAGTTAGAGTAACGGTTATTGATGACCTAATTTGAATGACTTATTGATAACGTGATTTGTAAAGCAAGCAGATATTGATGAACTAATTTGAATGTTAGATATTGACAGTTATTGTTAATGATCTATTAAGCAAATTCCATGTCGAAGTTTCTTGAGATCAGTTTTCTGGCAATTCAGAATGAAATTGATTAATCATTTCATTTCTGACGTCCAAAGATCTCATTTTCAAACCAACCATACGGGTACATTAAGGATCCTTCAAACCCAAGATAATTTCGCCATATTCATCAGCCTACCTGTATGGTTGCTTAGGAAATGATATTCTTGGACATCGGGGTGGGGGGGGGGGGGGTGTGCGTGGGTTGGGGGTGGGGGCGATTAATCAGTTCATTCAGTTAATCGGTTCATTCTGAATTGCTAGAAAACTAATTTCAACAAAGTTATAGACGTTAATTCAATATTGTTTCAAAAAATATGTTGCTGTTTCTATTCGCAGGATCCATGCAGTTATTGAATAACTATGCCTACTTGAACAGACATTGTCTCATGAGAGCCATTCAGCTGGAAGTTATTTTGTACAGACCCTTTCTATGAAGGCGCACTCTTCTCATCTTCAACGTCCTTCAGCTCATCATCCACTTTCTAATCAGAGCACGTGTATAGATACAGAGCCTCATTCCACGCATGAGCCGGGCTCCTATCCTCAGAATAATTATGCTAAGGAGACAAATTTCACCAACGAGCCAGGTTCCACACCTCCATTCAGGCATCAGTCGTGTTCCACTCCACAGCCTGCTCTCAACAAACGTGCTTCAGAATGGTGTGCGTTTGCCAATACTCTTTGCAGTAATGAACTGTATTCTGAGCCACAGCCTGCTGCAGATCATCAACCTATATTCGCTCATGATATATCAATGCATGCAGTGCCTAGTTCCGAATCCACGTACCAGTCGTTTTCCACCCCTAACGATGATTCTATCAGAAACAATGATTTCACTGATGAATCCTATTTGAGTCATTCAGCTTCTTTCAGTCGTGGGTCATTTTCAAATCACAAAGATGCTCTGATTCGCGAGTCAGGTTCCACTACTTCTCAGGACGTTTTCAGCCGAAATTCATGTTCTAGTCAGCAGGCTGCTGTTATCCAAGAGTCGCGTTCTACTCGACAGGCAGCGATTATTCATGACTCAGGTTCCACCAAACAGGCTGCTCTGATTCAGAAATCGTATTCCACTAAAGAGGCTGCTATTATTTTGGAGTCAGGTTCCACTAAAAAGATTGTTGTTATTCACGAGTCACGTTACACTAAACAGACTGCTTTCATTGATAAGTCCAGATCCACTGAACATGCTTCTATCCTTCATGAATCACGGGTTACTCAGCGGGCTGTTATTATTCACCAGTCATCTTCTATTCATCAGTCCAATTTAATTAATGACTTTGTTGCGGTACATCCTGCTTCTTTGCCTCATGGGTTAGATTCCATTCCTCAGCCTGCTCATCATAGGCGTGCATCAGAATGGTGTGCATTTGCGAAGTCCCTTTCAAGTGACGAGCCGTGTTCTGTTCTCCAGTCTTCTACAGCCCAGCAGCCACTTTCCAATAACGATATGTGTATGGATACGGAGCCTCGTCTCGGCTATGAGGCATATTCTACACCACACCCTAATTTCGTTGAAAAGTGTGACTTCGACAGTGTGCCCTCTCGCCACGAGGCTGTCAATAACCAGTCATGTTGCACTCCTCGAACTAACTTGCCTAAACCTGCTTCAGCATGGTGTACGTTTGCGAAATCTCCTCATACTGCCTTCAAGTTTGAACCATGTGCCAGTCCGAAAGAACCACAAATATTACCGTAAGAAGAGCACCAAAAGCGATCATACATTAAGGCTATTAAGGAGAAAATTCCATCAGTTCTAGCATTTTGTGTTATTCAGACATGGGCACTCTACCTGTGGGTTCCTGATCTTCCTTTTAGACATTTGTATACCTAAATTCACCATGTGTTCTGCCATCTTATTATCTATGAGAATTTCAATGTTTTTGTGCAATTTGTGTGGTTAATTCTAGGGCTTTATAGTTTTATTAATTATTTCATTTTATTTTATTTTATTTTGTTGTATACTGTTCTGTTGTATTATGTAGTTGGTTTGCTTGTTATTTCTATATTTTATTTCATCCTTCTTATCCTTTCTCTTTATTAGTATTTTATTTGTGTTATGTTGTGATGTTTGTTTTATTGTTATAATTCTATTTGACCCAGTTTGTGCATTTTAGGCTAGAGCACTGGTGTATATGAAAAAGACCATCGGAGTGTTATACTTGGCATGTTTCAGAAAACAGGTCTAGGGCTCTAGTTTCATTTTTGCTGTGTTTTGGGTGTTAGTGATGTGTTTATTCTGTTTAATGACTATTATATTTTCCATTTGATGCGTTCTATGTTACGTTGCAGAGTTTGTTTTAGATAGTTCGCATTTGAAGCATTGGCGTGTTGTTTAATCAGTTGTTTGTTTGTGTGTTTGTTTGTTTCTCATGCTAGTTTGTTTGCTATGATCGTTTAGTTATTTGTTTGCTTTGCCCGTTTTGATTTCTTTCTCCAATGGTTTTCGTAGTTTGTTAGATATTAGCTGTGATCATTCTGATCATAGATTTAGTTATATTGACAACTCTATGATTTTGATGTATTTATTCCCGTTTTCCAGAGTTGTCTTTGCTTGTCAATTTTGCTTTCTGGGTCATTTATTAGTTTGTTTATGAGCTATTAATTTCATTGTCCAGTGCTTGGTGTTCATATTATTGTTTTGTTGAATTGGTTTCTTTCATGGTAGCTTACATTGTTTGTATTTGTTGTTGGTGTTTTTATCTATCACTTATTCGTCCTTGTTTTGTATGTTCTTTTCTGTGGTTGACAGTTTGTCTTTGTATTGACCTTGTTTATTATTTAATATTTAGTCGTCCCATTGTATTTTCGTGGCATAATGTTTTGTTTTCTTTTTACATCGGTGTTGATATATTTCCATGTTTTTAGTTTTATTTGCTTCATGTGTTGTTGTTGTTGTTGGTGGTGGTGGTGGTGGTGGTGTTGTTTGTTTATATCTTTTGTCTTTTTTGTATCATTTGCTTCATATATTGATTTGTACTTTGTTAATTTTTTGCTGATGCCCTGTTCTGTGTTGTGCGTTTTTTATTTGACTTACTAGTTTATTTTTATTAGCATTTTACATAATATTTAATTCAATCAAAGATAAGCTTTCTTATGTTAGAAATAACCATAGCAGTATAGTAATAACATACATTCAAATAATATATTGTTATAATAATACAAAATGCATGACTCGATCAAGCAGCTCAATAATAAAAAATTCCTCAGTAAAAAAATGTGTGTTTTATTTTGCCACTCCATTGGTCATCATGTAATTTACATGGTCTATTCGTCAAATTTCTCAGACTTCATGCTCCTTACTTTTTCACTTTACTGCCTCGTCGATCTCTGGTCTGGGTCCATGCAATCTTACACTACTTGCTGGATACAGTCTACAATCGAAATCCAACACATTTTATCCCACTTTGACGCGGCCGCTATGATTTTGAATCGATTCTAAACAATGACGGTTGACGTTTTTTAAACTAAAGGACACCGACGCGTGCATACAAGCTTTCGGTACCATAACGACAATTATAAACAAGAGCAATCGAAGATAGTATACCCTCGTGCTTCCGCTTTTTGTCACATTGGAAAAAGTTATCCAATTTTCCGGGGTTTACAGATTCTCGATTTTTCTCTCAGAATTCCTAGATTACGACCAACGTTGTGCAATCTTGGTGCATGGTCCTACCATTTCCCGTGTCAAAATTTGAGCTAAATCGGACCAGTAGTTTCCGTGATATTCACAGGTCCAGAATTTGATACGATCCTCATCCGGGTACTCTTATCCAGCTCAGGGCCAATATCGGCCAATCATACTACACTGCAGGTTCCTTGGACGTGTTAAACTTTGAACCAAATCAGACCAGTAGTATTTTAGATACAGACCCGGACACGCGCACGCACGCACGCAGATAGACCCAATCACTATTTTACCCTTATGGGGCGAGGGTGATAATGATAATGAATGAACCCACTTTTAGCTATTCCCCGCCCATCTCTAGCTATGCCCTCCCATCTCTAGCTATGCCCCGCCCATCTCTAGCTATGCCCCGCCCTTCTCTAGCTAAGCTCCACCCAGGCTTGCGCTTGTTGGCATCGATTTATATACTTTGATTCCCAGTTTCCCAATTTCATGGCAAATATACTCTAGTCTATGGCAGCAACCGCGCCCAGTCAAATTACTTTCAAAATATTCCACAGAATGCGTATTAAATAGTAAAGACATACAATTCGTACAACTGACGACTATTTCAGCCTCATGTCGGACTATTTCTGTCAAATATGGGTGTGACGTCAGACTACATTTAACGTAATTGATTATGGCGTCATATACTTGACTGACATATTGGATGCGTCCATTATTATTCTCTCCACATCGTATTACGTGACTATTGAGATAGCCATATGAGTGCCCATCTATGGACCATCTTGCCATCCATCCACTAATGTGTCTATCCGTCACTCGGTCTGTCCATGTGTTCGTGCGTGCGCACATGTGCGTGCGTGCGTGCGTGCGTGCGTGCGTGCGTGCGTGCGTGCGTGCGTGCGTGCGTGCGTGCGTGCGTGCGTGCGTGCGTGCGTGCGTGCGTGCGTGCGTGCGTGCGTGCGTGCGTGCGTGCGTGCGTGCGTGCGTGCGTGCGTGCGTGCGTGCGTGTGTGTGAATTACACAATAATTCCCTTTCTACTGAAAGGCTGTTTGTCAACACTTTTAGACTTGGAAATGTGTCGATATTTGGGTCAATATGTCTAAGGTCCAGATCATTCATGTTCAAAAGTCTAGCAGAATCACTCAGGTTTTATTGACCAAGCGTGAATAGCTGGTTGCCCTGGTGATTATAAGGAAACTATTAATTTTGAGTTCAAGATGTCAAAGATCAAGGTCAACTAAAAGGGCGGTTAGCGAGACACCAATTTCTCTGGAATGGTTTTTAAACATAGAAATTCATATTCAATAGAAAACAGTAACTCTGTATTTCTATAGTTTAGCACGAGGAGCTGCCAATGGCATACTATATGCAGCAATGTTTGTATCTTACTTTCTTATTCTGACCCTGACCTTTCTGACAAGAACATTGGTTCCATAGCAAGGTATTGTCTACTAAAGTCGCTGAATACAACCTTTTGCCACATTTATGCATTTTACGCGCTCTTAAAGTACGCTTCGTCAATACGGACCCAGGTAATATTCAACCTAATATTTATTATAGTAGGGCAGATATGTGAAAAAGATGTTCAATTCTGGCAGAAAGCATGAAATTTGGCATATAGGTGGTTTACGGTATCCTGATGATAATTAGATGCGGTACCACGTGTTTCTACCAAGGGAACCCGTTCAAAACGGCGGATACAAAATGGCCGCCTTCCCAGCGGAAAATTCGCATTACTCAAGCTCTAGACGGAGTAGAGATGGGATTAATGTCAAATTAGGGGTTTCATGGGTCAATCGTTATAATTCTTTTCACTACAATACTCTAAACATGTAAATATCAATCCTTCCATAGCGACCACCTGTGTTTGATGTCAAAAGACGGTGGCTCTTTACTACTAATTTACAAATTTCAACAACAACGAGGACGACGACGACGACCACAACAACAACAACAACAACAACATTTTCAGCATGTTTATCTATTGTAATGGATAAAATCATAACCAGTGACCAAAGAAACCCTTAATTTGACATCAATTCCAACCCTCTACTCCATCTAGAACTTGAGTAATGCAGATTTTCCGCTGGGAAGGCGGCCATTTTGAATCCGCCATTTTGAATGGGTTCCCTTGGTAGAATCACGCGGCACCGCATCTAATTATGTTCAACAATACCTTAAACCACCTATATACCAAATTTCATGCTTTCTGCCAGAATGGAACATCTTACCTCAAATTTGTTACATATCCGCCCCACTACTAAACAGTAAAGACACAATTCGTACACTTGACGGACTATTCAATGTTCATGACGGAGCTAGATACGTCATTCAATACGCATTTTGCTTGTCACGTCAGCCTAAATGTGACGTAATTGAATATGACGTCATATACTTGAGAGAAAGATCAGATCTGACAGGTAATGTCTTATTATTGTGACGAATAATCGTGACGATATTCGTACTGACATTTGTTGGATAGTGAATGTATACATGACTGCTAGATCATGTCCATGAATTCCGTTCACGGTAGAATAAGAATATTTCAATAAAAAATGAGCATCTCATAGAATTCCTAGACTCGCCATACTGCTCTATTACGTGACCTTGATATATATAGTGGTAGTAGAATGGTGTGAAGAGTATTTAAGAGTGGTCAGTGGTAGTAGAATGGTGTGAAGAGCATATAAGAGTGGTCAGTGGTCGTAGAATGGTGTGAAGAGGGTATACCAGAACAGAAGATCGTGATAGCAGTTTGGCCGTCCCATGGTTATGGACCTTTCTATTTTTAGCTATGCCCGCCCATCTCTAGCTAAGGTCCAGCCACACTTCGCCGTGTTGGGATTGATCGATCCCCGAATGCCCTAACTATCAATTTCCTGAAAATGTACAGGTCTGCTGTGGCCTATGGCAGCAACAGCGCCCAGTCAAATTAGTTTCAAAATATTCAACAAAATATTTATTAAATACTAGACATACAATTCGTACAACAACGCATAGCCCGTCTTCAAATATGCGTTCGTGACGTACTTATCGACGGCATTCATGACGTCATTCATTAAGATGTCATTCTACACGTCGTGTAGTTGATTATGACGTCATATGACGGATTGATAAAGTGGAAAGGTCTATTGTGTGAGAACCAATAGAGGGATCCATTTCTAGCTAGGCCCTGCCCATTTTTAGCTAAGCTCCGCCCACCTATTGCGTGTGTTGGAATCAATTTATATACTTTGAATCAGAAATTACCAGAATCCCAATTTCAAGGTAACTATTCAGGTAAACTGCTGAATATTTTGAAACTGCCATTGGTAACAACAGCACCCAGTAAAAATTAGTTTCAAAATATTGAACAGAATATATTTTATTAAGTGGTAAATCCATCAAAAGACATACATTTTGTACACTTGACATACTTTTCCATGCCCATGACGGTGCTACATATTGAAGTTTTCTATTATCTATCTTCTTACTTATTAACGCTTCGCTTCACACGGCGGTAAGGCCTGTATGTGTGGTTGCTGCGACAACCGGTCTTACCGACGAGGAAAGTGGTCGATACGAGCTCGCCTCGTGTGTAGATGAGAATCACGATATTTTTGTTCGTATCTGGGCCTGATCTGACTGGTATAGAAGTCGGTGGTTCGTGACGGTGGTCTTCCGTCGCTTCCAGAATTATGCAACAACTCAAACTCTTGCTTCGAGGATATCGAAGTGATGATTTTATTTTACTAACCTTACTATATATACTTCACTATCAATTATGGGTGGCTTATACTACCACCGATATATCTCCCTATCAACTATGAGTGGCTTATACTACCACCAAAATACTTTGAGCAAAGAAGTACTGACTTTTGTACAATACGAATACTGGTTACTCTACCCTCTAAAAGTTGCTTTTCACGATTCGCTAAATCACTTTTATCAAATACTATTCTTGGCTACTTACAGCCATTCACCAAGAACTTGTGTGAATTTCGACAAATTCAGTTCCACAGCACTATACGAATTCGAGGCTAGGTTTACCTAAGCGCAATAATTTTCGGACCCTTGATCAAATTTGAAAGTTCCCCTTATGTACTGCTTCGCCATGTCCCGGTCATGTTCGGGTTGTTACACCCCACCCTTGGAGCCCTCGCTTTGCCTCGTTTTGCTTACTACTCTTATAAAACGTTTGACCAATCCATTCCGGCCATTTGCGTACTCCGAAGATAGACCTGAGCATTGGCAAAGCAGTACTTGAGTGATGGGATCTGTCGGATTTCGGTCTCAATAATGGATTTTGCTTTGGCAACCATTCCTAATCTCAAGCTTAATGGCTTACTTGACGGACATCCTCTGTCAGTTTTTCGTCTCGTTTTCTACTCTACCTGGCGCCGGACGTTACTACGTCCTTGTCCGGCCCCTTGCTCATTAGGCTTGCGCCTGCATTCTACAAGGGTGCTGTGACGTAGCGGTGACGTAGTGACCATATGGCCCGCCTGACTCACCAGCATCTGGTGCTGTTGGTCGCTTTTACAGAAACTCGGTTACCGTTATCGCGGTCCCACAGTAAGTCGGTCACTACGTCATTTCTATGAGTCATCCAGCTTATGCTACCCGTACTCTGTCTGTAGTACCCTACCGACGCTCCTGCTTGAATATTTGGAAACTATTGGTCATAACTTCTGCTGAATACTATAAAAGGTTGTGCCGCTGCTACAGCAACAACTTTCATCTTTTAATTACCGCCAGATACCATCAACTCACAACCCTAGGTCCTTCTCCATTCTATCCAATTTCACTCAATGTTTCGTTATAGTTTCGCATCGACTGATGCCCCTGTTGATGCATCCAGTTATCCGTTCATTAACTCATCTGGTATTCACAAATACAATAATTTCACTGGGCCACTGGGGTCTTATCCTGCAAATATAAGATGTCCCCGGGGTCATGACTCCCCGTACGACAATCCGATATCCACATAATGTCGCTATGTATTATAACGTCAGACTACATATGACGTAGGAGATGGATCCATTTCTAGCTATACCATGTCCATTTCTAGCTAAGTTCCGCCAAACATTTTGCGTTTGTTGGGATTGATATATATATATATATATATATATATATATATATATATATATATATATATATATATATATATATATATATATATATATATATACTGTGAACCTTGAACTCGCAGAATCCAAATTTCAATGTAACTATACAGGGCTGAATCTTTTTGAAACTAATTTCACTGGAAGGTGCTGCTGCCTATGCCTAGTCAAATTACTTTAAAAATCTGCATCAGACTCTTTATTCCATTGTGAATTAAAAAAATACAATTCACACACTTTTGTGGTGGAATTTTCGACTTCGTGACTGACTTTTGTCATTTTGATTGTGACCTCAACTAACACGTGATGTGTTTTACTTATGAAGTCAGATAATTGAGCGACAGATCGGACCCTAGCAATATATCGTACCATTACATTTCACATCCTTATTCGGAGAATGGACCGTTCCAGTTTTAGCTATGCCACGCCCATCTCTATCTGAGCTCCACCCACACCTCGCTCGTGTTGGGATCCATCGATTCTCTGATCGATCTCTGAACTCCCTGATTATCACTTTCCAGAAAACTATGCTGGTAAGCTATTGAATATTTTGAAAATAATTCGACTGGCCGATGTTGCTGCCTATGACAGCAACAGCGCCCCGTCAGATTATTTTTTAAATATTCAACAGCGTGTTTATTAAATAGTAAAGACATACAATTCGTACAACGTGTCGGAATATTAAGCGTTAAACACGGACTATTTCGAATCATTTATGACGTCATAATTATGATAAGCATACACGCCACTTAGTTGATTATGACGTCATATGATGGATGGATAAACAGGAAAGGTGAATTGGATGAGAAAATTATTAATATTTTGCGCAAATGAAAATGTATACCTACGAAGGGGAGAGTGGTCAGTGGTAGTATGTGGTCAGTGGAGGTGTGTGATTTAAATGAATGAAAATGTTACACTTTGACAACATATGTGTAGTAGGTTACACTTTGAGTTCAATAGTCTATATAAATTATCACGATAGGTTCACAGTTTAAGGAATATGAGTGCGTAGCATAAGATATTTTAAAACGTAATTAAAATCAAAATTTCGAAAATTCTACAAAATTTGTTTGGTGGTTTCACTACCTCCTGTGATCGATGCCATCTTCATCTGAAATTCACACGGATATTAGGCTTGTGTTTTCATCACAATGGCATAAGGTCTAGTTCCTGTATTAGCGAACAAACGTTCCGGTGATTATCAGTAATTCTCCGCAAAGAGATTTGTCAATTCATTGATCAAAAGTCAAGGTCATAATAATACAGAGTTCACATACTGCTAATGCTGTCTTTCTTCACTGCACACATCCTGACACAGCCACTACTGCTAATGCTGTCCTTCTTCACTGCACACATCCTGATACAGCCACTACTGCTAATGCTGTCTTTCTTCACCGCACACATCCTGACACAGCCACTACTGCTAATGCTCTTTCTTCACCGCACACCCCTAACACAGCCACTACTGCTAATGCTGTCTTTCTTCACCGCATACACCCTAACACAGTCACTACTGTCAATGCTGTCTTTCTTCACCGCACACATCCTGACACAGCCACTACTGCTAATGCTGTCTTTCTTCACCGCACACATCCTGACACAGCCACTACTGCTAATGCTGTCTTTCTTCACCGCACACACCCTAACACAGCCACTACTGCTAATGCTCTTTCTTCACCGCACACCCCTAACACAGCCACTACTGCTAATGCTGTCTTTCTTCACTGCACACACCCTAACACAGTCACTACTGCCAATGCTGTCTTTCTTCATCACACACATCCTGACACAGCCACTACTGCCAATGCTGTCTTTCTTCACCGCACACACCCTAACACAGCCAATACTCCTAATGCTGTCTTTCTTCACCGCACACACCCTAACACAGCCACTACTGCTAATGCTCTTTCTTCATCGCACACCCCTAACACAGCCACTACTGCTAATGCTGTCTTTCTTCACCGCACACACCCTAACACAGTCACTACTGCCAATGCTGTCTTTCTTCATCACACACATCCTGACACAGCCACTACTGCCAATGCTGTCTTTCTTCACCGCACACACCCTAACACAGCCAATACTCCTAATGCTGTCTTTCTTCACCGCACACACCCTAACACAGCCACTACTGCTAATGCTGTCTTTCTTCACAGCACACACCCTAACACAGCCAATACTGCTAATGCTGTATTTCTTCACCGCACACACCCTAACACAGCCAATACTGCTAATGCTGTCTTTCTTCACCACACACACTGTAACCCAGCCATTACTGCTAATGCTGTCTTTCTTCACAGCACACACCCTAACACAGCCAATACTGCTAATGCTGTCTTTCTTCACCGTACACACCCTAACACAGCCAATACTGCTAATGCTGTCTTTCTTCACCGCACACCCCCTAACACAGCCAATACTGCTAATGCTGTCTTTCTTCACCGCTCACACCCTAACACAGCCAATACTGCTAATGCTGTCTTTCTTCACCCCACACACCCTAACACAGCCACTACGGCTAATGCTGTCTTTCTGCACAGCACACGCCCTAACACAGCCAATACTGCTAATGCTGTCTTTCTTCACCACACACACTGTAGCACAGCCACTACTGCTAATGCTGGCTTTCTTCACCGCACACACCCTAGCACAACCACTGGCACTAATGCTGGCTTTCTTCACTGCACACACCCTAACACAGCCACTGCCACTAATGCTGGCTTTCTTCACCACACACACCCTAACACAGCCACTACTCCTAATGCTGGCTTTCTTCACCGCACACATCGTAACACAGCCACTACTCCTAATGCTGTCTTTCTTCACCGTACACACCCTAACACAGCCAATACTGCTAATGCTGTCTTTCTTCACCGCACACCCCCTAACACAGCCAATACTGCTAATGCTGTCTTTCTTCACCGCTCACACCCTAACACAGCCAATACTGCTAATGCTGTCTTTCTTCACCCCACACACCCTAACACAGCCACTACTGCTAATGCTGTCTTTCTCCACCGCACACACCCTAACACAGCCACTACTCCTAATGCTGGCTTTCTTCACCGCACACATCGTAACACAGCCACTACTCCTAATGATGTCTTTCTTCACCGCACACACCGTAACAGCCACTACTGCTAATCTTGACCGCACACCCCTAACACAGCCACTGCTGCTAATGCTGTCTCTCTTGACCGCACACACCCTAACACAGCCACTACTGCTAATGCTGTCTTTCTTCACCCCACACACCCTAACACAGCCACTACTGCTAATGCTGTCTTTCTTCAACGCACGCACCCCTAACACAGCAACTACTGCTAATGCTGCCTTTCTTCACCGCACACCGCCTAACACAGCCACTACTGTTAATGCTGTCTTTCTTCACCGAGATATTTCTTCATTCATTGCTTCATCCCTTGCTGACCGACTCTGGTTGATCGCGCAGCGCCCTGTCTGAGGTAGTTATGTCCTGTAGGCATAATCATTGGCTGCATTGGGCGTCTTGGCCGTTTAGCCGCCTTAGGGGGGTTGACAATTTTATGGGTATCTGTAACTTTACGGTCAATCTCTGTTACAATGCCATTACCCTTCTCAAACGCTCCAGGAGCAAGTATTTCGCCGATGTCAGTCTGGATACAGGGCGAAATGGCACGACGGCGTTTTGCGGCATAGGGTCGATTTCGTTTGGCCACACGTCGCTCTTGATCTGACAATAGTGTGAGACAACCGTCACTTGATATTGTAGCGAGAGTTTCTGCAAAGGAGGATGTGGAGCACAGCTGCGAAATTGAAGTGCCATCATTCTTGCGCTTGAGAGTGTCTATGTAATTAAGCATAGGAGACTCACTGAGAGTGTCTATGTAATTAAGTATAGGAAGCTCACTGAGAGATTCTATGTAATTCAGTATAGGAAGCTCACTGAAAGTTTCTATGTAATTCAGTATAGGAAGCTCACTTGGCGTAACTAGATTAGGCGTGTGAGAAGAAGGCGGCGTGTGATATGATCGGTAACTTTTGATATCCGGATTCTTGAAGTTTAAAGATGAGTTACCACTGTCACCGCTATCGTCGTCAAAAACTGGTATCTCCATGCTTGTTATGCTGAATAACGACTCTTCATCACTGTCCTCGGAGAGCATGATAGTCGCCTCTTCTTGTCCATCATGGAGATTAAAGGAGACATCAGAATTATCCGCATCTGGCAAGATAAAGATTGAATGATTAACCTTTTAACACTCATATCAGCCAAAAAAGACGCCAGCAGTGGCCTTGAGAAATGTCCATTTGCAGACCAAGAGAAAACAATTTTTGAAAATTTATCACTGGAATGGCTGGCTCGATAAGCGAGCCATTGATTCCTCTGGTAAATCTTCAAAAAAGAGTCTTCTCTTGGTGTGCAAATGGACATTTTCTATGAGAAATTGAATAAATTTGAGGTTTAAAGGATTAAACATTGTGCTTTATATACACCCACACAGATCCAAGATAAATTATATATTGTTTCAGAGACATACACACTAAATGGAGGGAACCGATCTGTCACTCAAATATCTGACGTCATAATCAAGTACATCACGTGTTCCCTGACGTCACAATCATAATGACATGCAGCTCATTCATAAAATTCCATCAATAGTGTTTGAATGGTATTTCTGTGATGAATCTGCAATTTAATAAACCTTAGGTCTGTTGAATATTTTGAAACCAACAACAGGCAGCAATGGCCCCAGAGAAATCAGTTCCAAAATGTTTGAAACTTATTGAAATTTATATTGCGAAATTAGTTATTAAAATATTCAACAGCTTACCTTGAAATTTATCTTCTGTCAATTCAGGTTTCATGGTATATAAATCGATTCTAACATGCATAATACGTGGGTGGAGTTTAATTAGATATGTGCTTCTCCGGTTGTTGATATTGTCACGATGAATTTACCTCGTAGTCTCTATGTTATCTGGTTGGATTATTATTGGTAAAACAAAAACGTGGAAATGCATTCCCATGATCCAACAGCTTTTAATAATAGGGGATTCCAGGTTATCAATCAATCATATGACGTCATAATCAACTGTCACGTGTAAGATGACGTCATAATGAATTACCTCAGGAATGACGTAGCTAAGTTCGTCACGAACGCCCTTTTGATAACGGACTATGCGTTGCTGTACGAATTGTATGTTTTACTATTTAATAAACATGCTGTTGAGTAGTTTGAAACTATAGTTTTCTGGAAATTGATAGTCAGAGAGTTCAGGGATCAAGTGATCCATTTCTAGCTATGTCCCTCCCCTGACTAGCTATGCCACGCCCATTTCTAGATATACCCCGCCAATTTCTTGCTAAGCTCCACCCATTTATATCGATGCCCCATCATTTCTAGCTAAGCCCCGCCCATTTCTAGCTATGCACCGCGCATTCCCTGATCGCGAGCAAACATTGTCCAAAAGTTTGCCCAACGTTGGGCCAACGTAGTTTTGCTCATCAGCCCAACGTTGGCAATATGTTATTGGACCAACGTTGAGCCAACGGGCATAAATCTATGAAAATGTTTCTACTAGCACACCATTGAGCAGAATTTAACAATTTAAATATGAAAATTTGAATATTATGTTGATTTTGTTTGATTTAATTTGAAATTTCCAATGCTGGCCCAACGTTGGCCCACTGTTGGCAAGCAAGTGATAGAGCCAACGTTGGGTCAACGTTGTAATACCAACTGCAATCTGCCAACCTGTTGCCAACGTTGGCCCAACGACTACATGTTGTCGGGATTTCTAGCTAAGCGCCACCCACGTTTTATGTGTATTGTAATCAATTTGAAACCTGAATTCCCAGAATCTAAATTTCAGTGTAAGCCGTTGAATATTTTGACAACTAATTTGATTGCTGGCTGTTGCTGACTGTGGTAGCAACAGCTCGCCGCCACTTTAGTTTCCAAATATTCAACAGAATGTTTGTTAAATTCTAGATCCACTATACACTTAGCTATGCCCCGCCCACCTTTAGCTAATCTCCACCCACACTTCGCCCGTGTTGGGATCAATCGGTCCCTGAACTGCCTAACTATCAATTTCCAGAAAACTATACAGGTAAGCTTTTGAATATTTTAAACTAATTTGATATGTTTGTTGTTGCTGCCACAGTTGCTGCAACAGCGTCAAGTCAAATTAGTTTCAAAATATTCATCAGTATGTTTATTAAATAGTAGACATACAATACGGACAACAACACGTAATCCGTCATCAGTTAAGCGTTCGTGAAATCTACCGGTAGTTATGTCATTCATTACCCAATTCATTATAACGTCAGCATACACGCCGCATAGTTGATTATGATGTCATATGATCGATGGATATAACTGAAATTTTCCATTTGGTTGCTTACTGTCTGGCCTTTTCCCACTTCGTGAGGTATCTTACGTCATTTGTGGCATTAGCGAATGCTCTAAATCAGTGAACATTTGCAAGAACTTGCCATCAAAAGCCCAGATAACCTGACAGGTCAGATCACTTCCACTAACGATTACCGTAAAACAAGAGCAGCCAAAAATTTAAGAATCAGTACGTCACAGCACACCCGCCCTACAGAATGGACCTTTCCAATTTTAGTTGTGCTTCCTGTTGTAGACTTTTGTAGAACAGATAAGGCGGTTTTATTTCCGTTCGACTTTACGATATAATATGGATTATTTTGTTTTAATTATTTTTAGTTAGTATGCCGCGACATAGCCGGCTGTTAGAAATGACAAATAATCAACAAACCTACCAACCAACAGACAGATAGTAAGACAGACATGCATACAGGCAAACAGGCAAACAAATAAAGATAATTGTTTACGCTTAGCGGTAATTCTCAGCTTATATTTCAGGATTGGTTAATGATGACGATGATGCATAACGTTGAAAAGGCACGGGTCAAATAGTAAGTCAAGGTCAGAGTGAACTTGACATTTTACCGGGTCACCTCGGTGTCGCCATCCTGCATTCACTTACCATATACAACCATGTACCCAAGTCGTGATCCATTATGGGTAACAAATCGCGAAATATAAGCTGACAAATTTTGCTAAACGCAACAAGCGATATCAGAAGATGCCAAATATCTCGCCTTCTTGTGCTGCCACAGGAAATATTCAGTGAAAAAAATAACTTCCAAGCCATACATTTACATATATAGAACCAAAACTATATGTATAGTTACAGGATATCATTGACTACCGGATACTGTCTCCTTTTGAAATGATAGTCTACTTGTTGAATCAAATTGTTTATGGTACTACCAAACTGGCAAGCATTTGTAGAAGCATAGCTTGGGGACTGAACCATAAAGCCTTCCAATGACTACTGGCACGCCAAGTCTGACCGAAAACAAACAATCAAAGCCTGACCAAAAGTAGAAACATTTTGAGAATTAAGTACATTAATATGATGTGGGATACATTTAAGCAACCTATAGAGCAAACCAAAACATGGTATCTAAATTGGACACGTCTTTGCTGATTAAATTGTCATTTGAAAAACCACAACACAATAAGCATGCTTTGTCATGCAGACAATGTGGAATCATTTCAGAGAATAAATCTGTGAAATTTAATCAAATCGAATAAATCTTTGTTCATTGGGATGCAAAAATGGGTCAGAAAATAATCTGTATGTGTGGAAAATTTTGGAAAATCAATTTCATTTCGACGCAGACTAGATTATTCAAATCTGATCACCCCTTGATGATGTAAATGTTTGAAAAACCTTAACCAACGTAAAAATCAAACGCAGAAAAACTTTTTTGAGAATAGATTTTTTGATAGGCCCTTCACCTAGTTCTAATATATGTAGGCTAGAACAAATCTGTGAAGTTTTATTGAAATCTGATAACTCTTTGTTGATGAAATTGTCATCTGAAAAACCATAACCCGCAGCATAATAAGTATAAATTAGAGACACATCAGTCCTAAAATAATCAAAGTTCAAACCCGTAACTAAGCATATGTCAAAATTTTAAAAATCAATTTCTTTTCGATGCAGACTAGTTCTAATCATCGTGTAGAACGAATCTGAGAAGTTTTATTCAAATCAGTTAAACCCCTGTTGATGAAAAGCAAAAATCCGGCAGCAAAAATCCTTAACCTCAAATCAAATTATCTACATTAAACCACTGACAATTTTTTATACGTACTAGTCCTAATGATCATATAGAACACGTCTGATAAGTTTTATGGAAATCCGTTCAACCTTGATATAGTGAGTAAATCCAACTAAATGGTCATTTAAAAAACCTTAGTGGTGGTTAATCTTTTTCGCAAAAGTAAAAAAATATAAGTCCAAGCTACTTAAAAATACTAGAAAATTTGGAAACTCGAGTTCGTTTTGATGCAGGCTAGTTCTAATCATTGTACAGAACTACTCTATAAAGTTTTATGGAAATCATATAACTCTTTAAAGGACGGAATTATCATTTGAAAAAAACTTAGCATAAACTTAATGTTGACGCCGTCGTTATCGGAAAAGTGATACTTATGTCTCGCTTTCTGCTTATAAGGCAAGACAAAAACAAAACATTTAGCGAGTTATTAATAATATTCCTCACTTATCCGCTTGGACTTTCTTGCGGCGCGTCTTTGCAGGTGACTATCCAGCGGCGCTACACGATTCTGCCTTGTGAACATCTTTGATAATTCACAACCCATGTTAATCACGTCTTAATTATGAGTGCCAATGCACGCAATAACTTGGAAAAATACTCGTAAAATCGCTAGGAAAATCTTTGCTTGTCTTTCGAGGTCTAGTCGTGATGACTAAAATGCAAGCGCAATACTGATGACGTCATAAACGTTACTATATGGCGATGTCACGCCTTTTGCTGTCGAAAACTTTTGACGTCACAAAACGTCAAAGTATAACATAGACAGTTCTTATAACAATAACAACAATAACAATAAATATAGCCTCTCAGATTTGATCAAGTTGGATTAATGCTGTCAATTTTATTGAATTATGTGAGAAGGTTACAGTAGGAATTTTCTTTATCCGCCCAGTCTACCCATCATACGTTTCCCGAAATACTACAAAATCCAAAATGGCCGCCGCCCTGATAAGCCGACCGGCATTGTTTGAACAAAATCAGATCTCTATTACATAATGATGCTTTCTGCAAAATATAATTGAAATCCACCCAGTGGTTTCCGAGGAGAAGGAAATTTCCAATTGCTTTACTATGGGGGAAATTGGCAGGAAAACGATCCAAGATGGCTGCCAAACTGTTCGTCCGACAGTATTGAAAATGGCAAATTTTGAATCAAAAGACCCAAAAACGTATGTAAAACCAATTTCGGCTTCAAATTTCAACAAATAAAAAAATTCAAAATGGCTGCCAATCATGCTGAAAATGTATTGGTCGATGGCGGCCAGGTTTTTGGAAGTATCAATTTCTCTTGAACAAACTCTAATGCCCCTCAGGTCCTAATCATATCAGCCAATTTTCGGCCGATCGGTTCAGCGGTTCTGGAGAAGTCGTTTTTACGAAAACTAGGTCAATCAGGAGGGCCACCCAAGTTCTCGGCCAATCAAATTCACTTGAACAAACATAGTTCAGCCGATGCTCTAGATGATATTTCATGAGTTTTGAGTCAATCCACCAAGTGGTTTCGGAGGAGAAGATTTAAAAAAAACGTTTCCCAAAATACTACAAAATCCAAAATGGCCGCCGGCTTAATAGGCCGACCAGCACTGTTTGAACAAAATCAGATTTCTATTACCTAATGATGCTTCCTGCAAAATATAATTGAAATCCACCCAGCGGTTTCCCCGGAGAAGGCATTTTAACTTTCCAATTGCTTTACTATGGGGAATTTGGTGGGAAACGAATCCAAGATGGCAGCCAAACCGTTGATCGAATAAATTCGAAAATGCCAGATTTGGATTTCTCGACCACAAAAACCTATATAGGCCCAATTTGGGTATCAAAATCCATTAAATAAAAAATTCAACATGGCCGCCGGAAAGCTTGATGCAGATTGGTCCATACGGAAATCCATGTTTTTCGAGCTATTAACTTCTTTTGAACAAACTTTATATGAACACACACTCCGCTGCTTCTGACACAATTTCAGCTCATTCTGTTCAGTGGTTCTGGAGAAGATTTTTTTAAAACGTGAGAAAATTGCCCGAAAATCCAGGATGGCCACCAACCTATCTAGAAAATCATATCTATTCACACGGAAAAAGGTTTGCCATAATAAGGCCCTCTTGCCATGCCAAGCCTGAATTTCACCGGCATTTTTTGTCTTCGCGCTATTCACAAACAAATAAAATGGCGGAATAATAAAAAAAGAAACAGAACAATAACAATACGGTGCCAGCCATGATGGCTTGGCCCCCTAATAATGGTAAATATAGTCGCAAGCGGCGATGCATCGGGGGCCAAGTGGCTAGCATCCTGGTCGCTAAGACGAGAACCTTATCTGAGCCAGCTCTTACAAGTGGCTTAGAGCCCAAATAGCCTCTTAGATTTGATCAAGTTGGATTAATGCTGTCAATTTTATTGAATCATGTGAGACGGTTACAGTAAGATTCTTCTTTATCCACCCAGTCTACCCATCATTGAATGTGGTTTTGAAAAACAAACAATCGTGTGTCAACAACAGCAGTAAAATTAATATAAATGAAATCGGCCCAGTTCTTCTTGAGAAGAAGACAATTCAATTCTCCAATTGCTTTAGTATTGGCAATTTTGGAGGTGAAACGAGCCAAGCTGGCCGCCAAACCGTTCGTCCCACAGTACTGAGAATGGCAAATTTGGAATCAGAAGACCAAAAAACCTATGTCAAACCAATTTCGGCTTCAAATTTCAACAAATAAATAAATTCAAAATGGCCGCCAATCATATGAATTTTGATTGGTCGATGGTGGCCATGTTCTTCGACGTCTCAATTTCTCTTAAACAACCTGTAATGGGCCTCAGTCCATAATCATCTCAGCCATATTTCGGCTCGATCTGTTCAGTGGTTCTGGAGAAGAACTCATTTTCACAAAAACTAGATCATTCAGGATAGCCACCCAAGTTTTCGGCCAATCAAATACCCTTGAACCTACTTCCTTCAGCGTATACCCTAGATAATATTTCATGAGTTTTGAGTCAATTCGCCTAGTGGTTTCAGAGGAGAAGATTTTTAAAAACGTTTCCCGAAATACTACAAAATCCAAAATGGCCGCCGGTCTAATAGGCCAACCAGCGTTGTTTGAAGAAAATCAGATCTCTTTTACCTAACGATGCTTCCTGCAAAATATAATTAAAATCCACCCAGTGGTTTCCGAGGAGAAGGAATTAAAAATTTCCAATTGCTTTACTATGGGTGAATTTGGCGGGAAAACGATCGAAGATGGTCGCCAAACCGTTCGTCCGACAGTATTGAAAATGGCAAATTTGGAATCAGAAGACCCAAAAACCTATGTAAAACTAAATAATAATAATAATAATAATAATAATAATAATAATAATTATAATAATAATAATAATAATAATAATAATAATAATAATAATAATAATAATAATAATAATAATGATAATAATACATCACATACTGGATTACTGTTTCTAAGCTCGATGAACGCACCTTGCATGAGTGACAGATCGGATGACCGACTGACTGCATGAGTGACAGATCGGATGTCTGACTGCACGAGTGAAGGAGTGATGGGATGCATGAGTGACAGATCAGATGACTGCATGAGTGACGTACTGGCAGATATGCCGACAGACCGAAAGACTGACTGCATGAGTGGCAGATCAGATGACTGTCTGCATGAGTGTTGGACTGACAGACTGCATGAGTGACAGTTCGGATAGCTGTATGAGTGATGGACTGCCTGACTGACCAACCGACTGCGTGAGTGATAGATTGGCTGAGCGACTGACTGCATGAGTGAAAGATAAGATAACCGACTGCATGAGTGACAGACTAACAGACTGCATGAGTGACAGATCTAATGACTGCATGAGTGATGGGCAGGCTGACAGGCCACCCAGCCGACCGAATGACCGACCAAGGGGCTGACCAACCGATTGCATGCGTGACAGTGCAGATGACCGACTGCATGAGTGATGGATTGCATGAGTGACAGATCAGGTGAATGAGGGACATGACGAACAGCCGACTGACTAATCGACTGGCCGACCGACTGCATGAGTGACAGATCGGATGACCGACCAACTGCATGAGTGACAGATCGATCGTATGAATGACTGCATGAGTGACATATTTACAGACTGTATGAATGACATATCGCATGACTGCATAAGTGACAGATTAACAGACAGGCCGATTGACTGACTGCATGAGTGACAGATAGCACCGACTTACCGAATGCATAAGTAACAGATCCGCTGACTGCATGCGTGACAAATTAGAGGACTGCATAAGTGACAGACTGACGGAGCGGCTGACAGAGCAAACAACCCACCAACGGACTGCCAAACCGACTGACCGACCAACCGACTGACCAGCCACCCGACCAACTGCATGAGTGACCGACTGCATGAGTGACAGATCAGATGCCTGCATGAGTGACAGATCGGATGACTGCATGAGTGACGGACTGCATGAGTGACATATCGGATGACTGCATGAGTGACAGATAGGATGACTGCATGAGTGATAGACTGACAGACTGCATGAGTGACAGATCGGATGACTGCATGGGTGACAGACTGATGGACTGCATGAGTGACAGATCGGATGACAGCATGGGTGACAGATCGAATGACTGCATGAGTGACATACTGCATGCGTTACAGGTCAGATGACTGCATGAGTGACGGACGGACAGACAGACCCACCCACTGATTGAACAACACACTGACCGACCGACAAACTGACTGGGTGGATGACTGACTTAGCGACGAATGAACCTGTAGACTTGTGTATGCGTATCCTACACGCACAACGTGAATAGACAACCTATAACCTACATTTTCTTATGCGCAATGCATAGCATATGGTTATAGAACTGCTTTAGAATCGTTGAAATCACCTGGACTTTAAAATAAGCCGTCAGCGTATTATAATTATACCATAATAACAACGGCATAATATGACGAATTGGCATGGGCGAACGCCCCTTGACGGGATTGTTTTCCCGCTTCCAATCGCGTAAATATTGGTGAATTTTCTTACTCTAACGCACACATCTTCATATGATTGAATATCAAGCATTCGTTTAGATTGAATATCAAGCTGTCACTGTCACCAAGAAGTTGATACATGAGAACGCGCTAAAACATGCGAGTAGGAGAAGAAAAATATGTAGAGTAAACCCGTCGCTGTCACGAGAGATTTGTTTATGCATTGTGACACCCGTTGCGACAATCTAAAAATAGAGGCGTGGCATCAATGGTAAATAGCGTGCCCGGAGGTTATTAGAATTCTGAGAATAAACTCAACTGTTTCATGAAAAAATGAAGTTATAAAAAGGCACACAGGGCCCTCATGACAAAAATATAGGCGGACAATACCACAAAAGAAGGAATATTTCTTGCAAAATGATATGGGCAGTATTAGCTATGGGCTAGGAAAAGCAGCTTATATTTTTGGTCAGTCTAACAATTTTTCCATCCATTCTTTTTCTCCAGGCCAAACTCCTTAACAGAGAGAGGAACCGACAAAATTAAGAGCAGCCAGTGATGAGAAAATTGCACTACTGCATCAACAGAGAGTAACAGATCAAATTTGGGTCATTAGGTATCAACAACTTGTAAAGATAAAGAAATCAACATAACTGGCAACCCAGTCAGTAGAAAATCGGTGCAAGAAGCAGTACAGACCCTGACACCCATTCAAACATATTAAAGAAGACTGTAAAGAATATTTTAAACCTAAATCTTGATACCTTCTTAAACAGACGTGAAGAGCTTATTACCCGGAAATATATTGGTGAAATATACACTGCAATGCCAGTGAAATGCACAAAGCAAGTATATTTTGATGCAATACAGGACCCGATCTGTACCAACAGATAACCTTTTCAACACAGTTAAGTGGCCAGGATAGAACCAATACCATGAACCTATAGTTTTCTCCAACGAAAGTGATATAGTAGAAAACATTCTGACTGAAGACCCATTAGGAAACAGCCACGACATCGTGATCTGTTTCATCTAGGTACCGTATCTATGTCACCTATTAAACGATATCTTTACTGGAAACAGTGAAAAACTATTAAATCAAATATTTTTGCTCGACAAAAAGGCCAATATCGGCCTCAACCGTTGTAATGATGACGGTCTGGTTGACCATATGTACAAATGTTAGGGTATTAGCCTGATAAGTCAGGTTCTACCAGTACATGCGGCTAATAATATGGGATATATAGAAATGTTTTCACATTACTATAATAAATAGTTGGTGGTAGAATTATTACAATCTTTCCACTGGACCACCGCGCCAAGACACAAAATTGTTGATCTGACAGTATTTGTGCCAATTTTCGGTATGGAATTGTGTACTATGAAATTACGTTCCTGTAGAATGTTTTTAAATTCGGAATACAACTAGCATATTTCCTATAAGTATTTGTGGGTGAAATTCTGGGGGTGACATGGAACCATGAATTATCCTAAGTTTGAGCTTATTTACGTTACAAAAGTTTTAAATCTCACTACGTCGTAAGCTTATGCCTCTACCTATCTAAACATATGGGTGATATTCTGGGCCGAACCCATTATGAGCGATATGTCAGGACATATCGACACCTATCTGAATGTGGTGAATGTGAACCAACCAAAATACAATGGGCCATATGGCGAATATGTAACTACATATTACCAAATTACTTGATGGTAGAATCGTGCAAAAGCAGTAGTACATATTCAGTTATATACAGCTTTATGTAAAAAAATGATTACAAACCGAGAACTGAGATTCTAATACTGAATATAGTAAATTGTTGGCATTTGACAACTGTCCGTGGCTACTAAATTGAATATTACGAAATTTCTACGTGGTAGAAATCCGAAGATTCATTAGCGTATTCATATCCCTATCTAATCTATCTATCATATGGGTGAAATTATGTAGCCACACATATTTCAGACGGTAGGGTATTGAAAACCGCAGATCTGCCAACATTGCAACAAATTTATGGATGAAATCGCATACTACGAAAATACGTCACCTTCGAATTCTTTTAAATTCCCAATGTAACTAGCATATTCAAACTCCTATACGTCTATGTGCGCGAAGTGTCTGGAACCGACCATATTACGGAAAGTAGGGCACCGAAAACCACGAATACACCATCATTTAAGCCAAATTTTGCATATTAAAATTACTTCATCTAGAATTTGTTAGATTCGGGAGTTAACTAGCATAATAAAGCTCAAGTCTATGTGGGGTAAATTATGGGTCTGAACATACTACAGACAATAGGGCACCGAAAACTGTGGTGGTTTATTAACACAATGAACCTTTCCAGTTTAGCTATGCCCCGCCCATCTCTAGCTAAACTCCACCCATACCACTCTCGAGTTGGGATCGATGGATTTCTCAACTTCTAGACGATAAATTTCAAGAAAACTATACAAGTAAGCCGTGGAATATTTTGACACTGAATTAGTGTCAATTTAGTGTCAAAATATTCAACAGCATTTTATTAAATAACAAAAACATACAATTCGTACAACGTGTCAGATTATTAAGCATTTAAGATGGACTAAATCGAGTCAGTCATGACGTCATTATTATGACGTTATGCTACGCGTCACTTAATTAATTACAACGTCATATGAATTAATATGATGAATAGACAACCTGAAAAGGCCCATTAGCAAGTGAACCCTCGCTCCGTCAGAGGATGAGTGTATTGTATTCTGGTCTGCGTGCGTTCGGGATGGCAAGGATCTACAATCTATGGCCTTGTTCACATATGTGACCTATAAATATGGGTACTCTCTTAATACAGGTGGTCCATATTGTGTGGACCACGCATTAACAAGTGGTACTAGCCCTGTAATGCTCAATTTGTTCATGTCAATTTCAATAGAGGGATCCATTTCTAGGTATGCCACGCCTATTTCTAGCTAAGCTCCACCCCTTTTTGCGTGTTGGAATCGATGTATATATGATACATATACACACGCTGAATAACGAATTCCCAGACTTCCAATTTCAAGGTAACTATACAGGTAAGCTGATGACTATTTTGAAACTAATTTGACTAGGTGCAACGAAAACCGTGAATCGGCCTAAATTTGAGCTGAAATTATTTCATGGTAGATAGTTTTAAATCTCACTACTCCGTAAGCGTATGCCTATACCTATCTAAACATATGGGTGACATTCTGGGGCCGAACCCATTATGAGCGATATGCCAGGACATACCGACACCTATCTGAATGTGGTGAATGTGAATCAACCATATTACAATGGGGCCATACGGCGAATATGTAACTACCTACGCTGAGATTACTTGATGGTAGAATTGTGCAAAAGCACTAGCCTATATTGAGTTATATACATCCATATATAAAAAAAATTATTACA
This sequence comes from Chaetoderma sp. LZ-2023a, assembly GCA_034401795.1. Taxonomy (NCBI): domain Eukaryota; kingdom Metazoa; phylum Mollusca; class Caudofoveata; order Chaetodermatida; family Chaetodermatidae; genus Chaetoderma; species Chaetoderma sp. LZ-2023a. Next base: position 120,022,162 of record CM067374.1, on the reverse strand, counting down.
AATCGAGAACAGAATGATACCGAGTATAGTAAATTGTTGGCATTTGACAACTGTCTGTGATGATAGGCTTATATGGACAGTCGTTGTCGTTGCAATACTTAATACAGGTCTATGATAGCAACAAGTAGGTGGGGAGTGTGTGGTGGGCTACCAGTCAAAGTATTAAAAAGATATTCGTATAGTTGTCTTTATCTGAGATATTGAAATTTCGGTGTTAAGCCTTCTAAGGATTTTGTTAGAAAAACACACAATTGTGCCCAAGTAAGTCACATCTTGGTGGCGGTTGTTTGAAATGACTTCCATAGGCCTAACGTTAGTCAATCGGTCACTGAATCCGGATGGTTTATTAATACATTAATACCGCGCTCGTGTTGGTATCGATGGATATCTGAGCTTCTTGACTATCAATTTTCAGAAAACTATGCAGGTAACGTGTTGACTATTTTGAAACCAATTTGACCGGATGCTCTTGCTGCTTGTAGCAGTAACATCGCCCAGTCAAATTAGTTTCAAAATATTCACAAGCATATTTTGTAAATAGTAAAGACATACAATTCGTACAACGTGTCGGACTATTAAGCATTTAAGACAGACTAAATCGAGTCAGTCATGACGTCATGATTATGACGTCATCCTATACGTCACGTCGTTGATTATGACATCATATGACGTAATATGATGGATAAACAACATAAAAATGCCCATTAGCAAGTGGTATTAATTATCCTCCCTCCGTCAGAGGACGAGTATATTGTATTCAGGGCAACAATCTGTGATTGGCCTTGTTAAAATATGTGACCTATACATATGGGTGGTCTCTTAATACAAGTGGTCCATATTGTGTGGGCCACGCATTACCAAGTGGTATTAGCCATGTAATGCTCTATTTGCTCATGACAATTTCAATAGAGAGATCCATTTCTAGGTATGTCACGCCTATTTCTAGCTAAGCTCCTCCCCGTTTTTGCATGTTGGAATCGATGTATATATATATACGCCGAATAATGAATTCCCAGACTTCCAATTTCAAGGTAACTATACAGGTAAGCTGATGACTATTTTGAAACTAATTTGACTGGGTGCTTTTAAAGGTTTGCTGCCTCTGGCCGCAACAACGTCAGGTCAAATTAGTTTCAAAATATTCAACACGATGTTGATTAAACAGTAAGGACTGTGCACTTTGTGCACTTGCTGGACTATTCAATGTTCATGACTGAGCTCATACGCCATTCATTTACACATTTTGGATTGTGACGTCAGCCTGTATATGACGTAATTGATTATGACTTCATATCCTTCAGCTACAGATCGAATGTAGCCATTATCATGGAAAATGACTGTTAAATAAATAGCAAAGACATACAATTCGAACAGCATCTAGTCAAATTACTTTCAAAATATTCAACAGCATGTTGATTAAATAGTAAAGACGTGCAATTCGCATACTTGACTGGCTATTCAATGTTACTGGTGGAGCTAGATACGTCATTCATTACACACTTTGATTGTGACGTCCATCTACATCTGAGCTAAATAATTATGACGTCATATACTGCAGAAACAGATCAGAAAAATCCATTATCATAGAAAATGTCCTATGTCTAATTGCCGTCCAAGAGACCATTGTGGTTTTTCTTTTGCAATTTACTACTGGAATTATATGATCGGTTATCCAACCAGTCATTCCAGTGGTAAACTTTCAAAACAAGTTCTCCGGCGAGTAGCTAAGGCAAATGGACATTTCTAACGATCACTGCAGGAAGCCATTTGTGGTCAGTTTGATAGAGTGCTAAAGTGGACATATAAGAGACACCGCACATGGGCGTGTGCTTGAGTACTTTCATCTGCAGAAGGAATGATAAACATGTTTTGTACGCAGTCCTCTAGCAAAAGAAGAGTACTTATTTAGAGTAGTTATTTGGAGGCCCGTTGGCTGTTTATTAAAATAATTAAGCAGTCATCGCCGCGCAAACTCTATTACAGTCGGACTAGAACAAATAAGAGAACTCGCCATGAATCATGCACATGAAGATAATAATTATGAGATATCCAGCAATCTAAAAATAGAGCTGTGTCTTCACGCCGAGAATTATTAGATCTCGTATCAATGGAGATCTCGCGAGACACAGCCCGACAATCCCCTGCGCGAAATGGTCGTGCCTATAGGCAATTCTAGACAGCAATAAATAGAACCGTGCACGTGGAGCGGGCACGCAATGACCGGCCATCTTATTGCATTATCATAATGACCACACTGTTACACAGACTCCACTTCGGAGACCAGAGAGATCTGGACCCAGTCTATCTCCATAACAGACTGTAAAAGGAATACTGTATATCGTGTTGATTTTTGTATCTTCTTGACCTCTGTATCACTGGCTTGATGCAGACATTAAAATCGACTTGGAACTTAAAATCCACCCAGTGGTTCGTGTGATATCAGCATCTACGCACCGTCAGCAAATTCCTGGCCTCATTTTGTGTGCGACGGATTTAAACAGATTTGAATTTTATGATGAATTCAGAGCGACTATATTTCAGTTAACTTCTTGTCATACAGACTACTATATGCTTTATATAATCTCGTTTATGTGAATTAATATTATCTGGTATGAAGAGAGTAGCGCTCGTGTCCTTTTAAGTTTCAATTCTTTCTACCACCATATTCTGGTGGAAATCACTACACCAATGGCTACTCAATACATACAAGATACTTTTCTCGATTTCGTATCGAAGGCGATCTCGCGAGATATGAATGCCATATAGATACTGATACCAGATACTGAATTAGTGGATGTCGTTATATCTTTTGCATATAAGCCTGATTGGCGAGAAACTCGGTGAGATAGCGTATGATGATCACGTGTCTATGACGTCATACTTCCAATGCATGCGCGATGGCGATCTAAACCAACTTTTGAGAAATATTCAGACCAATTTCCTTTCACTGATATCTCAGCCAATACGGAACCGATTTCAAATCTATTAAGAGATTAATGTTTCCCCACGAATTCTGGTGTCGATTCACACCAAGATAGATGGAAAGGCTCCCATATTAAGGATTCCCTAAATTACTGATAGTTATATCATTGAAATGTCATTCCCCATACCGTCAGCACAGCATGGGTGCGCTATCTCCTACTGGCGTGCATGCGCATGAGGCGTTTCTACTCTATTCTTTCTCTGTACTCAGTTTGTAACCAGGCTTTCGAACAAAATACCATCTAGAACTCACTAGATATTGCACGATTCTATCAACAAATATGTCTTGCAGTAATGTGAAAATCTTTCTTTATATCCTATAATTTAGCTCCAGATAGAATCTGAATTATCAAACAAAAATCCCCCGAATTTACGCATATGGTCAACCAGATGGGTGGAAAGATGGATGGACTGCCCCAAAATATAATCTGCTTCTTCCTATAGCCCATAGCTAACCATATCCAAGACCGATGCCATTACAACCATTTTAAAGATATGACATTACCAAGAAACTATCATTATTACAATCACAACGACGATCAGTACTACATGGAACAGGTAAGAAACTGTAGATGATGGTAAGAACCTATGTAATATTGAATGTTAATATAACAAGACAAATACATTTCTCTCTGTCCTGCAAATATATTGTCAACTTATCACATGTCTAATGGTTATATCTTTATATAGTACAATGACTTTAACATGAATCCCATGTCTTCCTATATCATATAGTGCCTGTGCCAGTTTTACATGTATCATATATTTTTTTGTTCTATGCTGGGGTCCAAGGGCTAGATATAGTCACCTTTTGTGCTACTGAAAATTGTATATTATATATAAAAATGAATCTGAAACTCAAATTGAATTATAATAATATCCGGCCACGCTATTTGCCATTGATGCCTTGCATCAATATGTGTACTTGTTTCCTTATTATTTTAGTTCCCGCAGCCTTACAACGGGATGGATTGTGGGCTAGCGGAAGCTACCCGTGCGGATCCGCACTAACGGGCCGCATTCTCTTAATCAGTATACACTTAGTGCATCCCTTTATTTACCCGGGATACACATGTAATTAGCATAATCTGTGATACTCTTCTCGGGTATAGTTATGTGATTATATATTTATGTTGTATTTTATAAAAACTGTATTGTAATTGTGGTACTTTGGAGCTTGGGTGTTCTCTGCGGAAAAATAATTATCCGCATCCAAGAGAACACACATGCGAGCTATTGTTTAGGCAATTAAGAGATCTAAATAAAAGTATGCACCACCGTGAAACATAAACAAAAAAAGAAGAAAAGATAATAAATAATTCCAGATCAAAAATCAAAATCAATGGTATGCCTCCCTCCCAAATTCTTTCGCACCCTATGTGTTCTTTCTTATGAACACGCGTCTGTTGCGTCACTCTCCTCTCGGCTACGCACCTACTTGGGAAGGTTACACTTCCCACCTAGCATGCTCCCATGCGTTCGATATGTCATGTGTGATCGTTTGCCACGGGTGTCAAACTAGGAGGGTGTGGTGTAGCACGGACCGACCGGACGGGTACTGACCGTCCCAGCAAAGCTGGGTACGGAATGGTCACTCCGGATTCGCTCCCAGCACGCCCCCCACCCCCCTGAGTAGGATAGTATGAGTATATAAGCCCTATGAGAGAGGTTTTCGTTACTATTGGCCAAGTCCGATGAAACGTGTGGTGCGCATGCACGCGTCAGAGCTTCCCTGACAACACGTCACGGAGTTGGAAGCGAGTGCATGCCTATAGTGTACCGACTGGGTACTCGTAAAAACCTTTACTTATTCCGTTCTCGGTGTTCTTTGTACGGATCAGGACCAGAATAAAACTAGCTTTCTAGAACTGTTAACCATTTAAAAATCGGCCCAGAAATGGCTGAGTTATTCGCGAAAATCCCCTTAAATTATCTTCAAAATATTTCCTTTGACGTCGTAATCGTGTGTATGCATAAATAGATCTAGAATGTTCTATCACGTGGTAAATACGTCACTGATCTATATGCACGCTGATTGGCTACTGCTTGGCCGCTGAATGGCTGAGGCATCTGCCTTTGACGTCACGAGTAGTATAAAAGTGGTGAAAAATCGTGAATTAGGAGCATCGTCGACGTGGAGGATCGTCGACCTGGAGGACTGGCTGGAAGTGTGGGACTTGACGAGTGAACTGCAACACCGACGGAAGATACAGAACATCACCGCGGTTGCTATCGGCTTTCATCTCACCCGCACCGGATAGCAGTTCTCGGACTTTCCGCATTACATAATTTTGGATGCTTCCGGATGGCCATCCGGGAGCAAAATAATTAAAGTTATGGTTCCCGCTTCCGGACTTGTTTAGGGAACACCTCTGTAGAAAGGGTCGTGCAGGCCGGGGATGTGATTCTGCGGAATGTGAGCTTGTGGTGATTCTTGGTGGATGATCTGCCAACCACGCTGAAAAGTGGACTTCAATCTCCGCACTGCATGTCGTGTGTGTTTAATTAACATTTTGACCACAGTCTGGTGGAACTTTGCTGGGTGCACCGCAAGAGCCATGCGATGCATCCCGCACCATGTGCCACGTTATGTAACTGCCTAATGTTACATACAGCCCTCTCTGTTAATGGGCAACCTTCAACTTTACTACTTCCGTCACCGGACGGATAACTTTCTCACTTCTGTATAAATTGTATATTAGTTACCAAGACTATCTAATACATATTCTTCACTGCTTGTTTCACTGTCCTGAGTGTGTACCTAGTCTACCCCGTCTGGAGGAGACAGCTTGCGGAGACCAGCCTGCGGAAACCAGCTGCGGAAATCACCTGTGGAAATCTTTTGAGCTTCAGAGAACGTGTCGACTCACGCTATGAATATGTTAGCGCCTCAATTTCAGTAACATAGTAGCCTGTTCCATCCCGATGACTATTAGGTACTCAAGCAGCTATACTATTGTACATTTAATTATTATTTCCGTATATGGTACTGATGATTAATAGGTACCTCACCGGTCTTAAGACCGCAATTTATAATTTCTGTTTTATTGTGACTATTATCCTCGTTTACTGTGGGTGCTTTCAACTAGCCGCACTGTTTAGGTTTATCAATCTGTGATATTTAACTACCTCATTTAATTATAATCTATTTGTTGCAATGGTTAGTTGTATATGGCAGTTAGCCATCCAGTTAGTATGTTTTGTCTAATTATACAAAACTTTGGAACGCAGTGCGCTGGGAAATACTATACAGCAACAGGTATATCCGCATCACACTATTCCCGCCATCATCAATTTTACACTGAGGTCGCTGACCGTGCTGTAATGGTGTGAGCCCGGCTTGTTACCGACTAACCTTATTATTCAGCTCGATAGTATAGGTTAAAGTGATTAGGAACAATTTCTTCGTTTAGAGACATATATTGTGCCCCGTACTCTGGCAACGTTGTGTAAAATTGGTCAATTACCTATAGGGCCTCAAATATATTAAGTTATTGTCTCTTTCCACGATCCACCACCCGCATGCCTTACTAATTGTTTGGCCTTCCCATCAGCACTTTGATCTGATTCGACCCTGGGAAACTATCTGAGGTTTCCGAGCAGTGATGGTTAAAGTGCTGATTTACATACATCTCCCCCGTATCTTCAGATACACATTAGCTAGATAACCCTGCCAATGAAGGAAGTACTGCGAAAACATATAGTTATAAGATGTGAATTAGTTAGTTTATTTACCGGCCCGCAGTGCATATTTGGGCATGTTGGAATGTAACCCTAACGACAGGCCAACTGTTAGATCCATAGCACGCGGTGACGGATCAGATGCGGATCTCCATCTAATTTGTTGCAGTGTCTGGATGAAGCGTTGGAGCCTGTCACGCCCTCACGGGAAGGATGCTCATGATGGATATCCATCTCTCCACACCCACCATAAAGAGATGTCAGGAATCAAAACTTGCTTGTGTGAAACGTAGCCATTGTCCAGGTTTTATGTGGTTGCGGGACAAGGTAGCCGGATTTTCATCAAATTCGAATGCCTTGTGTCGCAACATGTATGCATGCTGTCCTTGGAGGTAGATGCTAATTCAGGTGACTTACAGGAAGCGAGGCGTCTGCGCCCATTGGACAACTGTATCTAAAGTAGGAATTCCTGCCACTTTCGGCCAAAACTAGTTTATGTTTCTAACAACTAAATGATAGGTTAGACGGTAGCAGAAGGACCGCATAGATAAAGCGGCATCTACCAATACAGTGTCTTTGGAACTGCATAAGACGGTAACTTGGGAATTCTTCATAAATCGTTCGTTCCATCATCACGTAAACCATGCAGTATGCATCACATTAATTATGGTTTCACTAGGATCTTCACTTATCATTTTTCTGTTGAACAAAAGAGTGGCCCTCTTTGCCAGCTCTTTTCCTCCACTTCGGCATTGAAGGCATTTTCCTGTGATGGAGGCCCGCGTGAGGCACTTACCCCTCGCAACAACAATATTTTCTTTGTGTGTGTGTTAGGGGTATATTAGTTTATATTAAACTACCTATAGTAACTTCATTGCGGATGCTTCTCTTGCGGGGATACCTCTGCGGATTCAAGAATCTGTGTGGTACCTCTGGTGACACAACGTGGAAAGAACACCAGATGGCTCTATGTTGTGTATTATTGTATGCTCATTTACTGTCAAACGATTCACTTTGTCTGTATAGTATATAAATATTTCTACTGTTTAATTACAAATTGTTCCATATCTCTAAATTAGTATGGATAGGCATACCGGTGACACTAATAGTTGGGACGACACCGTGTGGTTCAATATAGGCGGCAATGGTCGCACGGCCCCACTGGAACATCATATGCAGTGTTCCACCGGCTCTAGAAGTCGGTCTTTGTATTTGTCGGAGAGATGTCATACGGGATCCGCAACCCCGAGATCTGCAGCTAACAAGCCAGCGCGTTCATCATGCACTTGTGGTGCGATGGCCGAAAACGTCATAGTGGACCAGTACGTACCCCCACGAGCTACAGTATGCGCCAAGCAGTACTCAATAAAAAATTGAGTTTTACAATTTTTTGGGGACATTTAAGTGTGTGAGAGGGGTTGAAAAAAAAATAGCGAGAGATATAAATCACCCACACATATTTTCTGAGGACGAAAAGAATAAATACATATTTGGGCGTTTCACGCTTATAGCCTGATCGTTTAAGCCACCGTAACTGCGGGGACCAGGCTTCTAGCCTAGTCTAGTCTAGAGATATCTGCGTGACCAGACGTGGATGTCTGAATTTGAATACGATCCTAGGAACATTTGAAAAAAGATTATCACCTGCGCACTAAAATACCCGGATGTTCCGAATAAATTAGCAGACGAAACATTTTCATATTTATAATTTTTAACTTTTAAGAAACTCCCGCGTGACTGAACATATGCAGATACAATAATGTGTTAGATTAAAACAGTAACATGTTAAAACTTAATGATCCGTCATCTGGAGGCTCTTGGTCTTATAGGTAATGTTGCAAACACCAGTTTTCGATTAAATAAATTAAGTTTTCTTGTTCAAAGTTGCTTTATTTCATGGTTTTTCTATACATATAAATATACTCTAAACAGGCAGTCCATCAAAGGCATGGCCTATGGAGCGATGGACTCGTTACACACATTACAAAACAGTTGTACATTAGCCTATATGTAACTAACACACAAGACGATGGCACAGTCGACAGTGACAGAATGCTGAAAAAGCTACCTTGGTATTAGGGTGTTATTTGACAGCTTTCTATAGTGTGCATTCAAAAATTGGCTGCTGCGCTGTCGCCTTTGTAGATGATGACTCGCCTCGAGCGGTTAAGTTCAAAAGTTCAGCTGTGCGTTTCCCTGTCGTACTGAACCAGGGAAGCCGTACCCTTCTGGAGTTATTAGCCAGTAAATTAACCTATTTGGGGATTTTATTACCCATACAAACTTTCAGTGAGAAAGGATATGAATCACGCCTCTGACCTATAATGTACAATAGATCATATTTAAGTAGGCCCATGTACACGCACACACACACACACACACACACACACACACACACACACACACACACACACACACACACACACACACACACACACACACACACATGTATATATATATATTATAGTCCGAGTCTACTCTGACTCAACCCACCCTGTGACAGATATTTGGACAGACTGACGGGCCGGAGAGAAGCAGAGCAATTTGTATGCTCAAAAGTTGGAGAACTCCGCCACCGCTTGGTAGCGCGCCACTTAATCGACCTTAAACCGTGACCTTAGCTACAAAATTCGACACAAACCCCGGTTATTGCTTCGTATAATTCACATATCCATTCGCTCGCACCTTAAATCCTGTTAAATATGTCCTATATCTCACGTTATTTAACTTTTTAGCTCATTGTTGATGAATTTTATCAAATTTTAAGCGAACAGCCATTGCAAAAGCAGTGATGACATAGTACACAACTTTTCGCCTCGAAAATCACGCAATTTCGCCCTGAGCAAATTCAAGCCCCGGGATGATTAAATTAAACTGGAAAGAAAAGGACGGATCTAGATTGCTTCAGTTTTGTTGGTTAGATAAGATATTCAATTATTTATGCTGCATTCATTGTTCTCATTTTACATCAGTGGGTGTTTGAGGGTGGGTGGGTGACAGGGAAGTAGGTGTGTGGGTGAGTCGAAAATTAAGTGAGTTATTTTTATGCGTATATACGTGCAAAAGGACGCATAAGGGCAACTCTGGTCGTATGGTTCGAGTATCAGTTTCTAATGGTATGGACAGTTTTGCCGATTGCATAAGAATGTAAGGCTTTTGTTGAGAAATGGCATCTATTTAGTAATTAGCAAGTGTTTGGTGGAATAATACATGCAGTACAATTTTTTTAATTCATCCAAATAAATTTACTGTGTGTAAATACACATTATCGGTTTTCATAGGGCTATTGAGTAATTAGCTACCAGTTTCTAACAGGGATGTAAATCTGTTATTTATATAGCGACAAGATGGTGATATAACATCACTGCCTATGATATGACAACAGGAGAGTTTGTCAGCAATAATAATAATAATAATACAAACACCGCTAAAAGGGGAGCACAACTTATTTTATTGTAGTAAATCTAGGGCCGGTCAAATTCAATTTTTCGTAATACCCGGTATACACAGACAGCAGCAACACCATTTTCAAAATCAAAATTGTGTATCCTTGCTTTGTAAAGTAGCAAATCTGGTGTTTAAAATGAAAATAAGGATTGTTATGCATACATGACATTATAATTATTTTAGATTTTACCATATATAGAAACTATGGCTGTGTTTGCATTGGGCAAAAATCGATCTATATTTGAAAACAATATAAGCACCCCACAGGGCATAATTTAGAATTTAATATTTGCATGGCATGAATTGCTATGCAAATTATAAATTGCAGAGTTGCCTGCAAAAATGTATAGCAATTAACTCTTTCACGGATAAATTCACTGTATCTCAATCTCAGAGCAAACAAACAGGAAAAGCTGTTGAATAATTTAAAATTAATTTGACTGGAAGCCAATGCTGCCTTCAATGTCTTCCAGTCATATTAATTTCAAAATATTCAACAGAATATGCTATACATTGTAAAGAATTTACTTTCTCAAGGATTAGTTGCTGAAAGTGTTAATGATAGAACTTATGAAAATCAATGCTAAACTGCAATCGCATACAAATTTTGCATAGCAGATACAGCTATGCATGTTGCAGAATGTATAGCAACTGCCTAAATATGTGTAGCAAATTGAGATGCAATACCAGATAAATTATGCCCTGTCCCATGCCCCTTCAGCGCATCTGCAGAAATGAATTATTTTTAAGTTGGTGAAATCAACATCCCGTGTTTGACAGCAACTGACATATATCGTCTGACGCGAAAACTGGACCAGTAGATAGCACATTTTTGGCTAAATGGTGATAACAGTGTTGTACAGATCTAGTAGGCCTATTAGTGGTTATTAGTCATAACATATACCATTGGAAGTCCAGGAGTACTTTACTCCCAAAGTTCATGTTTGGACTCCCAAAATACCTACAACGGAAGCATATTAAGCAAATTACATGTACATGTACATGTTGTATGTGACCCATTTATAACTTCCATGTTTGCTGTTTGGACTCCCAAAATTACCCAGGAATTCACTGACTTCCTGTGCTTAGAAATTAGTGGAAACCCTGCTGTGCGGGTATCCTGTGTCCTTTCTCCTTTCAGCAGCGACACATTTATGTCAGATTTCATCTGATCTTGGCTACAGGAATGTAGCCGACATACACTGAGGGCATGTAAATTTAAAGAATTTCCGAGATCTGTCACTTGTGCCCTTTCTCCAGCACATAGACATATTTTGCTTTGTTTTTCTACATTTTCAGCCTACTTCCATTGGCCTATCGAAATGCAGTTTCACTCAGAAAATCTACGTTCTTCCTTTCGACCATGAAATATCTGTCACTCAACTATCTGACGTCATGATCAAAATTCGTCACTTGTTAGCCGATGTCACAATGGACCATTCCAGAGTAATGACATCATGCTCATCTAAGCGGCGTGTAATCATGATTCTATTTGTCCCGTCTTTAACTTTTAATAGTCCAACACATTGTTAGATGTGTATGTCTCTATTATTTACTAAACATGCTGTTGAATATTTTGAAACTAATTTGATGGGCACTGTTGCCATAGGCAGCAACAGTAACAGCACGCAGTCAAATTAGTTTTAAAATATTCAACAGCTTACCTGTAATATAGTTGTCTGGAAATTGATAGTCAGGAAGTTCAGAGATCGATCGATCCCAACATGAGTGACATATGGGTGGAGCTTAGTTAGAGATGCGCGGGGAAAGCTAAAACAGGAAAGGTCCATTAAGTCACGTACATGTAGGTCTGTCACATAAGGAGAAATGATCCAACAGTAACTACTGTCTGAATTATATGTCTTTGATGAATTTACAATTTTATAAATATGCTGTTGAATATTTTGAGAAGTAATTGGACTGGGAGCTGTTGATATCATAGGCATCAACAGCTCCCAGCCAAATTAATTTCATAATTTTCAACAGCTAATACCTGTATAGTTATCTTGAAATTACGATTCTGGGAATTCAGTGTTCAATTAAAGTGTTAAAGTTGAACCCAGCGCATGTACAAATTCAACAAAGCTTTAAAATCTAGAATTTGGTGAGGCATAGCTAGAAATAGATCTACGTGTATTGATTCCACTCTTCAAACACAACGCTAAATTGCAACTGCAATTGGTTGTTTGTAGCATGTTTTATGAGGTTTACTGACTAAACATCTTGTGGCTTAAAGCTCAGCCACCATTTGCAATACTTTACTAAGTATTGAAAGTGCGTACTATCTCTTATTAAAAAATTCATAACCTAAACTAATTTTTTCAGAGCTTCTATGATCAGCAAACATGTATTCATATGAGAATTCTGCTTCTGTTCATTCACTGATTATACCAGTACCAGAAGGTACCCTGTCAATCAAGGCCCATCCAGATTCTGACCAAAATACTTGTTCCAGTAGGACTCAACCTGTAGAACCATTTCGTCGCTGCTTACTGCATATCACCAGTTATAAAGCAGATTCAGGTGTCATTTTATCATTCAAAGACAACTTGCTGCTGTACAAAATGCTGCATCCAGTAGATCTATCAGTCAAGACAAATTTTAATAATCTCTAAATATTTCAAGGTTGTCGAATCATTACCAAATGAACCAGATTAATTTCTAAGCATCCTTAGCATGTAGAGATTCAAGTTTGTTCAAACGAAGTCGATCGGCAAATTGGGCCGTTGGCCATCTTAGATTTCGGCCAATTTTTAGAAATGTCTTTAAAAAATCTTCTTCGCTGAAACTGTTTGAGGGATCGATTCAGAACTCATGAAATATCATCTAGGGCAAGTGCTGAACCAAATTTGTTCACTTGTGAACTTGATTGGCCAAATGGTTGGGCGGCCCTCTTGGATGGCCTGGCTTTCATGGAAGCCGCTGAACGGATTTGGCCGAAATTTGGAAGATATGATATTGATGACTAAGGGCCATTAAAGTTTGTTCAAGAGAAGTTGATACATAAAGAAATATGGCCTGTGTTTTCTTGTTACAAGTCTGCTCAACTCATTAGAGTTATTGTTAATGACCATTCTAGTTGAAATGCTTATGGCCCAGGTGAGCGATACAGGCCCCTTGGGCCTCTTGTTAAGCAATGGATTGTAGTTCTTGGTAACTCGGGCTACCCTTTAATCTTCAGATTATAATTAACCCTTTAATGTTCAAGCCGGCCATAACCGGCGTCTGTTATGGTCTTGTGGACTGTCCATTTACAGGACATGGAAATAAAATTTTTGAAAATTTACCACTGGAATGACTGGCAAGATAACCAAGCCCGTAATTCCAGTCATGTGATAAATTTTCAAAATTTGTATTCTCTTGGCCTCTAATTTATAGACAATAGGCAGATATTTAAATTTTCTTGACCAAATTTGACCATTAAAGGGTTAAAAGTGCTAATTAATGGGTCATGTGACTGGTGATCTATGACCTATTTGTTCTTATGCAATAGATTGTAGTTCTTGGTAAGTCAGGCTTTAATCTTCAGATTCTAATTAATGTGACTGGTGACCTGTTTATACTGTAAGCATAGAATGCATGATAAAATTCGTTCTTAAGCAATTGATTGTGGTTTTTTGTTACATTGGTTACCTTTTAAACTTAATTTCAGACTTGTACTCCAAAGTCTAATTAAAATGTTAATTAATTGGTCATGTGAGTGGTGACATTTGGCATGATGTTTAGCTGAATTTAAGCATACTATGAACCATAAAATTTGTTCTTAAGCAATGGATTTTGGTTCTTGGCAACTTAGGATACATTATACACTTGTACTCAAAAATCTAATTAAGTGTTAATTAACAGTAATTAACACCGTTTTTATTTAACGCTGCACCAGCTTTTTATACCCCACAAAGGAAAGTGGCTGGGTATTATGTGATGGCGCGGTCCGGGCCGACGGTAGGGTGGTTTCCGGATGATAACTCCATTACCGTTTGTTGGATCGCTTTGAAATGTGGCAGGGTGGTTGAATTCTGTCTGGGGAAGTACAATGTAACCTATCGAAATCGACGCTGATCCCAAATCCAAGATGGCCACCAGCCACCGGCGGCCATCTTGAAATTGATTTCCGGATGATACATTTTAACTCTGTTACCGTTTATCAGATCGCTTTGAAACTTCATAGGGGTGGGTGTGCGTTAGGTTAGACTAGGTCTGGGGAAGAAACCTATCGAAATGGACAATAATCCAAAATCCAAGGTGGCCTGATCATTAGTGCCAGGGATGTTACTGATGTTAGTGTTGTATGCCACCTTTCTATGTCAGGAACCCATGCTCTGTTGGCCAATGCCATCAACGATGAACTGCACTTATCAGGGTCAATTGTGACAGAAAACTTGGCTCCTTGGCCAATAATGTCAAGTTCCATTGGTCAGTTGCATCAATTACTCTTGTCCCATTGACACATACCTCCGGGCCCCACCTCAATTTTCTTTTGCAGATTTGGATGCTTCACAAAAAGGTCCCAGGTAGTCTTGCACACAACCATGACCAAGACCAGCCCGCACCCATTTAATGAATTCCCTTTGGTTGTGTCACTAACGTGTGCATGTTTTATTTTTTTAAACAATTTGTAATGAACATACACGCTTGGACCATGAGGCGTTGAAATGTTTGCCTATGTACCTGTTTATACAGGTGGATTTTTATGGTGAGGGGTGACAGCGATGAATAAACAGAGTCTACCTTTCACATGTTACAGGTAAAGGGTTGACTGATTACATATGTCGTAAATTTCAACTACATATGAAATAGATACAGTATCAATTGCTGGGCTCTGAATCAGTAATGTCAGAATGAATTTTACACTTTATTAACCCTTCCAATGCCAAGACCCTGTTATGTCAATTTAACTCTTTAATAGTCAAATTTTGTCAAGAAAATCTAAATATTTGCTTATTGAATGTCCATTTGTAGGCCCAGAGAATACTATTTTTGAAAATTTACCACTGGAATGACTGTCTCAGTTATCGAGCCAGTCATTCCAGTGATAAATTTTCAAAAATAGTCTAGTTCTCTTAACATGCAAATGGACATTCTTCAAGCCACTACAGAGGCGGGTTTTGGCCAACTTGACCATTAAAGGGTTAAAGAGCAATGACTAAATATGTTGATTATTTTGAAAATAATATTCCTGGAAGACATTGCCATGGCTTAACCACCAACAACTTTCAGTCAAATTGTTTTCAAAATATTCTGCGGGTCCAGAGTTAAACACCTTTGAAAGTGTAGTCTGCAGAAATTCAGCAGGCAGTCAACTAAGATATTTTTTTATGAAACTTATATACCTCCCTTATGACGCTGAACGGATCGGGCTAAAATTGGGAAGATATAATTAGGCACTAAAGGCCATTAAAGTCTGTTCAAAGGAAGTTGATTCATCAGAAACACGGTGGCCGTCGTGGACCAATCAAAATGTAGCTTGCTTTGTTGGCCATATTGGATTTTTTTTATTTAATGGATTTTGAAGTAAAAATTGGCTTTATATATTTTTTTGTGTATGTTGCTTCTGAATAAATTTGCCATTTTTAAAACTGTCGGATAAACGGTTTGGCGGCCAATTTGGATAACTTTCATGCCAAAAGTTCCCATACTAAAGCGATAGGAAATTTAAAATGTCTTCTCAAGAACCACTCAGCCGACTTCAAATATACAATGTATGTGGTAAGAAGCATCCTAATTGGCCATAGACCCTATTGATGTATTGTGGTACAAACTACATGGAGGTTGCAAAACTTCTATAAAAATGTTGATTAATCAGTTTGCTGGTAGACATCCTGCATTTTCAAAAATGTTTCGAAAACTCGGTTAAAAGATTACTCTTAAATCACCTGCCAACAATCTTGTCAAATATTTATATGTATCTACATGTATGTAGGATCTGTGGCCTTTGGATTTAAAATGCCAATGTTCCGGGGGAGCGACGCAGACACCTTGGACCTCTTGTCTAGTTGAAGATTTAACACTGGGATTTCTAACCCTTGAATGCCAATGTCTCAAATTCAAGACAAAATGAAGATTGGCACATGTGCAATGTGCCCCTGTGGCACCAGCAAAGAAACAGTAATGTACATCCTACAGGATGGCCCATGTTTCAATCAACAGCAGCACAGCCACTGGCCATCAACAACATCCCTCAATGACAAGCTGTCCATGGATACGGACAACCTGGCTAACACCACCAGCTTCAACCAGATGTGTGACCTTCAACAGTTGTCATGTGAATGCAAGAAGAAAAAAAAATTTCAATACGACTATATAGGAATATAGTATACAGGAATGCTGTTGAATATTTTGAAACTAACAGGACTGGAACCTCATGCTGTATTCAACAGAATATTCCTTAGAAGGAATGTGATGTTTCTGGTCTGTAAGGGTTAAAGGGTTAAGTGTGTATGGGTTAAGCTTGGTCGTGAAAGAAAGTGACTGTCCGTTTGCAGACCGATAGAAGCTAGATTATTTATTAGCTCACCTGACCAGAATAGCCAAGTTAGCTTATGCCATGGCGACCGTCCATCCATCATCTGTCTGTCCATCAACTTTTGATTTAAAACACGACTCCTCATTAACTGCTTAGCGGATTTCAACCTAATTTGGCAGGAGTGACCCTAAGGAGGTAGGCTTCAGAACTTGTATACAGAATTTTGATTGGCCAATTTTTCCAGCGCCCATCTTGGATTTTCAGAAAATTTCGGGAAATAAGATAAAAGCTTACTCTTCATTAACTTCTTGGCCGATTTCAAGCAAATTTGGCTTCAGAACTTGTATACAGAATTTTGATTGGTCAATTTTCTTGGCGGCCAAAATGGCTCAAAATCGTTTAAAACGATACTCTTCATTAATTCATTGGTCAATTTCAACCAGATTTGGTGACAAGAATACTAGGCTAATAGATTTCAGAACTTGTATACAGAATTTTGATTGGTCAATTTTTTCGCCGGCCATCTTGGATTTTCTGAAAATTTCTGGAAATCATTTAAAAGCCTACTCATTAACTACTAGGCCGATTTCAATCAAACTCAGTGGGAAGGACCCTAGGGAAGTACTTATGCTTCAGAACCTGTATCCAGAATATTGATTGGACAATTTTTTCACCGGCCATCTTGAATTTTCTGGAAATTGATGGGAAATTGTTTAAAACTCTACTCCTCATTAACTTCTTGCGCAATTTAAGCCAGACTTTGCTGGAAGGATACTAGCGTTGTAGGTTTCAGAACATGTATACAGAATTTTGATTGGTCAATTTTTTCGGTGGCCAGCTTGGATTTTCTGAAAATTAGTTAAAAGCCAACTCCTCATTAACCACTGGGCCAATTTCAACCAAACTCAGTGTGAATGACCCTAGAGTAGTACATGTGTACTGAATTTTGATTTGGACAATTTTTTGGGTGGCCGTCTTTAATTTTCCGAAAATTTGTGACAAATTGTTTGAACTGCTACTCCTCATTAACTTCTTGGGGAATTTCAGCCAGACTTGGCAGGAAGGATACTAGGGTGGGAGGTTTCAGAGAATGTATACAGAATTTTGATTGGTCAATTTTTCCGGTGGCCATCTTGGATTTTTTGAAAATCATTTAAAAGCCTACTCATAATCCACTTGACCACTTTCAAGCAAACTCGGTTGGAAGGATTCTAGAGTGATATGCTTCAGAGCTTATATACAGAATTTTGAAGGGTCATTATTTTCGGTGACCATCTTGAATTTTCCAAAAAATTACGGGAAATAGTTTAAAACACTACTCCTCATCAACTGCTTGGACAGTTTAAACCAGGCTTGGCTGGAAGGATACTAGGCTGGTAGATTTCAGAACTTGTATACAGAATTTTGATTGGTCAACTTTTCCGGTGAACATCTTGGATTTTTTGACAATTTCAGGAAATCATTTCAAGCAAACATGGCTGGAAGGACCCTAAGGGTCTGCTTCAGCCAAAAAATCTCCACTAAAGGAACAATACCTCTGTGAACTTAACCTACAGAAACCCGTAGAAATTTATCAGCAAAATGATCTACAACCGGTAAAAAACCTAAACCGCCAAAAATAAGTTTTTCCAACCACCAAAATGGACACAACTGGTAAAAAATTCACAACCGGTAAAAATGACCACAATCACCCAAAAAGTTGCCCAACTGCCAAAAATGGCAGAACCGTCCAAAAAATATCACAACCACCAAAAAACGGTCACAAACCGCCAAAAAAGTCACAACCGGTAAACTTGACACCAACCGGTAAAACACAGGTCAACCGGTAAAATGTTTGTCCATACCGCCAAACCTCCAAAAATTTCAAATGGGGGAACTGCCAATCTGGTTCTTTTCTGCCCATATATAGTCAAGATCGACTCAATCCACAGGCTCGCCCAGGAAGGGTATAAAAGGGACGAAAATTCCAGTCCCGATCATTCAGACTTTTGGTCTCACATCGCGACCAAGCGTCCGGCTAAATAACCTCCTACAAGTAGCTCATATAACTGACTACATTGTTATTCTCTCTCTGTTTCAGAGCGTGTTAATTTGTTCGGTGCCATCTTGAATTTTCCGAACAATGGCTGGAAATCGTTTAAAATGCTATTCGTCATTAATCACCCTTGACTGGAAAGCCCCTATGGCGGTAGGTTTCAGAATATGTATACAGAATTTTGATTGGTCAATTTTTCCAGTGGCCATCATGGATTTTCCGAAATTTTTTGGAAATCATTTAGAATGTTACTCCTCATTAACCGCTTGGCCGATTTCAACCAAACTCAGCTGGATGGACCCAGAACGTGTATACAGAATTTTAATTGCTTGATTTTTTGTGGTTGTCCATCTTGGATTTTCCGGAAAATGGGAATTCGTTTTTAAAGACGCTATCCTCATTAACCCCTTGGGCAATTTTAACCAAATTTAGCCTGAATGATCCTATAGTGGTAGCCTCTAGAAATTCTATTCAAAATTTTAATAAGTCAATGTTTTGGTGGCCATCGTTGATTTTCTGAAAATTATCCAGAAGCGTTTAAAAATTGCACTCTTAATCAATAGTCCGAGTTCAACAAAGCTTGGGTCGAACGATTCTGTGACGGTAGGCTTCAAAATGTCAAATGAGAATATGGATTGATCTATTTTTTTGGTGGCCGTCTTGGATATTCCGAAGATTATCCATGTCTATTTAAATGCAAATGGTTCAAATGTTAATAGTCCAGGTGAGTGTCACAGTGGGCCTCTTGTTAATTATTACCACTGGAATGATTGGCTTGATAACTGGCTCGGTTTTCGAGCGTAGTCAATTTCCAAAATAGTCTCTTGATTTTTAAGTGGTCATTGCTCATTTTGGCCTGCTTGGCCATTAATCATTTCCATTAATTCCCCGTATATCTCATTTTAACCCTTTAACACTCATATCAGCTAAAAATGGCTTCTGCTGTGGGCTTGAGAAATATCCATCTGTAGATTAAGAGAAGACTTATCCCCCCCCCCCCCCCCCCCCCCCCCCCCCCCCCCGGTCTGGAAGATTGGGGGATACAGCGATCAGCATTTCCGTCCATCTGTCAGTCCATCCATCTCTGACAGTCATTTCTTGTCAACGCAAACGCCTCCTAGAGGTCTCAATGGATTAACTTAGAATTTCGTCGACATTATCAATATCATGTGCAGATGTGCATGTGCTTTTTTCGCTGCTGAAAAATTGTTCATTACAGAGTTACCCCCCTTTAAATATCTTAAAGCCGATCCATAAACTGCATTGCCGATCATTTCTTGTCAATGCAACTCCTCCTACAGTTTAGTTCCGATTCTTTTGAAAATTGGTACATGTTATCATTACCATGTGTAGGTGTGCATGTGCTATCCAACTATCTGTCCAAAATGTTTGTACATCCGTCTATCAGTCCATCCATCTCTGACAATCATTTCTTGTCAACACAACTCCTCCTAGAGGTCTCAATGGATTAACTTTAAATTTCATCCACATTATCAGTATCATGTGCAGATGTGCACGTGCTTTTTTCACGGCCAAAAAATTATTCACTGCAGAGTTATCTCCCTTTAAATATCTTAAAGCTGATACATAAACTGCATCACCAACCATTTCTTGTCAACGCAACTCCTCCTACAGTTTAGCTCTGATCTTTTGAAACTCGCTAAGTGTTATCATTATCACGTGCAGGTGTGCATGTGCTATTCCTATACCTGTACATCCATCCGTCTGTCCAAAATGTATTTATGTCCCTCTGTCGGTCCAGTCATCTCTGACAATCATTTCTTGTCAACGAACTCCTAGAGGTCACAATTCGATTAACTTAAATTTTTGTTGCCAATATCAGCATCATGTGCAGATGGGCATGTGCTTTTTTCACAGCAAAAAAATTGTTCATTACAGAGTTATCACCCTTTAAATATCTTATAGCCAATACATAAACTGCTTTACACTTAGTGAGAAAGGAATTTAGGTTTTAGGAAGGGTTGCATTTTTCATTGATTAGTTTTTGAAAAATATTGTCCTTTACAATTAACGTTGCATGTATGCCCACTCTTGATGTATGTTTATGTGAAATGTTTGGATCCAGGGGGATATGCCGTCTTCTGATGGCTCTTAGTATGTTTGAAAATCTACCACTAGAATAACTGGCTCGATAACTGAGCCAGTTATTCCCGTGGTAAATTTTCTTCTCTTGGTCTGCAAATGGACATTTTCTATGAGAAAATTGAAATTTTCTTGAAGAAATTTGAGGGTTACCCGTTAGCATTTATATCAGCACAAAATGGCTTCTACAGTGGTCTTGAGAAATGTTAATTTCCAGACCAAGAGAAGACTATTTTTGAAAATTTACCACTAGAATGACTGGCTCGATAACCGAGCCAGTCATTTCAGTGCTAAACTTTAAAAAATAATTTTCTCTTGGTCTGCAAATTAACATTTTTTTTGAACATTTTTTAATTTTCTTGGACAAATTCAAGGGTTAAAGGCAACCATAGAGGAGAACCTTCTGCAACAACGGCTTCCAGTCAAATTAATTTCAAAATATTCAAGAAAATAAGTTTTATAAACGGCTGAATGCTATAAAGTCTACTCCTCACTTAGGCCTGTCAGCTGGCTAGTGGCTCAGACACTCATTCATGTTATACCACAAGCTCAAAGAGCGAAAGACTAGATGCCAAATATTATTTTGACTGCTCAAAGTAAAACCGAGTATTGATCATTCTACATATTACTCTAAGCTAAATCCCGATATATAATCATCTAATACTATTTTTGGAATTGTCCTTGCAGAAGTCAGAGGTTTGCGTCACAGTTTCTATAGCAACATACCCGCATATGACATTGCCAGTTCATGATTTAGGTTGTGCATAATCTCTTAGTTTTTGGTCATTTGTTTATTAATAAAACAAGGACAAATTTGTCCAATACCAGCATCATTGATATATTTTTCAATCAGGCTAGTGTGAGGTCAAAAGTCTCTATTTTGAAAACAATGTTTCTGAAAGCTGTTGCTGTTGCGATGGAGCTTAAGTTGTAAGCCAAAATTGGCACACAACTTCGAGAACCCACAGACAAACATCCGGGTTCTGCCCAGGATGAAATTAGTGCGTGACATTTTTAGGGAAATTTTACAAAGTCCCTTGAAATAAATCTTAATTTCACAAAATATGTGAAAAGTAGTGTTTAAAAAAGATGGTTTAGTCTTTAGTGCTGGTTAAAATTGTTGAGTGGTGTCTAATCCCGACCAATGCCGACCAGTGTGGGCAGAACCCTCAAACATATCCACTCACGTTTTGAGAACATCGCTCCAGTAGAGCCAGAGTTGTTGAAAAATTCATAGAAAGTGTTCATTATGAAAACAATCTTGGTGAAAGCTGTTGTTGCATTTCAGCTTTTAACCCCCAAAATTGGCACGCATCTTTAAGACTCAACCAGCAAGCTTTCACCCATGTTTGGAGAAGATCCTTCCAGTAGGTCCTGAGTTATTAAAAATGTCTTAGGAACAAAAAGAAGAAGCTCTCCGTGCTCGCATTAACCCTTTAACTCTCGAATTCGTTTAAGGAAAATTTTAATTTTCTCATAGAAAATGTCCATTTGCAGATCAAGAGAAGACTATTTTTTTAAATTTATCACTGGAATGACTGGCTCGATTATCGAGCCAGTCATTCCAGTGATAAATTTTCAAAAATAGGCTTCTCTTGCTCTGCAAATAGACATTTCTCAAGACGCCTGCCGATGCTGTTTTTGGCTGATATGAGTGTTAAAGTATTAACCTGTGTGCTTAGCACTGTGGGTAATAATTAAATACAATCACACACCGCATATACTTTAGATAATACATACATGTATCTGTGGATGTGTATTTTATTTGGTAGTATGTTTTTTGCATGTGTGTGTGGCTGTGTGTGTGCATGAATGCATGTGTGTTTGTTTGTGTGCATGCATGCTGGAGGCTACAATGTACGTTGGGTGCGCTATAATATGCACCTGATCTTATTCATTGACCTTTACTGGCCAAGCTGGCTAAAACCGGTCTGCACAGTGGCCTAGGCTTGCACGATTACGCGATTAAATTGAAAATCGTGATTATGTTTTAAATCGTGAATTTATATGATTAAAGATTAAATAATCGAATAATCGTGAATATTTTCTATTGCATAAAATATTTCAAAACCTAACTTTCAATTACTTTTTAATGGGATCGTCATTAATATGAATGTATGTCCATTTGCTGGGCAAGAGAATGCTATTTTTGAAAATGTATTACTGGAATCGAGCCAGGCATTCCAGTGATACATTTTCTAAAATATTCTTCTACTGCCCTGCAAATACTTTTCTAAACACCATTGCAATTTTCGTCATTGATATTCTTTTGTTGTTATATCTTGTTAATTTTTATCCAAGCTAATTAATCGAGTAATCACGATTATTTTTTTTAATAATCGATCGTGATCACTCAACGCAATCATCGCGCAAGCCTACAGTGGCCTTGAAGAACCTGCATTTGCCAGCCAAGGAAAGACTATACTTTTGAAAATTACCACCGAGCCTGAGTCATTCCAGTAGTATATTTTCAAAAATAGTCTTTTCTTGGCCTGCAAATGGACGAGCATTCACTATTCAATAAGCAAAAAAATGTAATTTTCTTGACTAAATTTGACCATTCAAGTTTTAAACATCTTGATGCCAATTTAATCATACAGATATAGCTTAATATGTTTCTAGAACGATATAAAATATACAGTTGACTTTTGAACATAATTGGAATGGAAGAAATGTCTTCCAATCCAATTATGTTGAAAATATTCAACGGGTGGTTTTCTTACATCATGTTCAAAATTGTAGTACATGTAACTAACGTGCTTCTGTTTTTGTTTTGGAAACATGTTAACTTATTTATGAACTGGTTTTTGACATCTAATTAGTGGCATAGTGATAGGGGTTCAGTGAGAAGTTGGCCCTGGGTGCCGGGTTCAGTGTAGTGTTGTAGTATGGTACATGTATGAGGTAGGGGAGCCATTGGGGCGGGTTTTGCCCCAGGGGACCAGTATTTGGGTATGGGAGGAGCACCAAAAGGCTGTTTTGTCCCCGGGCACCAGACAACCTCATGACGCCAGTGCATCTAATTTGCTTTTTGTTTATGGCGTAACAATTCATCTATTGATTAATGTACTACTGACATACTCCATTCATATTTTCTGTAGAGCGTTAATTTATGCGGTCTGTTCATCGGGTACACTCACACATACACCCACCCTCTCAAAGACATTCCAGTGCCAGTGAGCTCAGAGATTAATGGAGTTAGCTATACAGTACATAGAGAAACATCAATATCTTTCGCCCCCACTCTTCCATGCTTCCAGGCACATTGGCATAATTCTTGCGTTGACAGCATATACCGCGCACTACACTGTCTTGGATTCCATTGGATAGCTGCTGTTGGTGGTGGTATGTCTCTTTCATTCCATGTGACGTCTATCCGCGTGATGTCTGGCTGGCTGCAGAGCTTGCTCTAGCTTCAAATCTCTTAGTTATTGATTTTATATTACGCTGTTGTGCGTGTGTCACAATTGTTCCTTGTTCGTTTTGCCAATCTGTTCAGCCATATTGAAATAGGCTGAAGGGTATTATTTGCTCGGGTTATTTTTTAAGCATAAATGATCTGTTTTTGTGAGAGGTGTCTATTTACAGTCCTGTATGTCATCACTGGTCATGTTGATTGATGTGGTGTAATTTAATGGCTTCATACAATGTACATGTAGTTTGATCTTGTATTGTATCCATATGGACTATGTTTCTTCAGTTTAAGATGATTTTATAATGAATTTGTGAGTTACATGTAAATATTGCTGTTTGTTAGATCAAGGATATGTACTGTACATGAATATGAAATAAGAAGAATTCTGAAATATTAATGTTTATTTAGTCTCGAAGTTTTTAAAACGTTTAACCATTAAAATTCTGGTGTCCAGGAAATACAGGAATGCTGTTGAATATCTTGAAACTAATTTGACTGGAAGCTTTTGCTTCCTAGGGCAGCAACAGCTCCCAGTCAAATTAGTTTCAAAATATTCAACACACAGGATATTCATTGCATCAGAAATAATTTGGTTTTTTTTTGTCTTAGGGTTAGGGTTTAATTATTCATCATTATTTATAGTGGACACGATTCCAATCATTTTCTACCATAACTGACTGGATTATTACATTCGCATAGCCAGAGATATAATTTATATAGACAGTGGCTTAAATATTCTGACGATGATGAGGGTACAAAAGCAGTTTTGTCCTGCCATGGCATGGAGGTAGGACTCAATCTAGAGCTATTGTTCATTGTTTTAATACATTTCAAATAGGATTATATCAACGTTACCTTGCGCAGGGGCAATTTTCTCCTCGCGTCTAAGTTAGGGTTGGGGTTCCGGGGGTCCTTTCCCAGGAAACTTTGAAATCTAGATACTCTCAGAGAGTATCTAGATTTCAAAATCTGCTGGCAGAGGACCCCCTCCCCCCCTCTCCCCCATGCTCCTCCACCCAGCCACTCTCTGACTTAGCAAAAATCTGCTGGGCATGGCGGTTTATTGAGCTGCTTCCCACAGCTAAAAATTTGACTTTATTGGGTTAATAGATTTATTCTGTCATTTGAGAGAACATTTAGCATAGACATGTACATGTTTGTATGTATATATACAGTGAGGCAATAGACCCTTCCAGTTTATCCATCCATCATATGACGTCATAATTAACTACGCAACGTGGAGGGTGATGTCATAATCATGTACAGCATGAATGTCTCTATTTAGTCTGTCATAAACGCTTAATAGTCCAACACATTGTACGAATTGTATGTGTTTACTATTTGCTAAACATTCTGTCAAATATTTTGAAACCGATTTGACTGGGCGATGGCAGCAACAGCACCCAGTCAAATTAGTTTCAAAATGTTCATCAGCCAACCCATATAGTTTTCTGGACATTTGAGATTCAGAGAGTGCAAGGATTGATTTATCCCAACATGGCCGAAGTGTGGGAGAATCTTAGCTAAAGATGGGTAGGGCGTAGCTAATACTGGAATGGTCCATTATGAATGTAGATATGTGTGTCAAGAAACAGACACTGGGGTGTGGGGGGGGGGGTTTGCATGATATAGGGTTAACATGTACATGTACATACACATGTATTAGTTAATCGTTATTTGAAATTAACTTGCCTGAGTGCCATCAATGGCTAATGACTTCAATGGCTTGCAATAAAACGATTTTCAAAATTTTCTGCAGTTTCCTGAGTGTCTGGTTCTGGTCTAATTAAGTTAAGCAAATTGTTAATGAAGTTTTGACTATCAAATGTAATATGTTGAAATCTGATTGGCAGGTCAATTTTAAGCGCTGTAGTTGATTGGCTCTGTGTAATGTTGCGTCACGTAGTGTTCACAAGATGAACTTTAACACTCTAACCCTAGAGATTCAAGCACTTCAATTTAAAGACAAGTAAACATGCATGTACTTTTTTTGTATAGGCTGCAACAGCTCCCAGTAAAATGGGTTTCAAAATATTCAACAGAACATTTCTGACATCAAATAGAATTTGTTTGTTTCAGGTCTGTATCGGTTAGCCCGTTAACCCTCAAATTTGTTCAAGAAAATTTAAATTTTCTCAAAAAAGGTTTCCATTTGCAGACCAAGAGAATTCGGCCTTTGAAAATATACAACTGGAATGACTGGCTCGGTTATCGAGCCAGTCATTATCAATGGTAGTTTCGAAAATAGTCTTTTTGTTTTGCAAATGGAGATTTCTCAGGATAACTAAAGAATCAGGTTTTTTTTATGACTTCAGCATTAAAGGGCTAATATACAGCCATGTACGTACAGTGACTCTGGTTGAATTGGCACATGTTATGATGGGCTTCTCTCGACCATATGTTTTTATATTTTGCGTTTTTCTAAATCTAACTACCTGACCATTTTCATTTCAGACTGACTCACGGCATCACACCTGACGAATCACTGGACATCGAAACATCACTTAGCAACCACGAAACAATTAACCCCGCCCTCCTGTCAAACCAGTCAGCGCTCACGGTGCACACATCCTCCGTGACATCCAACTACAGAGCTATCGGGAAGTACTTTAATGGCTTGAGCGAGAAGACAATTGAGAGTATGTTACGGCTTGGTTTGCTAGATAACCATATAGATAATCTTCACACCGGGCCTCATGGCTCCGCTGGGCCTCATGGCTCCACTGGACAGGATAATAGGATGGATAACTACACGCTACAGAAGGTGAATGGATCCAGTATATATTACAAGAATCACCACCCTGGACCGTGGTCCGAGAGGAGATTAGATAACAAATCAGAGGTGAGTTACTGTGTGACAGAATGTATATTAACTCTAACACTCATATCAGCCAAAAATGGCTCCAGCAGTGGTCTTGAGAAATGTTGATTTGCAGACCATGAGAAGCATATTTTTGAAATTTTATCACTGGAATGACTGGCTCGATAACTGAGCCAGTCATTCCAGTAGTAAATTTAAAAAAAATGCTTCTCTTGGTATCCAAATGGACATTTTCTTTGAGAAAATTAGAATTTTCTTGAACAAATTCAAGGGTTAAAGGGTTAACCCTTTCATCGATGAATTTCCTGTATCTCATTGTCAAGGCAACCATACAGGAAAACTGTTGAATATCAATTTTGAAAATAATTTGACTTGAAGCTGGCTTCCAGTCAAATTAATTTTAATATATTCAATAGAATAAGTTTTATATCATAGGGACCGAACCCTTTATGCCCTCTTGTGTCAACAGAGCCTCAAACCAAGTTCAAAATATATGTACTGGTAGGTCAATGGCTCACTGAACATCGTAGAAAATTCTTGTCCAGAGGTTGTCATATCCACTAATTAACCCTAAATAATGGTTAAATTTGGTCAAGAAATTTTAAATATCTGCCCTTGAATGTACATTTATAGGCCACTTAGAGAATACAATTTTTGAAAATTTACTATAATGACTCGGTTATCGAACCAGTCATTCCTGCTGTAACTTCTCAAAAGTTTTATTCTTTTGGTTTGTAAATTAACATTCACAAGACTGTAACAGTGGCCGGCTTTGGACGGCATGGCCATTAAAGAGTTAAACGTGGTGTCTAGATCTGTATTGTCCCCTAAAGGTGTGTCACATCTGATAAGTATGTCAGTGTGACCTACTTTTCATGGTTCACTGAACATCATAGAAAATTCCTGTCCTGGTTGTACTGTAGTTCCAACAGTGATGTGTATAGTGTAGCCGAAATTGGTGTATGGATTCATTGTATGCTAAATGTGTGTCACATACCAAAAGTAGGTCATAGTGACCTACTTTTCATGATTCACTGAATATCATAGGAAATCTTCGTCTGGGACGTAGTTTGATAAGTTCTTTGTGTGTAACCAAGATTTGCGCTAAAGGTGTGTCATGTATCAAAATTAGGTCATGGTGACCTACCGTAGTAATCACAGTTCAATAAACCTCAAACATGCCTTGGGTCTCTTGTTAGCCTCAGTGTGTCCCATATATTTTTCTAATGTTGCCACATTTTGGTCACATACATGTAGGGTCATTAAGCCTAACCTTTCTAGATCCTTAAGAATGAGCAGTAGATCTGTCGATGTCAAATCTTTAATTTATTCAACATATTTCTTCTGTGTGGTTATGCATGCATGCATATAATTATAAACATACTCAATTCAATATTGACATTTACAGAATTCTCAACATGTTTGCACTCTTTTTTATTTCAGACGGAAATGACATTGAATGACATCAATGACTGTTCAAATACCACATCAACAGTGTCTTACAAGAACATGTTGAACAAGCAATCACGTCGGCCCAGAAAACTACCTGAAATACCACCAAAGGTTCTTAAAGGTATTTTAGCAAAATTCTACATTGAAACATTTATTCATATATGTACTTGTATATACAGTATACCTGTATCTATATGCACTTTTAAATCTATCAACTAGATTGATTGGTCAATGATGGGCCTTCGCAAATCCCCATGTTCACTGCTTTGACCTTTTGACCCCTGCCCACCTGGGGGCAGAGCCAAATATAAAAGTCCTTGCATTCCGCAACCATATGGGTAAGTCATATACCAAATTTGGTTGGATTCCATCAAACAGTTTCGGAGGAGTTGTGTCGTAATCAATGTCTGCACAGACGGATTGATAACTATACATGTAGGCAGGCAGACAGACAGGCAGGCACAAAGATGGATCATCAGGACAGAATGGCAAAAACCTCATTACTGAACACTGACAGATATAGATGACCTGAGCTCTGACTATCCCTCCTGTCCATACACGACTGTATAACATGTACATATACACAGAGATGTAAATCTCAAGTCTTCTGTTATTTTGTGCTTTGCCAAAAATGATGCCAGAAATTTCTTTCTTAACCATTTAATCCTTAAATTTGTTTTTAAAAATTTCAATTTTCTCAATGAAAATGCCAACTGGCAGACCAATTGAAGATTATTTTTGAAAATTCATCACTGGAATAACTGGCTTTGTTACTGAGCCAGGCATTCCAGTTGTAAATTTTCAAAAATGGGTTTCTTTTAGTCTGCTAATAGACATTTCTCAATGTCAGGGTGCAAGTGATCTGTACCTGTCAGTGTTGATTATCCCAATGGTTTTCAAAGAAATGTGATTACATCATCTAAAAGGTTTCATCTTGGCCTGCGAGTGGACATTCAATAAGCAAATATTTAAACTATTTGCTAACACATTCACCAATGAATTCCATACAGTATCTAAATTTCAGGGCAAACAAACCGGAAAGTTGTTGAATACTTTGAAATTAATATGACTGGAAGCCATCACTGCCTTATGCAGCAATGGCTTCCAGTCATATTAATCTCAAGACATTCAACAGAATGCTATGCATCGTAAAGAGTTTACGTTTTCAGGGATTTGTCATTGAAATGGGCTAATGCTCGTTAAAGCACCAGCCGTAATGCTTTTCATTCTTTTCATTCGCAGTTGCTAGATATTAAATGACACAGTGCACCTCCACACATTCTATACACATGAACCCATCACATAGTATTTATTAAACTAGATATTAACCATTTCACCGACAAATCCCTGAAAAAGTAAATTCTTTACGATATAAAACTTAATCAGTTGAATATTTTGAAATTAATTTGACTAGAAGCCGTTGCTGGCTTGCTTGGCTTCCTGTCAACTTAATTCCAAAGTGCCCAACAGTTCTCCTGTATCATTTTTGAAATGATACAGGCCTTGAAAATGAGATATGAGAAAATCATCGATGAGAGGGTTAAGGTGATGTCAACTTAATTTGAGTTGCTCATTCTATTTGATTGTCTTTTCTTTAGACACAAGTCCTATGTCAACATCTTCTGAGAAGTCACTTGCACAGGAATTACAAGAAGCGGAAGAATGTAGCAGGTTCACGTTTGGCGAAGATGACGAAGATGATGTGTTTATTCCCCCTTCCCATAATTTCCACACAAGTCCCATGACACCGACAACACCAACACCAGCCCATCAGAGGAACAAAAGAGAACACTCGTCTAAATCTCGCCACCAATCAAGCTCTTCACAACCGGAACCTAGACGAGATAGCAGTTCATCAGTGTTAGCTAATCGTAGCTTGACTGATGGCGTGCATGTAAAATTCAACACAACATCGGTAAACAGTAAGGCGCTTCAGGCTTCCCATAACTTAGCTTTGACGGAGGATTCATTGGTATCTCCGCGACCAAGTTCTCTGCCTTTGTCGTCATTCAATTCAGCGAGAAAACAACATGGAACAGAGGGACACGGCAATAGTGAGTGCATGTGCAGCTGTCCTATATACATTAACCCTTTCATGGTCAGGCTTGAAAGAATCTGCTTCTGCTGTGGTCGGGTAGAATGCCCATTTGTTGGGCCAAGACAAGAGTATTTTTGAAAATTTACCACTGGAATGACTGGCTCGATTATCGAGCCAGTCATTCCAGTGGTAAATTTTCAAAAATACTCTTGTCATGGCCCAACAAATGGACATTCATTAAGTAAATATTACGATTTTCTTCAGTAATTCTGAACATTAAAGGGTTAAGGGTAGGGCTCGAGGAAGTCCGGGAGTACTATACTCCCAACATTCATGTTTGAACTTCCGAAACAAATACTAAGGACCTCCTGGACTTCCCATTTTCAGCATATTACATGTATGGAAACAATTTTAAACTCCTATGTTTAATGTTTTGACTCCCAAAACTATTGCCCAGGAAGTTTATGACTTCCTGTGTTTAGAACTTACATGTAGTTGAATCCCTGGTTAAAGGGGAACACAAACAGAAAGGGGTCAAAACACGGCAAATGATGATTTGGTTTGATTTAGTTAAACTAAAATATATTATTTACATTACGTGTATTTCGAATCCCTAAATTGTAAATTTCGCCACAGTAATTTTCTTCCATTTCTCATAAGAATCTCGGAGTGATGACACCACATGAAAGATTGTATGATGTCATCGCGTTAATAATATATGTATTTTGCTGTTGATCACAGGTCATTCATAGATCATATTGAGATGCAAGAGAAATACTAGTAGCGTTTGATAAACTCTAGTAGAACTTGAATCCGAACTGATGTCCAGCTTCGTCATTCTATTAGACATCAGAACTTTGTCTATTCTCAAAACATTATAGTGTGATCTAAATCCACATGGATGACAATTCACGCGATGACATCATACTGTGAATTCTATGGAGTGTCAAAATTCATGATTTTAACCAAAACTTTAACACATTTATTTGTTAACATGTTCAAATTGTCATAAAATTTTTCGAGGTTAGAAACTTATATTAGCTAAAATGATATTTTGACTTTTTTATAGATCATCGTAAATCTAGTTCTTCAAGCGTTCAGACATCATTTATGGACCTGGAAGTGACGCATCGAGGAATGCATCACTTCATTCCACGTCATCCTGATGAAATGGAGTTAGACACCGGAGATCCACTACATGTCACGACAGAGGCAGATGATCTATGGTGTGAAGGTACGGTGACTAAAATATAAATAAATATAAGGTAAATAAGCTACTAGAAAATAAGAATATACATTTTGGGGGAAAATGGAACAAACCAGTCATAGATTGCCATCACTTTCAGATTTGGAAAATGGAAAGTGCTCGTTTATGGGCATACCCTATCTTGTGCTTCAATGGACCTTTCCAGTTTTAGCTATGCCCTGCCCATCTCTAGCTAAGCTCCACCCACACCTCGCTCGTGTTGGGATCGATCGATCTCTGAACCCCCTGACTATCAATTTCCAAAAAACTACACCGGTAAGGTGTTGAATATTTTGAAACTAATTTGACTTGGGTGCTGGGTGCCTTAGGCAGCAACAGCGCCCAGTCAAATTAGTTTCAAAATATTCAACAGCATGTTTATTAAATAGCAAAGAATTACAAAGACATGCAATTCATACAACGTGTCGGACCATTTGAGGTTTGGTGACGGTCTATATGGAACCCTTTGTGACGTAATGATTATGACATCATCATACATGCGCGGAGCTGATTATGACATCATACGATGTTTGATGATGGATGGATACTCTGGAAAGGTGAATTTGAGTATGATCAGATCTGTTGTTTATGAAAAACAACCTAAATACAGTCTAGCAGACAGACAAATGGACAATTGTAATGTCCTGTCTTTCCCTTATCATGCCTATGGTGGTGATGGTAATTATACCCGCGCTGCGCATAATTATGTTTTCGTTACGTACATAATATGTCCGTACCTAAAGTCTTGTCGCTGCAACACTTCCTACAGTTTGAGGCAGAATTGTTTGAAACATGACAGGATGATAGTACACCACCCAAAGATGTGTCTACCATCCCGTCCCTCTATCATTTGCCCGTCGGTTTGTACATATGTCTGTCCATCCATCCTGAAAATCTTGTCCTGGCAGTTCTTAGATAATTCTTCAAAGAACCGTTGCATTATAATTGTACAGCACCCAATGATGTGCCTATTGTAAAAAAATCTTCATCGGCCTATCTTGTCCCTCTGTAGTTACGTCCCCAAAAGTCTTGTCGCTGCAATTCCTACAGCTTGAGATTAAATTGTTTGACAGGATGATTGTACACCACCCAAAGATATGCATAATGTTAAAAAAAAAATTTCTTTCCTATCGGCCCGGCCTATCCATATGTATGTACGTCCGTCCATATGTCCTGAAAATCTTGTTGCTGCAACTGATTGTACACCGCCCAAAGATCTGCCTAACATTAAACCATATGCATTGGACGGTCGTGCATGACTGATTTGCATTCACTGTTTAGTATTACTGTATAAATGGTATTTGGAAACATTCATGTAGGGGATGGATTGATGTTGTGGGTGGGGGTTGGGGAGGCAGGTGTATGTCAGTCTTCAGCTGATTTTCTCTTTTATTCTTGTAAGCCCACCATGACTCTTCAAGTGCCATGCATTCACAGTGCATCCAGTCAATGCTTATTTTTCCCTTAGCCCTTTGAGCAGTAATTACAAATTCTGTTTAAAGGTGCATATTCACACCAGAATGCTAGAGAATAAAATTGCAAAAATTGTATACATTTATTCCTAGATGTATTGAAACGAAGTAAAACTTAATATACATGTATGATGATTTCATTCCACATAAATAAATAAAAAAATTTTACTTTTGAATTTAAATTAGGGACTCATGTCTCTAATGCAATTCCACAACTTAAAAAATAATTACATTAATTTATATGGAATGAAATCATCGTATATTAAGTTTTATTTCGTTTCATTACATCTAAGCACACAACTTAAACATCTAAATGTATAGAATTTTACCAAATTTTTTTTCAAGCATTCTGGTCTGACTTAATGTACCTTTAATGTAAAGAATATTATGTTAACTATTTTGAAGCTCCCAGTCGAATTAGTTTCAAAATATTCAACGGCTTACATGTATAAACTTATTAAAATTGAAACACTGCCTGTCAAAGTTGAAGGACAATCTGATTAATAGTTGTTATCTATCTAAATTTTTCCATTGTTATCACCACATAGATGTTTGCGTGGTACTAACTGCTCTACATGTATATGATATTTGTAGGTATTAATCTGAGGACTGGTCTTAAAGGAATTTTTCCTGCCATGTATGCGACTAACCTGGACTTTCTCGAAGAAGACTCGGGTAAGGGGATGACTAAATATATAATCATCTACATCTACTACTACTACTACTACTACTACTACTACTACTACTACTACTACTACTACGACTACGACTACGACTACGACTACTACTACTGCTGCTGCTACTACTACTACTACTACTACTACTACTACTACTACTACTACTACTACTACTACTACTACTACTACTACTACTAATACTACTACTAATACTACTACAGCTGCTACTACTACGACCACCACCACCTCCTCCCCCTCATCCTCCCTCCCCCTCATCCTCCTTGCCTCCTCCCCCCTCTCCTCCTCTTCCTCCTCCTCTTCTGCAGCATCCCTCTGCGGCCTATCCTGCCACAAGCCATATATCGTGGCCTTTCAACCTCGCAGGACACTCCGGAGTAGAAATTTATGCAGTACCACATTATCAGTGCCGCCTCATACAAATGCATGTGAAAATGGCTAAGGAGCTACAGATCTCTGCTCTCAAAGCCATGGCATTTTTTCTGTGTCTGTACAATAGTAGAATAATGTGGGCATTCTATTTTACATTGAGGGCACTCAGTTTTAATTATTACCATGCTCTGGTGGCATTCGTCACAAAATTGCTAAAGTTACAGTATTATCATTATACTGGTACATGCACGATCTTGTGACGCAGCCGAGAGACACTCCAGAAAATGGAGGAGCCTGATGGAGTAGGATTGAGTCCAGCAACTCCACTTCATGGAGCCACAGGGAAAGGCATGCACCTGGAGGCTCATCCAGGCCATTGTTATTGTCATCCAGAGTTCACATAATACATTTATTAGCTCACCTGGCCTGAAAGGCCAAGTGAGCTTATGCCATGGCGACCGTCCGTCGTATGTCTGTCCGTCAACTTTTCCTTTAAACGACTTCTTCTCAAGAACCACTGGGCCGATTTCAATTATATTAGGCAGGAAACATCCTTATGGCATAGGGATCCAAGTTTGTTCAAATGGAGCCAATCGGCCAATTTGGCCGCCGGCCATCTTGGATTTTGGCCGATTTTAGGAAACGTCTAAAAATCTTCTCCGAAACCACATTGAGGAATCGATTCAAAACTCATGAAATATCATCTATGGAAAGACTGAACTGTGTTCAAGAAGACTTGATTGACCTAATGGTTCGGTGGCCATCTTGGATGGTTTAGTTGTCTCAAAAACGGCTTCTTCTCCAGAACCGCTGAAGGATCAGGCAAAAATGTGATATATATGATCAGGGACTAAGGGCCATTAAAGTTTGTTCAAGGGAAGTTGATCCGTCAAAAAACCTGGGCGCCGTGGGCCAATCAAAATGTAGCGTGTTTGGCAGCCATATTGGATTTTTTTTTTTGATGGATTTTGAGGCCGAAATTGGTTCTATATATGGTTTTGGGTATTCTGAGCTGAGATTTGCAATTTTTGAAATTGTCGGATAAACAGTTTGGTGGCCATCTTGAATAATTCTCTCATCAAAAGCTCCCATGCTAAAGCAATGGGAAATTTAAAATGTCTTCTCGAGAACTACTAGGCCGATTTCAATTATGTTTGGCAGGAAGCATCCGTAGGTCATAGGGATCCAAGTTTGTTCAAATGAACCCGATCGGCCAATTTGCCCGCCAGTCATTTTGGATTTTGGCTGATTTTAGGAAATGTCTTTAAAAATCTTCTCCGAAACCGCTTAGGGAATCTTCATCTAGGCCAAGAGGGAAGCCAAGTTTCTTCAAGCGGACTTGATTGAGCAAATGGCTCGGCGACCATCTTGGATGACCTAGTTTTCCCGAAAACAACTCCAGAACCGCTGAAGGGATCAGGCCGAAATTTGGGCAGTATGATTAAGGACTAAGGGTCATTAAAGTTTGTTCACGGGAAGTTGATCCGTCTAAAAAAACCTGGCCGCCGTGGGCCAATCAAAATGCAGCGTGTGTGGCGGCCATATTGCACTTGCAAAAACGTCCACAAACTCATTTAATCGACTACTAAACCACCCACCAACAATTTTGACAAAAATTAATGATGCTCCAGGTGAGCGACAGGCCCCTTGGGCCTCTTGTTTATTAGGTCACCTAGCGTGAAGGGCCAAGTGGTCTTATGCCGTGGCAACTGTCCATCCATCGTCCGTCCGTCAACTTTTGCTTTAAAACACTACTCCTCATTAACCGCTTGGGCGATTTCAACCAAATTTGGCTGGAAGTACCTTATGGTCGTAGGCTCCAGAACCTCCATTCACAATTTTGATTCGTCAAATTTTTGGGTGAAAATCATAGATTTTATGAAAAATTGTCAAAATGCTTCTTCTCCTTACCATTTTAACCGATTTCATTCAAATTTGGCTGAACGGACCCAATGGTCGTACGCTCCAGAGCTTTCATTCAGAATTTTGATTCATCAATTTTTTGGGTGAAAATCATAGATTTTATGAAAAATGTACTGGAAATTGTCAAATTGCTCCTTCTCCTTACCATCTTGACCGGTTTTAACCAAATTAGGCTGAAAAGATCCTATGGCCATAGGCTCTAGAACAGCCATTCAGAATTTTGATTCATCAACTTTTTTGCATTAAAATCTGAGATTTTATGAAAAATGTACTGGAAATTGTCAAATTGCTACCCCTCCTCTAAGCTGCTGACATATTTCAACCAAATTTCACTAATGGATTCTATGGTGGTAGGCTCTAGAAATCCTAATCAGAATTTTGATTGATCAATTTTTTTGGTTGAAAATCTTAGATTCTATGAAAAATTTACCAGAAATTGTCAAAACGCTGCTTCTCCTTAGTTGCGTGACATATTTCAAACAATTTTGGCTAGAGTGACCCTATCAAGGGTGACTAGAATTTCTACTCAGAATTTTGATTGGTAAATTTTTTGGGTGGCCATCTTGGATTTTGTAAGAATTATCCATCATACATGTATCTATTTAAATGCAAATGGTTCAAATGCTAATGGTCCAGGTGAGCACCACATATCCTTGGGCCTCTTGTTAATTTATTGTTTTAGGCAAGATTAATGCTGCTAAATTTTATTTTAATTTTGTTTTTTCAGAAGACGACGGAACATTGAAGAGGTTTAGCCTACGATTCCTTGGCTCTGTGGAAGTGAACTGTAACAAGGGAACATCAGTGCTCTGTCACGCAATTGCTAAGGTGTGTATTGAGGTGCTTTTTACATGGTGAAGAAGTAATTCATATTTCAGGTTGATCACAGATTTACAGTCCAGTAAAAACAAGGAGAAATGTGTGCACTAAGCTCTGCAATGTTCTGCAATGTATACAGCTTTTTAACCCTTAGCACTCTGATGTCAAAATTTTAACTCAAATTAAATTAAAAGAATGACTAATATTAATTTTTCAACAAATTTAGTGGAAGATGTTGCAGTCATAGACAGCAACATCGTCCACCAAAATTGTTGAAAAATGTACACCAGTTTCTTTGTTATTGGCACGGTAAAACATAAGAATATTGACATCTGAGTGGTAAGGGCTAAACCAGGGTTGGAAAAAATCATGATATTTTCAACAACAAAAAAAAATCCGATTTCGATTTGGTCAGATTTTTTTGATTTATATGATTTTTATGACTTTTTTGACTAGAACTGTAACAAAATCATAGATTTTTTGGACATGCACTCATGTTCGGAAATAAACAGAATATAATCACTCTAAACAATGTTGACCTTATTTATACATGTACTATTAAAATGTATTATAACAATAAGCATCCCAGAATTTGTTCTTGTTGCTCTTAAGACATTTTTGAATTTGTTGTCACATTGTGAAATAACTGCAGTTCTACTGAACGGGTCATGACCATTGACCGAATTTCTAATAATGAAGATGCCTACACTACCGTAACCATGTCTTGTCTACACTTGATGGGCTATATTTTATCTGTCTTAATATTTTGTGGATAAAATTTGTATAAGGCTGTATACTGTAACTCTGGACATGGTATAAAATATATTGAATACAATTTAACTGAATGTAATAACTATGAGTCAAATTATTTTGAAAATATTCAGCTGGTCTAGAGTTATTAGTGTCGATTGAAATTATTTTCTAGTGGCTGGCAGCAGTCAAAGTCAAGTCAGTTAAAAATAATGTCCGCAGAACTGTTATAAATAGGCCTATTATTGATAAGTGTTTATGTGTCAAATAAAAACTAAGGAAAGTTTCCAGTAAGTGTACTGATAGAGATAAAGCTTCTTAGTTCTTATATTAGCATAATATTGTATAACCAGGCTTATTAACTATCTGAAACAATAACTACAATAACTTTTAACAAATCTGAAAAGAATCTTTAGGAATTTTATAGCGCAAATGAGAGGAGTTGAGGAGGAAAAAAAAATCGAAAAATTCAAAAAAATTGAGTTTTCAGCTTGATTTAATCGTTGATTTAATCATATGATTAAATTGATTTGATTAAATCAAAACAACCCTGGGCTAAACAACTAAGGGCTGTGGTCGTGGCGTGATAAAAGCCACCAGGAGTTGAGTCCGAAAATCAGACAGAACATGCAGAGCTTAGTGCACACTGAAAGTTACCAATAGAATAGCCACCTCATGTTTTATTGAGATGTATTCATCAATAATGAAGAAGTAGGGATTTTAAAATTTACGGGTGAGGTGACCTCAAAACAACTGGGTGAATAAAGATAGGGTTCCATTAACCCATTAACATTCATACCAGCCAAAAAAGATTTCTGCGGTAGCCTTGAGAAATATCCATTTGCAGATCAAGAGAAGACTATTTTTGAAAATTTATCACTGGAATGACTTGCTCGATAAGCGAGCCAGTCATTCTAGTGGTAAATTTTCAGAAATAGTTTTCTCTTGGTCTGAAAATTCTGGTTATTTTCT
The DNA here is from genome assembly GCA_034401795.1 of Chaetoderma sp. LZ-2023a. Lineage (NCBI taxonomy): Eukaryota > Metazoa > Mollusca > Caudofoveata > Chaetodermatida > Chaetodermatidae > Chaetoderma > Chaetoderma sp. LZ-2023a. The sequence goes on along the minus strand of CM067374.1, from coordinate 119,983,476 downwards.
AAGAGAAAATTGAAATTTTCGTGAATAAATTCGAGGGTTTAAACGGTTAAGATGTTGGGCGTTACCATTAGAATATTCCATATATATTTAGCTAGTGGTGGAGTGGTGATTAAAAAATTTAATGATGGGATGGGTGTGGTCGCGATTATGGAACCAACCATGGGGGAATAAAAAGTCATGCTCCACCATTGTGGATTAAATTGATTTAATAAAATAATGTAAAATCTGGTAAAAAATTTAATAAATTAAATCTCTACAATATGTGTGTGAATGGGAATTGTACGTATGAGGAGTACTAAAATGACACAAAAGTCCACAGTGCCAAGAGGAATATGAGCAGGCAATCAGAGATCCATTCTGTTATGATCATATTTGAAAGTGTTAAGAAAATAAGATCATTTTCAATACAACCTTTTTCTCTACTCAGATCACTAGCATTTTATGATTTTTTTATAATCTGACATTAAGATCGCAATTTTATACAATACTAATATGATAAATTTGGAAAATCATGAAAATTTATGCGGACATATTGTGAATAGTAATAGTTTGAAATGACTTTGTTTGGAATCTGTTGCTGTCACAGCTTCCAGTCATTTTCTACACTACATATCGCGGTATTGTCGACGGTAATATTTTACATGTATGCTCATACCACCATATACAGTTTCCCTGATTGAGATAGTTCTTTGTTTTGTATATTGTAGGTGGCGATGTCACGTCGTACCAGTATGAACACCACACTGCCCCCGCTGTGTACTGTGGAAATTAATGATTATGGAATTCGCATGATAGATAAAAGCAAGGAAGGGGTATGTGAAAGTTAACTATCGGTTATCTTGACAGATCTACCTGTATGTACATGTGGGCATCACTGTAGTGTACGTATAGGTCTTTGAGAATTCCTCATTTTCCTAAACAAATACTTAACCCTTATTACTCTGATGTCCATATTTTAAGTTTTAAAATTAAATTAAAAAATGAACTGGTTGTCATTTTTTCAATAAATTTGGTGGAAGATATTGCTGTCTAGCACAGTAAAAAGTAGAATATTAACATTAGTGTGTTAAGTGGTAAGAACAATTCATGAAAAGATATTTAATTGTAGGATTAATAATGTCTAGCTATGTAATTGTGGTGGAATCATTTCAGTTTTGCAGGGTACGTGGGGTGGTGGGGGGTTGGGTTGGAGGGAACCCCCACCTTCTGTTAGTTCAGAAAATTACACTGAGAAGCAGTTTCAGTAATAGATTCACCAGCGTTCACACATTGCCTAATTTTTTTGGTCACCGGGGTGAGCCTATGCAATCACTGTCACTCATCTGTCTGTCATCCGTTAGCAGATGTGGCATATTTCACAATTTCTTGATGGATTAAAACCAAATTTGTCAGAAACGTTCCTTTAAAGGCAATATCTATCGGAGCTATGAATTTAAAGTAGCAATGCCACCACTTAGCTTACCACCACACTAAATGTACTTAGTGCTTAGTCTCACTTGCATCACGTGACATTATCAAACAAGGGTGAGCACACTATGGTCGTGGACAGACAGACAGAACAGACTATCTTATTGTAGTTGCGAGTCACAACTAAAATCTTATGTAATGGAGCATTCCAGTTTATCCATCCATCATATGGCGTCATAATCAACTATTTGATGTATAGGATGACTTCATGAATGACTTAGATAAGTACGTCACGAATGCGTAACTGAAGACGGACTAAGGGTTGTTGTATGAATTGTATATCTTTACTATTGAACAAACATTCTGTTGAATATTTTGAAACTACGTTGACTTGACGCTGTTGCTGCTATAGGCAGCAACAGCACCCGGTAGGATAAGTTTCAAAATATTCAACAGTTTACCTGTATAGTTTTCTGGAAATTAATAGTCAGGGCATTCGGGGATCGATCGATTCCAACATGGGCAAAGTATGGGTGGAGATTAACAAGGGATGGGCGGGGCTAAAACTGAAAAGTTCCATTTAACTTGGAGCTGTTGCTGGCATATTTATTTCCAAATATTCAATAAGTTATGAATCATTATAATTTTATTTCTATTTCAGCATGAGGGTGATACATTTAGCCATTTCTTTTCCCTCAAGAATATTTCTTTCTGTGGTTATCATCCGAGGAATGAAAGGTAAGCATTTATTCACACGTTTTATTCCACAACTTTGAGGGTCACGCTGGAACGCTCAACTCATGCGCCAATACTAAATAGGGTAAATCAGAGAGTGCGCCCACAACAGAACTGTTGACAAAATGATGAATTCTGTCGAGACCTTACACCATGTAGCAATAAAATTCAGAATGATGCAATGCCGCAGTACACTGGTCAATTACCCCAAGATATTACAGCCATTGCCAGCTCTTATAGTCATTCAACTCAAATTTCGGAAATTGGTTCATAATTTTATCAAATGTAATAAGAAATTATCTTACAGTTAAGTAGCTGTTTGTTCTAGAATTTGATCGACATCATACATTTGTATCATTTGTTAATATTTTATCTTTGCAAATCTGTCTGTTTTTAGATAATATAGATATATGCTGCATCATTTCCATCTACAGCTAAATCTGTCTTTTAATGGATGCCTAGCTTTGAGGACAGATCATGTTCTTAAAACATTTTAATGGTCAAGATGGCCAAATAAACAGCCTCTGCAATGGTCTTGAGAAATATCGTATTTGTAGGCCAAGAGAAGACTATTTTGGAAAAGTTACCACAGGAATTACTGGCTTGATAAATAGGTCAGTCATTCCAGTAATAAATTTTCAAAAATAGTTTTCTCTTATTTGACAATTTAAAGCTACTTAAACAGTCACCTGTCTTTAGTGAGAACACCTTAATTACCAATACAGTGTCTTACACGTATACAGTGCAGCTCAGAATTAGTTTGACATGTTTCTAAAACAAAATACGTTTGAATATTTCGAACATGATTAGAAAATATTCAACAGAAAATTTGTTACATCGTATTCAATATTGTACTAACTAACATGTTTGTGATTTTGTTTAAGTGAGCTGTATACAGGTTTTACTGTTTTGCGTATAACACAATGTTTTTCTGTTTTCATTTCAAGGTACTTTGCGTTTATCACTAAACACCCTGCTCAGTATCGTTTTGCTTGTCACGTGTTCCTGGGTGATCGCGCATGTAGATCGGTCAGTGATGCTGTCGGGTATGTATATTTATGCTGACACATACATCGAGATGTACTCTCATCTCAGTTCCCAGCAAAGGTGCCAACATGTACGATTTTGTCAGAAAACTTCACCATTTCACCAAAGAAATAGGAAAGCTGTTGAATATTTTGAAATTAATATGACTGGAGCAGCAATGCCTTCCAGTCAGTTTACCTTCAATTGTGTTCATTTTTCAAGAAATTGGGTGGAAGATGTTGCTTTCATTGGCGGCAACATCGTCCACCAAAATTGTTTTAAGATATACAGCCGTTTCTAAGTTGCTAGTGACACAGTAAAAGATAGAATATTGACATCAGAGCAGTAGGGGTTAATTTAGTTTCACAACTTAAAAAAAAAATTGTCTTAATTTATACATGTAGGTAATCAGATCATATTATGTTAAGATTTATTTCGCTTCATTGCATCTAGGCACACAAATTAAGCCTCTAAAAGTATACAATTTTACTGTGAATTTGCGCCTTTAATAGAATTGTTAGGGATATTTATTTATAATTTGTATATGTGTGTTTACTTCCCAGCAATGCTTTCAAAGGTTTCTACAAAGAGTACATGGCTTTCACTCATCCAACAGAGGATATTTATATGGAATGACATGAATTCTAAATATGATGGTGGCGAGGCTTTCAGTATGGTAGGCGCAGAACATATTTTCTGACAGGAATTCGTTTCTTAGAGATGACCGGGTGTTGCAGTACAGCTCCTAAATAAGTTAGAATCTTTCCAAAATAAAATCAGAAACATGTTAGTTAGTACAATTTTGAACACGATGTAAGAAATGTTCTGTTGAATATTTTGAACATAATTGGATTGGAAGACGTGTTCTGTTGAATATTTTGAACATAACTGGATTGGAAGACATTGCTGGAAGACATTGCTGCCTTAGGCAGCAATGTCTTCCAATCCAATTATGTTCAAAATATTCAACAGTACGTTTTATTTTGGAAGCATGTTAAAAGTGAATACAAACAGGATAGGGTCAAAGCACGCCAATTGATGCTTTTCTGTAATTTGGATAAAATAAAATATATTTATACATATTTTCGAATTTCTAAATTTCGCCACAGGAAGTAATTTTCTTCCAAATCTCATGAGGATAACGGAGTCACATCATCGCGCGAATGATTATAGTGGTATGATGTCATCGAGTGTATATTATTTGTCGTTGATGATTGATAGCTCGCAATAAATCTTTCATACACTATCATATTAATGAGGTGCTAGAGAAATACTAGTGTTTGATAACCTAGAGCTTGAATCTGACCGGATGTCCTGCTTTGTAACTGTATTATATAACAGCTTCGTCTATTCTGAATCTACGTGGTTGACAATTCACACGATGATGTCATACTGTGAATTTTTTAGGGTGTCAAAAATTGATGATTAGTCGAAATTTAACAGTAACAGAGTTTGTGAAAATATGTCAAATTCATTTTATTTCATAAAATATGATAAAAACATATTTTTAGGCGTTTCTATTGAAATCTAATTCTCGTTTCTGATTTCCTGTAATCCTTTCAACGACAAATCCCTTATAAGATAAAATTCTTTACGAGAAAAAATGTATTCTGTTGAATATTTTGAAATTCATTTGACTGGAAGCCATTGCTGCCTAAGGCAGCAACGTCTTCCAGTCAAATTAATTTCACAATATTCAACTGTTTTCCTGGACAGTTGCCTTCTTGAAAATGAGATACAGGGAATTCATCTGCGAAAGGGTTATGCAGTTTCTGAGCCATGCTGTATGCCAAGATAATTAAATTTTTTATTGTGGCTCTAAGCTTTGATATTATACACGCTAATTATTGATTAACATTACATTGTGTGACCCTTTAATCCTCATGTTTGTTCAAGAAGATTTCAATTTTCCTATAAAACAATTAATAACATGTCCTTTTGTAAAGTGATAGAATTGTATATTATTTTTTTTTAATTTATCACTGGAATAACTGGCTCAGTTATTGAGCTAGTCATCCGAGTGATACACTTTCAAAAAAGGCTTCTCTTGCTTTACAAATAGACATTTCTCAAGACCACTGTAGAAACCGGTTTTGGCCACTTTGGTTTGGACATTTTCTATGAGAAAATTTAAAATTTTTTGAACAAATTCGAGTGTTAAAGGGTTAATTTAAATGGACGTCATTGCTGCCTAACTGGCATGTTTCTGTGTTTAATTGTTTTGGAAACATGTTAACTTATTTATGCCAAATATGGCATAACTATTGAGGCTGCGATGTATTCCCTCAATTCTTCTGAGTGTAGAGCATAATTACTTGTTTTTCAGTTCATTCATCCATAATTTGCCAGAGTATACTGCTGCTTAAAAATTTTATTCAGTCGCATTTGTTTTCTATAATTGTTTTTACTTTTGAAAATATATATAAATTTTATGATACACGTGAAAGATTTCATGTTATTTACTGGTTTTATGGGATCGAGGAGAATGGCTTTGTGTAATACATACATATCTAGGCAGTCTTTGAACAGGTGGAAGGATCCAATCTGTCAATCAAGTATATGATGTCATAATCAATTACGTTGACTCACTTAGTGTTTCACGTGTGTACAAATTGTTTGTCTTTGACGAATTTACAATTTAATAAACATTCTGTTGAATAATTTGAAACTAATTTAATGAGCTGTTGCGGCAACAGCCCCCAGTCAAATACTTTTAAAACATTCAACAGCTTATCTGTATAATCACCGTGAAATTGGGATTCTGTTAATTCTGGGTTCAAAGTATATAAATTGATTCAAACCTGCATAAAAAGTGGGCGGAGCTTAGCTAGAAAGGGGCGTGGCATGGCTAGAAATGAATGCCTTTATTAAAGCAGTGTTTATCCTTTAACCCTCGAAATTGTTAAAGAAAATTTCAATTCTCTCATAGAAAATGTCCATTTGCAAACCAAGAGAAGACTATTTTTGAAAATTTACCACTGGAATGATTGGCTCGGTTATCGAGCCAGTCATTCTAGTGGTAAATTTTCAAAAATAGTATTCTCTTGGTCTGCAAATGGACATTTCGCAAGTCGACTGCAGAAGGCATTTTTGGCTGATATGAGGATTAAAGTGTTACGAGATATAGCGTCGTGTTATTACTGCATTGTATGTTTATATGTTCACTCTCCCTGTTAGACTACAGTACAGCTTAGAATTGATGGAACATGTTTCCAAAACAAAATAAAACCTACTCTTGAATATTTTAAACATGATTGAATTTGGAAGCCATTGCTGCCTTCCATATCAAATTGTGTTCAAAATATCCAACAGAACATTTCTTACATCGTTTTCAAAATTGTAGTAACTCACATGTTTCTGGGGTTTTTTGGAAATCTTTTGTATGATTAGCCCTTACCACTGATGCAGATATTATAGCTTTTAGTGTGCCAATAACAAAAAAGCTAGTGGACATTTTTCAACAATTTTAGTGGTCGATGTTGTTGTCTTCCACCAAATTGGTTGAAAAAGGAACACCCATTCATCTTTTAATTTAGTTTGAAATTTTAAAATTTTGACAGAGTTGTAAGGGTTGATTACCCTTGCCCCGTAATGAAGATATTGCATTCGGTTCTCTCTGAATGTTTGTGTGTCTGAAGGTGTATCTAAAAATCTATGGCTCCAGTTTGGCTCAAATTGTAACACAACAAAGAATCTTACCGTGAAAGAAGATTTTCAGATTCTGTCCATGATCCGGATAAGAAAATGACCTGGATCGGATCAAATTCTAGATCTATCGATAGCACGCAAACTACTAGTCTGATTTGGCTCAAATGTTGACATAATAAAAGTTGTGTGTGTACACTCAGATTCCACAACTTTGGGTGTGAACTGTAAAATCTGGAAAAATTAAAGAATCCGGAAAATCAAAAAAATAAAAAGTACAATGTGACAAAAATGGTAGGGTGAGGGGTAGGGTGAGGGTCTGCAATCTCTGATTTCTTTTATTATGTCTGTGTTACATGTGTGCTAAAAATAATATATTTTGATCAATGGAGGATTCCAGTTTTTTCATCAATCATATGTCATAATCAACTAAGTGACAAGTAGGATGACATCATAATCAATTGCATCATGAATGATGGAGCACGGAAGTAAGTTCGTCATGCATGCTCAATTGATGACAGACTAAGCGTTGTTGTACGAATTGTATGTATTTACTTTTTAATAAACATGCTGTTGAATATTTTGAAACTATTATGACCCAGTCAAATTAGTTTCAAAATATTCAACAGCTTACCTGTATTGTTTTCTTGGAAATTGATAGTCAGGGAGTTAAGGGATCAATCGATCCCAACATAGGCAAAGTGTGGGTTGAGCTTAGCTAAAGATGGGGCGGGGCATAGCTAAAACTGGATATCACCATTCTTCTCTATCACAAACAATGCTTGTGCTTTCATCTGCTGATATGATGAAATACTGTATGTTAATGGGTTGTGTATTAATTAGCAGACTAAACATTCCTATATTGCTTTATCTGTGATTATACATGTAACCTGCATTTTAAGGAAATATACATATTGATTATGATATTATATGCCTGTTCTTTGGCCAAGATTATTTTTGTTTACGATACTTGTTAATGTTATAGTCAGCACATGTATAAAAATGTGCATACGGATCAGCAAATTGTGAAATCCATGTTTTGTTTGAATGATATGATATTGTAGGTTGGTGTCATAATCAATTATGTCATCAATGAGTCGATTTAGTCCGTCTTAAACGCTTAATTTAGTCTGACACGTTGTACGACATGTATGTCTTTACTATTTAAAAAGCATTCTGTTGAATATTTTGAAACTAATATGACAGCAAAAGCACCCAGTCGAATTAGTTTCAAAATATTCAACAGCTTACCGGACAAGTATTGTGGAAATTGAGAATGAGTGAGTGCAGGGATCGATAGATGCCAACATGGGTGAAGTGTGGGTGGAGTTTATCTAGATATATGCGTGGCGTAGCTGCTAAAACTGGATTCATCCATTACACACTGAATGCTTATTTAGGAAATAATATTATCACAATGCATTTACTTAGGTATAGATACTTATATATGTATTCAGAAAAGATAGGAATTAGTATCTATATAAAGTTTGTTTTTTGAAACTTAATTAACCTGTCTTTTCTCAGCATAACCCTATAATGGTAAAGTTAGCCAAAACGGACTTTGCAGTTGTCTTATGGAATGTCCATTTTCTGGCAAAGAGAAGACTATTTTTGAAACTGTACCACTGGAATAATGGGCCTTTCCATTTTTAGCTATGCCCCGCCCATCACTAGCTAAGCTCCACCCACACTTCGCCGTGTTGGGATTCATCGATCCGTGAATGCCCTAGCTATCAATTTCCTGAAAACTATACAGGGAAACTGTTGAATATTTTGTAACTAATTTGACTGGGTGTTGTTGCTGCCTATGGCAGCAACAGCGCCCAGTCAAATTGGTTTCAAAATATTCAACAGAATATTTATTAAATAGTAAAAGCAAACAATTTGTACAACAACGCAATTAGACCGTCTTCAAATATGCATTCGTGACGTACTTATCGATGTCATTTATTATGATGTCATTGTACACATCACGCAGTTCACTATGATGTCATATGATGGGTGGGTACTCTGGAAAGGTGAATTGGCCTGCAGATGGACACTAATTAAGCAAAAATCTTGATATTCTTGACCGTATAATGTTCAAGCCGGCCAAATTAGCCTCTGTCGTGCTAATGGGAAATATCCAGTGGCAAATTTACAAACATATTCTTCTCTTGGTCTGCAAATGGAAATTCACTGAGCAAAGATTTAATAATTTTTACAAATCTTGACCATTAAATGGTTAATTACCCTCTCGAAAACAAAGTTCGAATATAGGAATGCACCCATTTGTACGCATGTTTGTACTGATTGGTTTTCGGACAATAACTTGTGTTTGGCTGCACTGATTTTACACAGCTTTGGCATACCGCTTAGTAATGCGATTTCGGAGACCAAGTTCAAATTTCATCAAATTACCTGGGGTTATTTGCCCTTGAAAGTTTGAAATTCAAAAAGTTATCCATTTCCAGACAATAACTTGTTTGCCTGCACCGGTTTGAACCAGCTTTGGCATACCGTTTAGTAATATGAATAAAGAGACTAAGTTTAAATTCCAGCCATTTATGTCAAATTTATCCAGAGTTGTCCCCCATGGAAAAAAATATAAATGTTCATTTGACAGTTTTCAGGCAATAACTCGTGTTATACTAAACCGATTCGAAGCAAATTCAGAATAATTGCTTAATACTACCGAAACAGCTGTCAAGTTCGTGTTCCATTGTTTTTCTACAATATTTGCGAGAGTTATCACCCTTGAAAAATACAAACTTTAATTCGACTGTTTCTAAGCAATAACTCTTGCTAGACTAAATGGATTTGAACCAAATTCTGAATATAGATAATTTAATACTGGTTAGACGGAGATCAAGTTCCTATTTTGTTAGTTTTCATCAGTATTTGCCATGGTTATCACACTTTAAAAATACAAACTTTGTTACAACAAGCCCTGCAATGTAAGCACATATACCAGTTATAGGGAGCGGGTAAGTGAATTGCCCAGATTCCTTACATGTCATTTCAACAAAAGCGGGAATCAGGGGCATTTGTATTGCTTGCAATGCCTTGTTAATATAAATAGTAATATGAGGCACTGTTAACATAGCATGTGTTAATGCTTATGCTATGTTTGCAAGCATATAATTCTATCATTATTTGGTAATATGTCATTATGCTGTCAAATATTTGAATGCAATATTCTGAGTACTGTAAGATGGTCTGAATATATGACCATTAACTAAGTATTATTTGAAAATTGTTGCTTTTTTATTAGTATTATGCACCAAAATATATATAGTAGCAAATTTATATTTACGATAGCATCATATTATATAGCAATGGTAAGATATATCAGCGTTATATGTTATTGAATACATGAGAGCCTGTTAGCACATTATTATGCTGTGCTGGAGGGGTGGAGGAGGGGGGAGTGGTGTTGGGAAGGGGAGCAGCTGTTCTCCCTGAGATTTTCAATATATACTTTACAGTATTCAAAGGGTCAGAAAGTGTAGATGTTCATTGGTCAGAATGCAGGAGATAGTTTCTCAAAGCATCTATTTTCAAATTTACCCAAGGCTACATTCAACACCTTCCCCACATCATTTTCCATGAAATTAATATTCGTCAGGCCAATCGAAGGGATCTGATCTGTCACTCGAGTATCTGACGTGTCACTAGTTAGCTGACGTCACAATCATAATGACGTATAGGTGTGTAATGAAAATTGAAAAGTATGTCACTAGTGTACGAATTATGTGTCTCTGATGAATTTACAATTTAATAAACATCCTGTTGAATATTTCCAAAAATGTTGGTCCCGATCCAAGGATGATTCATAATAAAGAAATATTGTTTACCTCTCCGGGATGTAGAAATTGTTTGAGTGTAGCTTTCGTGACCATTTAGTGCTGAAGAAGTGACCGAGATGGTCACGAAATCTACACTCAAGCAATTTCTACATCCGGTAGAAGGTAACTAATATTTCGCTATCATGTTGAGTGAATGTTTCTTAAATTCATTGTCAAACTGTCAAAGACATACAATTCATACACTTGACAGACTGCAGTGTTCCTAACCAAGCTAGACACGTGATTACGATTGCGACGTCAGTTTAAAAATATTCACCAACTTTCCTCTATAGTTAGCTTGAATTTGGGATTCTGGTAATTCAGGTTTCTAAGTATATAAATTGATGCCAACACATGTATAAAGGGGGTGGAGCTTAGCTAGAAATGGGCGGGGCATAGCTAGAACGGAATCCTTCAATGGACCGTACCAGTTTATACATCCATCATATGACATCATATGACATCATAATCAACAACTGGTACGTGTAGGATAATGTAATTAATAATGTCATGAATGTAGATAAGTACATCACAAACACATAATTGGTGACGGACTATTAGTGTTGTTGTACGAATTGTATGTGTTTACTATTTAATAAAGATGCTTGTGAATATTTTGAAACTAATTTGACTGGCTGCTGTTGCTGCCTATAGGCAGCAACAGCGCCCGGTCAAATTAGTTTCAAAAATTTCAACAGCTCACCTGTATAGTTTTCTGGAAATTGATAGTCAGGGATCGATGGATCCCAATACGAGCAAGGTGTGGGTGGAGCTTAGCTAGAGATTGGCGTGGCATATCAGGTGAGTTACCAGCTCTGATTTGGGCTTTTTGTTATTATTATTAATATTGTAATTTATATGCTTGTGATATTGTTAAAAACTGCTATCTTACTAGTTTTGTGATATTTGCCAAGACACCATTTCTCTAACCCCACCGTCTATGTTTGTTATGTAATAAAAGCCTGTTAGCCATATACACTAATATATGTGCTCGTTATTGTTAGCACATTTTAGTTAAATTAAAATATTAAAACAAATATGTTGTCAAAATGATGTATTATACGTATTCATTCTAGATCCCTTGAAACATGTTTTAAGGAGATTAAGCAAGGCTGCTGATTATTTTGAAAATGGTTTAACTGAATGTTTATAGTACCTTAGATAATAATAACCCTCGCTCAAATTGTTTTCAAAATAATCAGGTGAATCAAAGTTAAATTTGAACAATACTAGTTAACAGAATAACCCAAATACAATACGCTCTATTTCTTATGGATGCGAGGAATAATAATTATCATCATAATAATTTAACACAATATGTATGTACCACTTGTATAAATTGTACCTATATATATATATATATATATATAATAAGTCAATATTTTCCATAGACATATCTTAGTTTTGAGTAGAAAATATCATGTATTAACTCATCTAATTTATTCAACAAATTGCATTTATGCACAAGCTTTGCTGAGCACTAAATCAAAATTATTTACCATAGTCATTTGTTAGTATAGCCTGTGGTCGAAATTTAATATATTTATGAGCTAGTGTAGTGCTAGTAATAGACTTTGCCAGTTTTTCCATCCCATCATATAACGTCATAATTCACTACGTAATGTGTAGAATGATACCATAATCAATGATGTCATGAATGACATAGATAAGTACGTCACAAATGCATAATTGAAGACGGACTATGCGTTGTTGTACGAATTGTATGTCTTTACTGTTTAACAAAGATTGAATATTTTGAAACTAATCTTACTGGGCGCTTTTGCTGCGATAGGCAGCAACAGCACCCAGTCAAATTAGTTTTAAAATGTTTAACAGCTTACCTGTATAGTTTTCTGGAAATTGATAGTCAGGGAGTTCAGGGATCGATCGATCCCAACACAAGTGAGGTGTGGGTGGAGCTTAGCTAGATGTGGGCGGGGCTTAGCAAAAACTGGGAAGGTCCATTTATTGATTGTTATCATACATAGTTTGCTATTGATCTCTGAAGTTATTATCGAGTTAGTTTAGGATAGAGAGTAATGTATTGATTGAACCAAATCAGTATTAAGTACTTAATCACGAGTATTGGTTTGTGAGCAGGATATGTGTGTGAATCAATTGCTATATACCAAGAAAGTTGCACGTTAGATAATCTCGCTAGCAAGCTTTTGCTGCCACAAAATGACATGTTTATCTGTTTTACCATCTTGTGGCTATAAAAGAGATATTGGCGCTCCATAACATGGTCAAAACCCTGTAAGGATTAAACCTCCCCAAATATGGCCTCTGCAGTTGTCCGGAAATGTTCATTTGCAGGCCAAGAGAAGAGTATTTTTTAGAATTTACCACTGGAATGGCTGGCTTGATTAAACGAGCCAGCTATTCCAGTGGTAAATTTTCAAAAATAATCTCTTGGCCTGTAAATGGACATTTACTAAAAACAATATTAGACTTTCTTACCCCCATTAATCATTCAGACAGAGTAATTATTCTGAAAATTGTCAGCAGCTTGTGATGCTTGCTGTCTACATGTGTCAGTTAAATGAGTATTGATAAACCTATATGCATTGTCTCTAGATCCAGTGAGAAATATTTTAGCAGCAATTGGTTGCGTGTATATTTGTTTGTCGGTTAAGATGCCAGTCTAGCTTGAATGTGATGTGTGTGACATGTGGTGGTTAGAAAGGGAATGCTTACACACTCGTGAGCAATAAAGTGTACTTACTTTAGCCTTTCAATCAATTAATCAATGAGATGTAAATTTCTTGTTCTAAGAAGCATCTCCACTGGAGTAGACATGATACTGTGATCGTAAATTAGTAAATTTAATAATAAAGAAATATTAGTTACCCCTCCCGGATGTAAAAATTGTTTGAGTGTAGCTTTCATGACAATCTCGGTCACTTATACAGCACTATTTGCTCGACTTGGTTTTGACAGACATTACGCAAGACTAAGAAGTAGTGCCAGGTTCTTCTCTGATACCATGCAGGGCTGTACAGCTAACTAGAAAATGTGAACGAGTGTCTGTGCCTTTAGAACATAGTACCCTCTCAGGGTTCACTTCATACTGATTGAAGGATGTTCTGTTTGACAGAAGCACATATGTACTGGCCATGAGGCGAAGTGGTATTGGCAAAGCTCTGATATCTGTATTGGTTGCAATCACTGAAACTATTGCGGAATGTATAGGATTCTTAAAGTACAACCACAACCATGGAAGCCACCACCCCCCCCAAGAACCGTGACAAGTCCTGGATCCACCAACTACATTGTATGGATCCAATTCACCTTTCCAAAGTACCCACCCATCATATGACATCATAATGAACTGTGTGATGTGTACAATGACATCATAATGAATGGCGTCATGAATGACGTCGATAAGTATGTCACGAATGCATATTTGAAGATGGTCTATGCATTGTTGTACAAATTGTTTGCTTTTACTATTTAATAAATATTCTGTTGAATATTTTGAAACTAATTTGACTGGGCGCTGTTGCTGCCATAAGCAGCAACAGCACCCAGTAAAATTAGTTACAAAATATTCAACAGCTTCCCTGTATAGTTTTCAGGAAATTGATAGCTAGGGCATTTGGTGATCGATCAATCCCAACACGGCGAGGTGTGGATGGAGCTTAGCTGGTGATGGGCGGGGCATAGCTAAAAATGGAAAGGTCTATCGGAATCAATCAAGCTGATTGTTAACCCTCAATCTACCTACCCACGGTACTAAAACCTCAGCCTTTGCTAAAATAGTTCAAACTGGATCTTGACAGAGTGCATATAAGCATTATTAGCAGCAGACAATCGGACATCCACGCAACAGCTTTGAACATAGTATATTCACTTTCGCATAATTTACTCAATTGATTATCACTTCGTCATAGTTTGTTTAACTGAGTGAACTATGAGTGTGTTATATATTTGTAAAATCATGCCAAGTTGTTCCAAAGTCATTGTATAATGTCATAATAATGCTCAAATTAAATAATGTTCAACCTGAGTGTTTACTCCTTAGTGCCATAAATTTGTAAGATTTGTCAAGAAATTGAAATTGTTGCTAAAGGAATGTCAGTGAGTATCTCGAGGCCACAGGAAGACTATTTTTGACAATATACTACTGGAATGACTGGCTCGATAATCGAACCAGTTTATTCCAGTTGTAAATTGTCAAAAATATTCTTCTTTTGGTGTGTACATAGAGATTTTTCAAGAAGACATTTTTGACACGTTTGTAAATATTGTCAGCAGGAAATGATTGAAATATATTAACACTTTAATGACCAATATTGTCACGAAAAATCAGAGTTTTAAATTAATGAATATCCATCTGCATGCCAAAATGATTTTTTTTAATTTGCCACTGGAATGACTGCCTCGATTGTCGAGCCAGTCATTCAAGTGGTAAGTTTAAAAAAAGGTTTCTGGGACTGTAAATGGAAAATTCTCACTCATACTGCCAAAGCTGGTTTTGTTCATCCTGACCAGTAAAGATTTGATTAAACGTATACTCATATTGATGTAATGTCCACTACTATATCTTTATAAGCATCAGTTTTATCCAGTTCTTTAACCGTTTAACACTTAATTTGTTTAAGAAAATTTCAATTTTTTCATTGAAAATGTCCATTTACACACCATAAGAAGACTATTTTTGAAACTTTACCACTGAAGTGACTGGCTCGATAACTGAGCCAGTCATTCCAGTGGTAAATTTTCAAAAATAGTCTTGTCTTGGTCTGCAAATGGACATTTCTCAAGGGCACTGCAGAAGCTGTTTTTGGCTGATATGAGGGTTAAAGGGTTAATTGTCAACATTAGTCAATATAATCTAAATCTTTGGTCAGTCAATGTCCATTTTGCCGGCCAAGAGAAGACAATTTTAGAAAATATACCACTGGAATGACTGGGTCGCTCATCAAGCCAGTCATTCCGGTGGTAAATTCTAAAAAAAATGTCGGCTGTAAATGGCCATTTCTCGATACCACTACACAATCGGTTTTTGGCTGCCTTGGGAATGAAAGGATTAAAAACGCATTCACATTTAAATTAATTTTAATCATCATATTTATCTTGTCTTTTTTCAATCTAGCATCATAATTCATAATAATTATACATATTTATTGGGAATCTGTGCAATAATCTAGCATGTGTATCTCTAATGAACAACAGAGCGGATATGAAATCACCCTTTAACACTCAATTCGGCCAAAAACTGCTTTGGACAGTGGTCCTGAGAAATGACCATTTGCAGACCTAGAGAATATTTTTAAAAATTTACCACTGGAATGACTGGCTCGATAACCAAGCCAGTCATTTCAATGGTAAATTTTCAAAAATAGTCTTCTTTTAGTCTGCAAATGGACATTTTCTATGAAAGAATTGAAATTTTTAAAAACAAATTTATGGTTAAAGGGTTAAGAAATATGTATTATATGTACAGTATATGATGATAGTCAATGTAATATTAATAATTAGTAATGTATGCTAGTCAGTCTTTCACATCGCATTAACGTTCATACTGCTCCAGCCAAAAGTCAGTCTAGTACAAGAAGATTGTAGCCGCGGTAAGAATACTGTCTTTAGGATGGTGTTGCTGAAAGTTGTTGCTATCTTATAGGTATAGGTATCAACACCAATCTAAAATAAACACTATTTTAATGGAATAATGGATAATAGCAGCAGAAGGCTTAAATACTAATTATAATCTGATATTTACGTAATCAAAATTCTATCATGACTCATGTTATATGTTTAGCTGTCATTTGTTAATCCTTTCACTGATGAATTCCCCATCTCATTTTCAATACTACCATACAGGAAAACTTGAATATTTTGAAATTAATTTGACTGGAAGCCGTTGCTGCCTAAGGCAGCAACGGCTTCCCGTCAAATTAATTAAAAAATTTTCAACATAATAAGTTTTATGTCGTAAAGAATATACTTTTTCAGGGATTTGTCGGTGAAATGTTAAAGCTGATCTGCCATGCTAAAAGAAGCTGTGTTTAACACCTACCAGTAACACAGTGCTATCAATAAATTTTGGTTTTCATTTGCTCGATTATGAGTCTAGGTATTGGTTCATTAAACAATACCCGCACAACGGTTCTCAGCCGCTATAAAAGAATTTCCTCGTTAAAGCGACTGCCAAGCACTCACACCAACACCTACAGACTGACTCTGAGCTCTAGATGATGATTGATTGGTTTGTTTGGCGTATTGTTCGTGTCCCTGTTAAACAGGTCCTATTCACGCTATGACTATGCTGCCCTGAAAAGTGCATTTTACAATATATCTATGAGCCATTTTAGCTCTGGATGCCGTATTCAATACTTGCATTTTTGCTGTTGTTGTTGGCCATTGCTGTTTTTGTTTACTCGACTGATGACACCCTTGATGGTGCCAGATGTGAGAATGGATCTATGTGACTCTGAGAAGGGCCTTTTTGGTGCTTAAGTGCCATTAACAGATTATTAACATCCTGAAGTCTGTATTTGGTACCTGCTTTGCTGTTTTTAGCATCCATTGCTGTCGTTTTCTCGTCAGTGCCAACCCCCTTGATGGTGATTGATGGAAAAACGTAGCTTTTAGTAACTGCCGCTTGTGGTGACATCTGTCAATAGGTCCAGAAATCTTGGTGGGCAGTCTGGCCCATCGCCACATGACAGGCTGCTTTCGTTTGGATAATCTGAATGAGCGAGCACTGTGTGTCATGCTGTTAGCTCACTCCCATAGCCAAACCAGTGGTTAGGCATCATCGGTACGACAGACATCTTCAAAACACCGCTCACCTTCAGCTGACCAGACTGCGCAGCAGTTGTGTAGAGTTGTAGAATGAGTATGCTCTCCTAAGAGACAATGAGGTAGTGCATCTGACTTCACCTGGACTTCACATCACATTGCCAGAGGTTATTGACCTCTGGTACAGTGGCTATATGGCTGGGCACCACATGCTCAAGACGAGACATCTTCATAACACCACTCACTTTTCAGCAGACCAGACTGGGCAGCAGTTGTATCACTAAAAGAGCTGTAGAACAGGCATTATCTCCAGCGAGACGACGAGGTAGTGTGTCCGACTTTACCCATACTCGATGCTCCAAGTTGTTAGCTCGCCTTTATACCATGCTACTCCAACGCCAACCTAACTATGTACGTGATCACGCACCGCAACGCTTGCAAGAGCTCTGAGCTCTGTGTACTAAGCTAATCCATTTATAATGCGTGAGGAATGTTAGGCAGGTCTTGCCATCCTTTAACCCTCAAATTTGTTCAGGAAAATTTCAATTTTCTCATAGAACATGTCCATCTGCAGACCAAGAGAACTTTTTTGAAAATTTACCACTGGAATGACTCTATCTGCAGGCCATAAGGTGACTATAAATATTCTTCTCTTAACCCTTTAACACTTAAATTTGCTCAAAGAAATTTCAATTTTTTCATAGACAATGTCCATTTGCAGACCAAGAGAAGACTATTTCTGAAAATTTACCACTGGAATGACTGGCTCGATAACCGAGCCAGCCATTCCAGTGGTAAATTTTCAAAAATAGTCTTCTCTTGGTCTGCAAATGGACATTTCTCAAGACCACTGCAGAGGCCGTTTTTGGCTGATATGAGTGTTAAAGTGTTAACTGATAGCTGGATTGAGCAAATCATTTTATAGTGGATGAGAACTGTTAGCCTGGTAAAGCACCCTATACCTTGACTCCTACTGATGAAGAGTTTGCGAAAACTGCATTTTATTTGTAATATATTACTAGTATGGATTAGTATACAATTTTAAGCTTTAATTTTAATTAATAAACTCAATCATAATATTGTTATATATAACTCATTGCTCATTCATATACTTATTGAAATCCCTTACTCCTCGAATATGGTCAATAAAATTTAAACATTCTCATAAATGTCCATCAGCTGACAAAGATGACTATTTTTGAAAATTTACCACTGTAATGACTAGCTCAGTTATCGAGCCAGACATTCCATTGGTAAATTTTCAATTTCTTCTCTTGTTCTGCAAATGGACAGATTTTCAAGTCTTTTCTTGGGCTACAAATGGATATTTTTCAAGGCTGCATACGCTGTTTTTGGCTGGTTTGAATGTTACCGGATTAATTATAGTGTAGTTTATTCTGGTAACAAATATGTATTATCGCATCTTGTTTGCTCGTACTATCTTCAGGGATATCTGCATGATAATTAGAAATAAGCATTAGATGTACTGGATATCATCAAATACTTTATCCAGCGTGAGCGTGAGTGATAAGCATCTTGATGTATCGTCAAATGCAGAGTGAAGATTTTACAAACACGAGTGTAATAAGTTATGTTCATATTTCAATCAGGCTTTTAAAAATTACCGTAATTAAAATACCATATATCTCTAACCCTTTAATGGTCATGCCGGCCAAAACCGGCCTCTATTATGGTCTTGTGGAATGTCCATTTACAGACCAAAAAATACAATTTTTGAAAATTTAACACTGGAATGACTGGCTCGATTAGCGAGCCAGTCATTCCAGTGTTAAATTTTCAAAAATTGTATTTTCTTGGTTTGTAAATGGACTTTAAATAGGAAGATATTACAATTTTCTTGACCATTAAATGGTTAATTGTAAACCAGCCATAACTGGCCTACATTGCAGTGGTCTCGATGAATGTCCATTTACAGTCCAAGAGAAGACTATTTTTAAAGATTTACCACTGGAATGACTGGCTCATTATCGAGCCAGTCATTCCTGTGGAAAAATTTCAAAAATCGTCTTTTCTTGCCCTGTAAATGGACATTCGTTGATGAAAAATTAGAATTTTGAGGTTATTTGATTATCTAGTTTTCACTGCCTCTGCATGTGTTTGGAGTGAATGAGACTGTGTATTGTGGGATAGATCTGCTGAGATATTGGTTCATATTTTATCGCGTAGAGTTCATGATAATGGTCATAGCCAGTATCCGAGTGATGTCAAGAAATATTGTACTAATAATATCATAAAAATCATATTATATTACCCCGTAGTTTATATTGTATATTTTGTGCAATAACTATAAGATATCGGATTTCTATTTCTAGTCGAGTCATTTATTTTTATTCTTCTATAACTATGGCCTAGGGTGTTTAACCTTTGACTGGGTAACCCTTTAATGCCCAAACCGGCCTCTGTAGTGGTCTTAAGGAATGTCCATTTGCAGGACAAGAAGACTATTTTCTGAAAATTTACCACTGGAATGACTGGCTCGATAACCTAGCCACTCATTCCAGTGGTAGATTTTCAAAAATAGTCTTCTCTTGAATTTCTTGAGAAAATTTGACCAGTAAGGGTTAAGCCTACCAACAATAGCTCCTGGATTTGTCTTGAGAAATCTCCATTAACCCTTGAAATACCAGTGCCTCTTTTTCAAGGTAAAGATACGGGAAAGCGGTGTGAATATTTTGAAATCAATTTGACTGGAACCGGCTGCTGCAATACATCATAAAGAATTGTTCAGTTCTGATCGTTTCGGGTTAACGGTTTAATTTGTAGACCAAGGAACCATTTATAAAAAAATCTGCCACTGGAATGACTGGTACGATACCAGAGGCATTCCAGTTGTAAGTTTTCAAAATAATTATCGCTTGGCCTACAAAGAATTTTACCATTAAAGGAATGGTATCACATCAGGGTTTCAAATTTGATTTTCAATCAATAGATTTTTCTGAAATTAAACATATGTGGTGTCATATAATGGACCTCTCCAGTTTATCCATCCGTCATATGACATCATAATCAACTACGTGATGTGTAGGATGACATCATAATCAATTATGCCATGAATGATGTAGATAAGTACATCATGAACATTTAATTGAAGACTGACTAAGCATTGTTGAACGAATTATATATCATTACTATTTTTACATTCTGTTGAATATTTTGAAACTAATTTGACTTGGCATTGTTGCTGCCTATGGCAGCAACAGCTCCCGGTCAAATTAGTTTCAAAATATTCAACAGTTTAGATAAGTGCATCATGAAAGCTTAATAGAAAACGGATTAAGTATGGCAGCAACAGCACGCAGTCAAATTAGTTTCAAAATAGTCAACAGCTTACCTGTATAGTTTTCTAGCATGGGTGGAGCTTAGGTAGAGATGGGCGGGGCATAGCTAAAACTGGAAAGGTCCATTAATATCGCATTTGCATATTATTTCTTGTAGCCGTTTGTTGAGCACATTTGATGCAGTTTGTTAGACAGAGACCCATCCTGTCTATTCGGTGGGCAGGTCAAATTTAAGTGTGAAAAATTTGGCAGAAATTTCAAGGGACAGATTAAGATTGATCTTATAGAAAATGTTAGCATTATGGGGCTCGTTTTCTCGACTGACTTGGTTTGTGGGTCGTTCATGCATTTTGGCGTTCCAGAAGTGGATGATTTATTGACGCAGTTTGTCGAATCAGGAATTGAGTTTTTTTATCTCGGTTTGTTGTTATCAATGGCTATTTGTTTGTAAATTTCATGACGGCGCCAAGCTAAATTTTATAACTTATTTAAATGCTGAAATCTCGTCAATATTTTTAGTGGATGCGGTCGCCTGCGTAGACTGAAATTAAAGTCTAATTCGAAATACAATCAAATTAATTGCTAAATTTAACGCAATTTAGAATGTTTGAGGGTTCAGAACATTACCGCGAAATTGCGGTCGGCAAGCTTCCTCAATTTATTTTAAATGCCGTTTTGGCGTTTCTGGTTCATGGTTTGAAACAAGTCATCAATATCACTGACTCAGTCAGTCGCTAAAACAAGCCCATTGTAAGTAGGTACAGATTCAGGAATTCTATAGAGCAGGGCGGGTGCAGTGCAAAAGGCCACATGCCCAGGGAATTTGTGAAATTTAGATACTCGCATTTCTGAAGGAAATATCAGTTGAAATCGATCTTAATTTAAAATGTGTTGGTTTTGCTCAAATCTTAGGTTGTGAAACGGATTTAAAAACCTTGTTCTGGATTCAATTTATTTTTAGGATTTTAAAAACCTATAGGGGCAATATAGAATTAAAAGGCTCTCAGACTCGGCCATGTCTGTAACATATACAATGCCTGAATTGTGAAGGTGCTGTAGATAATTACTGTACCAATGAATCTTAATCCGTACTTCATTTTATCTCATTTCTGGCCATGTTTACTTTAATTTCTCATGTATACTATACTGTTAAGAGAATAAACTCTTTCTAAAGCTAAATCTTCATTTATTAGTTATCATACACTTTGTGAAGTCATGAGTGTTTCCACGCATATAAACATATGCACAATAATGAAGTCATGAGTGCTGTCACGCACATACACAACAATGAAGCCATGAGTGCTGTCACGCACATACACAACAATGAAGTCATGAGTGCTGTCAAGCACATACACACATACACAACAATGAAGTCATGAGGGCTGTCAAGCACATACACACATGCACAACAATGAAGTCATGAGTGCTGTCACGCACATACACACATGCACAACAATGAAGTCATGAGTGTTACCACGCACATACACACATGCACAACTATGAAGTCATGAGTGCTGTCACGCACATGCACAACAATGAAGTCATGAGTGCTGTCACGCACATACACACATGCACAACAATGAAGTCATGAGTGCCGTCGCACATACACAACACTGAAGTCATGAGTGCTGTCACGCACATACACAACAATGAAGTCATGAGTGCTGTCAAGCACATACACACATACACAACAATGAAGTCATGAGTGCTGTCAAGCACATACACACATGCACAACAATGAAGTCATGAGTGCCGTCATGCACATACACAACAATGAAGTCATGAGCGCTGTCATGCACATACACAACAATGAAGTCATGAGTGCTGTCATGCACATACACAACAATGAAGTCATGAGCGCTGTCATGCACATACACATGCACAACAATGAAGTCATGAGTGCTGTCACACACACACACAACAATAAGTCATGAGTGCTGTCACACACACACACACACATGCACAATAATGAAGTCATGAGTGCTGTCACACACACACACATGCACAACAATGAAGTCGAGTACTGTTACACACATACACAACAATGAAGTGATGAGTGCTGTCACGCACATACACAACAATGAAGTCATGAGTGCTGTCACGCACATACACAACACTGAAGTCATGAGTGCTGTCACGCACATACACACATGCACAACAATGAAGTCATGAGTGCTGTCATGCACATACACAACAATGAAGTCATGAGTGCTGTCACGCACATACACAACAACGGAGCCCAGCCAAAGATAGCAAATGGAGCATCGAATCTGTCACTCAAGTATCTGACGTAATCAATTACATCACTTGTTAGCCGACGTCACAATCAAAGTGATGTAGATGTGTCAGGAAAATCTAACAGTCTGTAACGCAAGTGTACGAATTGTATGTCTTCGATGAACATTCAATATAATAAACATTCTGTTGCCTATTTTGAAACTAATTTGACTGGAAGCAACAGCCCCCGTCAAATTAGCGGCCAGATATTCAACTTATTACCTGTATTTACCTGTAAATTCAGGTTTCAATGCGATTCCAAGACACGTAAAAAGTGGGCCGAGCCAACCTAGAAATGTGTGGGGCAAAGTAGTAAAATGTGTTGCGGGGGGGGGGGGGGGGGGGGGGGGGAAGGGAAGGACATAGCTAGAAATTAATCATTCGATTGGTTAAAGGGATGTTAATCTCATCTCAAATGTTGCATTGCACCAATAGATTATGGTTTATAGATTCCAGATCATTCATATCCCGTCACATTCCCATATCTGTATCACAATTATCTGCTTTGTAATATCGCGTAAACAGTGATCGTCACCACGTCTCCTCAAGCAATAGTGGGTGGTCATGTAAGTGCCAATGCATTACATTCTTTATTATGTAATACTCATCTCGTTGAATATTTTGAAACCAATTTGACTAAGTTGCTGCTGCCGTAAAGTAGTTTTAAAAATATTCAACAGCTTACCTGTATGCTTGCTTTTATACCACACTGCCAAACTATAGCTGGTACCTCTATGACTGAACGTATATATCGAGGCAGACAAGCGAGGTTTTTGCTGATTGGTTGAAAAGTAAATCATGACAGTCATCATAGGCTGTAGAAATGTATCAACATTTAGCAGCTAAAGCTTGGATATCTTTCGTTGTCGGCATGATAAAAGACTAAAATCTCCGGAATGGATTATGGGTGGCAAATTCTATCACCTAAATGGTTAGTGTAAGATAAGGTAAGATTTCTTTTGGTTTCAATATTCTCATAAATCATATAAGTTGCTATGTAGCCATTGATACAGGATTTCATTTTATTTCCGCTAAGATACATGTACGTTCATGGCCCGGCTCCTAGACAGTTCTAAGAGAATCGTAA
Source organism: Chaetoderma sp. LZ-2023a (assembly GCA_034401795.1). Lineage (NCBI taxonomy): Eukaryota > Metazoa > Mollusca > Caudofoveata > Chaetodermatida > Chaetodermatidae > Chaetoderma > Chaetoderma sp. LZ-2023a. Next base: position 119,959,426 of record CM067374.1, on the reverse strand, counting down.
ACAAGCCTTGGTACGGCATAACCCCGATGTAGAATCAGAAACCCTGTACATATTACGGGTAAAATAAGGTGGTCTTGTGGCGTTTAGTAATTAAAATAATTTACACACGACTACTGAAATGCATATAGATTGATTTAACTTCTGCGCAAAGCTGAAACCGAGTCAGTGGGAACAACCATTATGGAATAATTGTAATGGTCGTAAGGCATGTAAACACACGATTTCATTACTGCTTTGATAAGATTTGATTTAGGTAGATCTCGTTTAAATTGCTTACGGTACCGCAACAAAATCTTGTCATGTTAAAACTCCCAATTTGTCTATGGTCATTCTGATTGGCTTACATCTTCCAAAATCACGCCATGACTGTACTGTACAAGCATATATACAATATATGTAGCCAGACTCAGGTTTTCCCAGGATTTTGCTTACTGAGCCAGGCTGTGATCGCATCTTAGCGAAAAATCGTAATATATAAACCATGGCTTTATGGATTCGTATGGCATAGAAAACAACACACAGTACAGGTCAACAGATATTTATTGAAATTATGTACAAAATCTGTGTGTCTAGTATTTACATGTTATAGTATCTTCAGACCTCACAGTGGGCTCATGATAAGACTTCTCAAGAACCACCTGTAGATTTCAATGAATGCTGGGTGGATGGATGGTGATTGGTGGATGGTGATTGGCTCCACAACTTCCAATCAGAATTTTGATTGGTACATTTCCCCAGTAGTCATCCTGTTTTTTAAAACGACATCTCAGGAACTGCCGCACGGATCCGGCTGAATCTCATTAGATTTCAGTGATAACTAAGGTTGTTTAAAGTTTGTTCAAGAGAAATTGATTCATGATGAAACATGACTGTCCTGGACAAATCGAAATTTAGCATTTGGTGCCCATATTGGAATTTTTTATTGGCTAGATGCAACCTGAGGTTTGATCTGGTTTTGTGGGCAGTGTCTGTCATTAAATTTTTAAAAAATATTATTTGTCATGTTTGTTGTTACTGCTGAATGTAAAGAACTGTCTGTTCCAATGCTAATTGTTCAAATGTTAATTGTTCCAATGTTAATGCTCAAAGTGAATGTCAAGGCCCTTGAACCTCATTCTGGTTTCTATTGCAATCACTGTTACGCAACTCTAGATAGGCAAGCAGTCGTGGCATTGACAGGGAATCGAACCCACAACCGGTGAGAGTGCCTAGCATCAGAGCCCACAAACGCTTCCACCACACCAACGCCGCAAGTCTTGCGGCGTTGGTGTGGTGGAAGCGTTTGTGGGCTATGATGCTAGGTGCTCTCGCCGGTTGTGGGTTCGATTCCCTATCAACCTTAGATATAAAACCATGCTGGTAACACTAATGATGGTAATTGAACTGTCGGCTTCCAAGATGAAGCTTCTATCTAACAATACTGCTGGAAAGGTAGTGTATGCGTGCGTGCATGCGCATGTGGGCTTTATAAAAGCTGAATATTACAAATCAGAGATAACCAATGCTTTTAACCTTTTAATCTTCAAGTCAAAACCAGCCTCTGCAGCCACCTTGATGAATGTCCATTTGCAAATAAAGATGACCTTTTGAAAATATGGTACTGGAATGACTGGCTAGATAACCGAGCCAGTTATTCCAGTACTATATTTTCAAAACGTCATCTGCTCATTGTTGCCACGGGTTAATGGCCAAGTCGGCCAAAACCGACTGTTGCAGTGGTCTTATGAAATATCCATTTGCAGGTCAAGAGAAAACTATTTTTTTAAAAGATTTATCACTGGAATGAGACAGTGAAAAAATGTTCAAAAATAGTCTTCTTGGCCTGCAAATGGGCAGTTTATATGAGAATTGAATTTTCGTGACCAAATTTGTCCATTAACACTTTGATAATCATTTTTGGTCGAGAAAATCCAAATATTTGATTATTGAATGTCCATTTACAAGCCAAGAGAAGATTACTTGTTAACATTACAACTGGAATGACTGGCACGGTTACATGTATCCAGCTGGCCATTTCAATAGTAAATCAGGGACCGATTTACCTACTAGCCAAATGCTAGTAAAACTGAAATCTGGCTAATGTTAGCAGAATTGGCTAAATCATTGCCTAGTAATTAAAATTAATTTAATATTCTTGATTGGCTGAATCCTGACTAATTTCAGCTTTACAACTGCAAAGCAAAAATTCCTGTTTACGTTGTTGAATATTTTGTAACTAATATGACTGAAAGCTGTTGCTGCCTAAGGCAGCAACAGCTTTCAGTCATATTAGTTTCAAAATATTCAAGATATTTCTTACATATTAAGACCCTATTGTCTCTGGACTAGTACTGTAGAATTGATAGTATTAAACGATGATGACTGAATGCAAACATGTTCATACGGTGTAAGTGACATTGAAGTAAACATGTGGCCAAAATATTTAATATTTAGTTAACAAAAATGGTATTTGGCTAATCTATTGACTAGAACATTTCAAAAGCCAGATCTGTCCCTGGTAAATTTTCAAAAACAGTCTCCAAATCGCGATTACTCGAGACGTCCTCAGAGGCCAGTTTTGGCTAACAAGAAAACATCAATTTCTACAGTTATTACAATAATACTGTAGATAATTTACTGGAATGACACATTTAATGGGAAATTATTAAATATTTATACAATAAAATTATACACAACAATAAATAGCCTCTAGCAAAAAACAGTTTAATGTAATCTGATCTTGATCAGACGCAGAGTTAGGCTGGTGAAGTGCACACACATGTTAGCTATACACTGTATAGGAGCGGTACACACATGGGTGGCTCTAGGAGTATTTTTAGGTGATGCCGAGGACACCCATAAAAAAGATTTTGTTTCCCTCAAACCGGGTAGTGAAAAAACTACAAACTGATACAGAAAATCTTCATCATGCTAGGTCCTCAGAGAACGCTATTAGGTAGTCTTTCTAGGTGTGTGCGTGCGTGCGTGCCTGCATAAATGGTGCCAAGCGAGGGCAATGGAGGGCCTCCCTAAAGTGTCATTTAATCAAATATGCCACAGGTCACAAGTGTATGAACTGAATGTCTTTGATGAATTTACAATTTAGTAAACATTCCGCTGATTATATTAAAACTAATTTGATGGGAAGCTGTTGCTGACGTAGGCTCCCAGTCAAATTAGTTTCAATATATTCGTATAGTTCGTTACCTTGAACCTTAGATTCTGGGAATTCAGATTCCAAAGTTTCAAATTGATTCCAACAGATAAAAAATGTGGGCGGAGCTAAGCTAGAAATGGGCGGGGCATAGCTAGAAACAGACCTCTCTATTCATAACTTTTGAATTCTGTAGTTACTAGAGATTCTGATTAAGTGTTAACACGTTGTATATCTTGTTCAATGGAAACTGGAATGTGGTTTCTGTCATGTCAACACTAACCATTGAAATTACAGTGTCTCAATTTACCAACATCGGGACAGGAAAGCTGTTAAACATTTTCAAACTAATTGGGGTGGAACCTGTTGCTGCCATAGGCAGCAACAGTTTCCAGTCAAATTAGTTTCAAAATACTCAACAGAATTACAAAATACTCCTTATGCCAGCAAGAATATATCGCTTCTAGTCTGTGCCGGTTAAATGATTAACTGTTCTAGGACAGAAATGTTAGCTTATTTATTTAAGCATAGTACGACAACTGATTCATTTTGGAAATAATGTTACTGCAAACTGTTACTGTCTTTGCTCATAACATCTATCAAGAGCACCTTTTTAAAAACACATACCAGTCTTTTACCCATGATTTTAATACAATACTGATTTGTGTTTCCAGACCAAAATGAAAGTTAATTTAACATGGTATGCCTGTCATATACGCTGCGTCTTTGTTCCTGCACTTTGTCCTTCCATCGTTCTTGCTCATCCTGTACGCGATTTAAGATCGATTTCTGTGATTGGTAGCTTCTGCCAGCGAAGCCGCGATTGCGGATTCTATCAGGTGGTTGCTCGATCTCTGAAACACGTACTCTTCGAACCGACTGATCATCCTGATAATGATTAAACAAGGGTATAGACATCAAAACACAGAGGTTTATAGGTCTGTGTCACTCACCCTGAGCATCGATATTGGAATAAAGACAGTTTGTAAATAGTTGGCATCTCAACGAGTATGTTCTCAATGGCGTCAGAGAAGAAGTGTTTAATACCTGTAGCCAATTACTAGATATACATTTACTGATAAAACCGAGCAAAAATTCATTCAGCAACTGTCTTGAAAAAACTCCAATTTGCAGATTAACTCATATCAGCCAAAAACGGCTTCTGCAATGCTCTTGAAAAATGTCCATTTACAGACAAAGAGAAGACTATTTTTTAAAATTTACCACAGGAGTGGCTGGCTCGGTTACCGAGCCAGTCATTCCAGTGGTAAATTTTCAAAAATAGTCTTTTCTTGGTCTGCAAATGGACATTGTCTATGAAAAAAATTGAAATTTCTTTGAGCAAATTTAAGTGTTAAAGGCTTAAGAGAAGAATATTTATAGTCACCTTATGGCCTGCAGATAGAGATGAACTAAGGAAAAGCCTAGATCCTTGTGACTAAATTTTACCATTAAACAACTAAATTGTTACAGTATCTATAGCTGTAGCTAAGTGACTGCTGAATTTCTGCAGACTACATTTTCCATGGGGTTTAACTCTGGACCTGCTGAATATTTTGAAAACAATTTGACTAAGCGTTGTTTGTGGCTAAGCCACCAACAACTTTCAGTCAAATTGTTTTCAAAATCTCGAGCATGTCCAAAATTATAGATCATTGAAATTATTGTCCAGTGGAGCATTTAGACAGTTAATAACAGATTTTTTACCTTAAATAAAATATTCATTACAGATGTCCAAATTGCTCAAATTATGTAACTGACTGGTTTAAAACCTAGACCACAAAAATTTCCGATTCTCAAAAATCTATTCCTTTTTTATAAGACAATAGAACCAAGGATCTGTAGGGCTCACTTGAAGCCTACCACCATAGTTCTTTTAACCAAATTTTGTTGAAATCAGGCCAAGGGTTTAAAGAGGAGTAGTCTTTCAACTACTTCTCCACATATTTTAGGAAAATCCAAGCTGTCCATTGGAAAAAAATTGTACTGTACCACCATAGGGTCTTTCCAGACACATTTGTTTGAAAGCAACAGCAGTTAATGAGGAGTCATCTTATAGCCCTTACCACTCTGGTGTAAAGTTTTTAATTTTCTAATTAAATTAAAAGATAAACTGGTGTTCATTTTTCAGCAAATTTGGTGGAAGATGGTGCTGTCCACCAAAATTGTTGAGAAATGTACACCAGTTTCATTGCTATTGACGCAGTAAAAGATAGAATATTGATATCAGAGTGGTAAGGGTTAACTAATTTTACAGAAATCGCTCAAACAGTTAATGAGAAGTACTTTTTTAAAGAAAAATTAACGGATGGACAATGGATGGCCACCATGAGATATTCTACCTTGGCCTATTAGGCGAGGTGCAGCTAATAGTGTTCATTTTGAAAACAATGTTACTGAAATCAGTTGCTGCCTAATTACCCTGTTGACACCAGCATGATTTAATAAGAATGTGTAAACATGCGTACTGCATAAATTAGCAGAAATATAATATCAGTTAATTAAAAAGACATCTAAGTATAGATTATCAATGGTAAAAAAACCTCCGCAGAACACAGGAAACATTTGCAGCTTGCAATACATACCAACAAAACTCAGGTAACCCAACCCAACCATTCATGCAACACAATGCACCTAAACCCATGCAATATACAAAAAAACACCTCATGGAGTCATGCAATGCAATAGCAAAACCACATCTGGTGAACATCCATCATAGGAGGGTGGGGGGGGGGGAGTGGTGGGTATAAAAGAAATAAGTTACTAGGGAACATCACATGGTAGATGTCAGCATTTTAGCCAATAAACATCAAGGAAAGTACAAGAGGTCAATGAGGGTTGGGTGCAGAGTTAGGCTGGTGAAGTGCACACACATGTTAGCTATACACTGTATAGGAGCGGTACACACATGGGTGGCTCTAGGAGTATTTTTAGGTGACGCCCCATAGGAATGAGGACACCCATAAAAAAGATTTTGTTTCCCTCAAACCGGGTAGTGAAAAAACTTCAGTAGGGAGGGAGGAATTTTTTTTCAATTATTAATTTATTTTGAAAAGGTTATAAATATTTGTTTTTCAGATATTCGACTAGATATCCATTAAATATGGTTTTTAATTTCCAGATTTGTCATGTTTTTCATGAAAACGGAACTATTTTTTATTTTGACAACCCCCCCCCCCGAGTCCACTTTGGTATGCCTCTCACATTCTTTACTCTAGCATTGTCTAGGTTGTCTAGCGGCAGATTCAGTATCGCCGCAGGAACGGATAAATCCAATATGTCACTCAGGTATATGATGTCACAATCAATTATGTCACATGTAGGTTGACGTCACAATTAAAATTCAGAATGAAGGACATACCTTGGTCTGTCATGAACATTCAAATTCTATGTCTTTACCATATGTACTATTTAATAAAGATTATGTTGAACATTTTGAAACTAATTTGACTGGGGTGCTGGCAGCAACAGCACCCAGTCAAATTAGTTTCAAAATATTCAACAGCTTACCTGTATTGTTACCTTGGTATTGGGATTCTGCGAATTCAGGGTTCGATCGATCCCAACGCGTGTAAAGCATGGGCGGAGCTTAGTTAGAAATGGGTGGGGCATAGCTAGAAATGGCTCCATCTATTGGTTGTACATGGTTGATTTAATGGAATAACCACCATCTTTTTAGCCCCAAGACAGCTGTGACAATATGCTATGCACGAAATAATCTGGGAAGCAGATTTTTCCAAATGTAAACATCCAATGATAACTGACTACTGTCTAGAACACTCAGCATGCAATGGAAAAATAACTAACGGAAAAACTTCAAGCAGTTAACCCACATACATGTAGTTAGGTAGTTAGTGCATAGATTAACCCTTCAACCTGTACAAACCAAAAACAAGAAATTATTTTTTAAATAAGGAATATTCTGTTAAATATTTTGAAACTAACTTGACTGGGAGCTGTTGCTGCCTATAGGCAGCAACAGCTTCAAGCCAAATTAGTTTCAAAATATTCAACAGCTTACCTATATAGTTGTATTTTAATTAAAAAACTGGAATTTCAAAGTTAAAAGGGTTAAATTACAACAGAATATATGTTAATTTTGCTTTAAAACACTTTCACAACTAAACGCAATAAATCATAAATTATCAGCTATATCAATTAAAATTGTGTTGATTATTTTGAAGATAATTTGACTGAAAGTTGTTGGCTCAAACGCTCAATCGAACTATTCTCCAACTTAAAGCTATTGTAAGCAGGTAAGACCACCACATTGACTTAAAAATATCTCTGTGTTTTCAGGTTTGCTGCTAAGGACTACCACGCTGGAATAATTTCAAACATAACTACATCATCTATTAGATATACTATATAACACTTTTCGTCAGAATTAGGTTCGCTAGTTCCAAGAACTGAATTATTATATATGGAGAGTAAACATACTAATCTAAGTAATCCTAGGTCAAGTTCGACACGCTAACTATAGTCAGTTTGTTGGTTTACCGAACATGCGCAGTTGCTATTCAGAGCCGATTGCTGGATAGTTAACTATAGTTCGCTGGTACCCGGTTCCCTATTGAATTACTATTGCAGAAAATTTGGAGCCAGGTACCAGTCTCCATTAACCCTTTCTATCATCAGTTTTGATGACCTACGAAAATGGGTTATTTTTGTCTGCTAACACATCAGTGTCCATATGAAATAAAGTGGGAAGGAATAGGGGCTTGGGAACATTGACATACAATGGGAAAGCATAATTTCATGAAACCTAAGTTATTTAGTGAAATATTTACTTTTATATTGCATTTATTCGTGGCAAGCGACAGGTGTCCGCCGTTTTGAAATTTATGCAAATTTCGCACTAACCATCTGAACTGAGCTTGAGTGCTCGATCGACTATAGAATGTAGTTGACTAGCTAGTTAACTATTTCAAGTTTGACTGGGAATCTCGTTAGCCATAGCTAACTATGGTTAGAAGTCAAACTTGACCCTACTTGTTCTCAATATTCATGGCAAACTGTCGATTCGACAAAAGCGACACGACTAAGATTTAGAACCAGTTGAGTCCGTTATATAACATGTATAAGTGGAATTTTGACATTACAACTCGCTAAAAGACAGCAGCGCGTCATCTGCTAGCACCAGTTAATGTGGTAGTCTTAACAGCTTACGATAGTTTTAACCCTTACAACTCTGATATCACTATTCTAACCTTAGTCTGTGTCAATAGCAAAGAAACTGGTGTACATTTTAAACAATTTTGGTGGATGATGTTGCTGTCGTAGACAGCAACATCTTCCACCAAATTTGTTTAAAATTGAACACAAGTTCTGAAAATTTTAAATTTTCACATTAGATTGGTAAGGGTTAATATGAATTCAACAGAATCGTCTTGTGATTTGCATAAATATACGGTGTATACAATAGTGAGTGTTTTAAGTCCGCAACAATACACTACAAATGGTTAGAAGCATGGAGGCACCAAGCCATTCCAAGAACAATTACCAAATTCACCTCCTCGTTCATCTGCTCCAGGTACTTGTTTCTGCGGCTCATCAGCGGGTCCAGACCGAGCAGGAACAGCATATACACGACGAGCAACGTCACAACGCAGATAATGAAGATCACAACAACCTGGGAGACAAGAACATAGTCTTTATCATCATTACTCACCCCGCCAAAGGTTGGTGTTCAGTATTCTGGTTGGTGTTGTTTGTTTACAATTCTGTCCATCGATTTATGTTATAAATCCACGTGATATCTTCGGAGTCCGAGAAGGTAGAATCACCAAGTTTGGCATATATATCGATTCATATTGTAGAGGGCTGGGAAAAAATGAGTTTGTGGTTAAACGTTAAAATATCTAGGCTATGAGGGTCACTAAGTGCATCCCGAAATACACATTTTTAGCCATAAATCAAAAAGGCTAGTACATGTAGGTAAAATCACCAAATTTGGCACATCCAGTCATATTATGTGGCTAGAAGTTCTATGAGTTTCAGGATAACGAAGTACATATAGGAATACACATTTTTGGCCAGAACTCTGGAGTGCAAGAAGGCAGAATCACCAGATTTAGCACACACCTTAATATTATGACATTTTATGATTGCGTCGAGTTTGAGTTTAATAAATATGTATTATCTCTGGATTAAATTTTCCGTAAAACCTCCTTTTATACTCTCTGACCGATGTAGTAAACTTAGAAAAACAATTTCTGCTCTTGGTTTACAAATGGACATTTTCTACAAGAAAAACATGACCATTAGAAAGAGCTTACATACAAAACACAATTCAATCTAACATACAATATAAAATATAGGACGAACAAGAATGGATCTGAGGAAGCTAAGGATGTCGGCTGGCGACAAGACACAGTGGGCAAAAACGAAGGACTACATACATACATCCGCCAAGTATGGCCGAGTCAGTAATCAGTAGCGCTAATAGAATCTACATGTAGTGATAACTAATCCTGCTAGCTACGGTAGTAGCTCATCTTGCTTAATCTCAAAGCCTGTACTATTAACTTACCTTAATAGTGGTAGTATTGCGGACGTCATACTTGCATTCACACATCGCACAGTACTCAATATCTCTGGTCGGCAATGGTTTGACCACATTGGTACATTTACTGTCAATTAGAAACAAATAAAGCATTAATTAATCTTAGCCATTTAACAGTCAGGTCAGCCAAAAATGGCTTCTGTTATCCTCTTGTGAAATGTCAATTTGCAGACAAAGATTATTTTTTGACAATTTACCATTGGAATGACTGGCTCGATATCCGGGCCAGTCATTCCAGTGGTAAATATTAAAAAATACTCTTCTCTTGGTCTGCAAACGGAGATTTTTTATGAGAACATTGAAATTTTCTTGAACAAATTTGAGAGTTAAAGGGTTAAGTACTTATTAATCAATGAGTGGATCCAATCTGTCAATCAAGTATCTGACGCTGTAATCAACTACGTCACTAAGCAGTTGATGTTACAATCAAAATGACAGAGCTCACCGTCATGAGGTTCCATAGGTCTGTCATATGTACAGATTGTACACATATGACTTTGATAGATATAGAATTTAATAATACATTATATTGAATATTTTGAAACTAATTTGACTGGGATTTTTTCTGAGCACTATAGGCAGCTGGAAAACTTTTAATTCAGTAAAAATTTATACATTTGTATGATTGTTCAGATTTTTAAAAACCACGTGTATTTTTCCCAAAATCATTATTTTCATATTTAATCAAAAAATCAAAATAAATTTCAGTTTTCTCCCTACGTAACATACCAATCTTTAGGCGATACATCTGCGAGATAGACTCTCTTAGTGCTTGTGCCATTAAACATGCCAGGAGCTGGACAGACGCAACGACATCGGTTATTCCCAAATGCCTGAAACACAAAAAACAAACCAACAATACAAATATTAGATCATGCCACAACTAGATTGGATGGTCAATGGCATGCCCACATACACTCGTTCACAGCTTTGACCTTTTGACCACCATCCCACCACACGGGGCGAAGATAAATGTAAATGCCCTCTTGCACTCCACAATCATATGGATTATTAACTAATAAACCACATTTGGTTGAACTGCAACCAACGATTTCGGAGGAGTTGCACTACAATAAAAATTCATGCAAACAGACAGATAAACACTTCTTAAAACATGTGAATAAATATGGAGCAAGATACATGCATGGTAATAGTCGTGAGTAAGCGAGTGGCCTTCGAAATTCTGAATAGAGGTTCTGGATTCTACCATGACAGGGTCACTCTAGCCAAATGTGGTTGAAATATGTCATGCAACTAAGGAGTAGCATTTTGACCATTTCCGGTTGATTCTTCATAAAATCTAAGCTTTGACCCAAAAAATTGATCAATCAAAATTCTGAATAGATCTTCTAGAACCTACCACCATAGAATCAAGCCAGCAATTTGTTGAAATATGTCAAGTAGCTAAAGGGGAGTAGCATTTTGATGATTTCTGGTAAATTATTCATAAAATCTAAGATCTTCACCCAAAAAAATAAACCAATCAAAATTCTGAAAAAATGGCTGGAGGGTACTGTACCAGCATCGGATCGATCCTTCCAGCCAAATTTGGTTGAAATCAGTCAAACCATTAAGAAGAAGCGGTTTGACGGATGGACGATTGATAGCAGCCATGGCATAAACTCACTTGCCCTTTCAGGCCCGGTGAGCTAAAAATGTGCCCATATTCCAACGTGTAGTAAAACAAAATGCTATAGAGAATGCGTTGTCTAGACAATTTCTGACAGGCCTAAACTCTTGTTTTGATGCATCTAATTTGTTTTGAACCATTCCTTTTTCTGACGAACCTACTGAATGCGCTAATAATTTTTAATTTAGGATGTGGTGCAATATATACACCTGTGCAAAAGTTAAGCACCACCCTATTTTTACGCACATGCGAGGGTATATTCATGTGCTATGAAGAAAGCAATAGCATAAACATTTATGTACCCATCCATCTTAGTGCAAGAGGTAATAATGCAACCAGAGGAATGCTGATTATGATGGTGGGGAAACACTGTATGTTTTTGTTTGAACTTGAAAACGAGGCCTGAATATGGTTACATTGACACAACTGACAACTATTGCCCTACAGTTGACACACGTGGCTAGATTGTCATTAATGGTGTCTGAAAACGAAGTTTAACATCTGTGCACGAGTTTGAGACTGTCATTATTAATACCGGGTATATCCACCTTGTGCCTGGATGACGGCCTGGACACGACGTCTCATGCTGGTCACCAACCGACTGATACGCCATTGTGGTATTCGTTGCCATTCAAGATTGAGTGCGTCTGTTAATTCCTGTAGGTTCTGCACAGGAGGATCCCTCCTTCTCACCATGTTTCCCAGAATGTCCCAGATATGCCCAATAGGGTTCATGTCAGGGCTCCTTGCTGGCCATGGTAGGGTTTCGATGGCATTCTGGCGGAGGTATTCATGCACAGCTCTAGCACGATGTGGTCGGGCGTTGTCATCCATGAATATAGGGTGGGTTCCAGGTGCATGATTTACAAAATGAGGGACCACAACTCTATCCAGTATGGAATCTTGATATCTTTGTCCATTTAGTGTTCCAGGTACAGTCAACAGATCCAGCTTACAATCAAATGAGATGCACCCCCATATCATAACGGAACCTCCACCAAATGGAACTTCTTCCATGATGTTACGTTGGTCGTACGCCGTGCGTCTGGACCTCCATACACGAGTTCGACCATCTGTGGCATGAAGCAGGAACCGACTTTCATCGGACCAGTGTACCCGTCTCCAGGATCTCATGTTCCAGTGTCTTCTTTCGTTGCACCACCTCAGACGCTCCTCTTTGTGGTGTGCAGTGAGGAGAGGACGTCTGACAGGTCTCCTAGCTTTCATGCCAGCAGCATACAGTCTCCTTTTGACGGTAGACATTGACACTCTATTGTGCGTTTCCCATTGCTGGCTGAGCACTCTGCTGTTGGTGAATGGAGATCTCCTAACAAGGCGTACTAGGGCTCGATCATCACGGGCAGTAGTCTTCTTCGGTCTTCCAGATCTAGGCCTGTCCTTCACCTCGTTAGTTTGCCCATGTTTTGCAATCAAACGACTGATTACAGTATGGTTAATGTTCAGCTGTCTGCCAATCTCTCTGCATGACATACCAGTGGTATGCATGCCTATGATTTGCCATTTCACACGATCACTTAACCTTTGTCTTGCCATAGCGGTTCACAATCAAGAGCTAATTCTCTCTGTACAAATAAACCACGGTCATGAACACAAAATTCCTAATCTTGTCGCCTAAATCTGTATGTAATGTTCTACACCTCAAACTGGACTTTTACATAACTGAACACGTGTGCTGTTTCCCGCCACGCACGGACATCAAGCGGCGTGAAGTCATGCATGCATGTGCATTTCGTACTTGGAATTATGTCAGCTAACGCGGGGACAAAAAGTATGGCAGCCTAGTTGTACCATCATGTTTCTACGTTCTATTGTTTTTGCTGGTGCTTAACTTTTGCACAGGTGTATATTTGACGTGTGTTTTAAAATGATAAAACGCTGGAAATACGACAATACAAACTATTTATTTTGCGCGTCGTCATCCTGGTATTTACTACTACTGAAGAGATCTCTGCACACACGTAATTCATTCTTTTTATAACCCAAACGTAATGCAGATCCATATCGCGGTGAGCACAGTTAGGCTTGTGCAGTTTTTAAATTTAATTGTCAGTCAATAGAAAATCGGAAAATCAGGTATATAATTATGACTAGAAGCTAATGGCTCCTTAACCATATGGCTGGTGCCTAGAGACTCCATGGTGTGGAGATTATATATCCTGTATGCTTCCTTTTCATCTCCTGATTGGAATGCTTATGTTTGCACATGGGTCCCCTCTTAGAACCTGGGTAATGCAGTAAGAACCGAAGACAAGCGTCAGGTATACTTCAGCTTATCACGTTTTACTAGTTTAAATTAATCAGCAAAATATGGTAGGAGCCAATACAGACAATCTCCACCCAGAGATATTCCTGCGCTCCATTTCAAAGCTAATTCTTCTCACAGAAGTAGCATGAGAAGGGGGCGATAGGTATCTCGACCTACCACCCACCCCCCTCCCTACATATATGTAAGGGAAACAAGACTTCAAACTGAGTAGTCAGGAGCACTACAGGGATGTCCAAAAAGATTCCCCATAGCTCAGCACTTTACTTTCCCAAGGCTTATGCAGGGGAAACAATGACTCTTCAAACTGAGGATTCAAGAGCAATACAGCAATACACTTAACCTTAGGACAGAGCATGCTTCTTACTGCATTACCCAGGTTCTAAGAGGGGACCCATGTGCAAACATAAGCACTCCAATCAGGAGATGAAAAGGAAGCATACAGGATATATAATCTCCACACCATGGAGTCTCTAGGCACCAGCCATATGGTTAAAGAGCCATTAGCCAGTAGGCTGTCCCCTAACCCCTCTGTTCCCCCCATCTGACGTTATAAATTCTTCAACAAAGCTCCTTTTCCAGCACACATCCACCACGTCACTGAACGACGTATCTGCAAATTTGAATGATGTCACACCTCTGGAACGTCAGGGCTAACTCTGGCATTAGCCTACCTATGCATGTCTGCCCAGGCATTTGAAAAATATATCACCTAAAAGCCTTATGGTGTCTATCTGTAAACCGCTACATGCAAACATGTATATAAATCCTCTGATGAGCTTCCTACATGGAGCGAAACGCCATAAAGTCAGATCTCAGAATGGGATTGGAAACTCCTCTCCCACTGCCCTACTATTTATCATAAGAGCCACTCATCCCTACCACTAATTCCATGTTTATAGCAAAAGGGGACGCACAAACATGTGCAAAACAATGGCACACCCAAGCCATTTACCCTTCAAATGCTGACCATCGTCAGTCATAGGGGCCCTACATACAGGGTCCCAAGTAAGAACAAGCAGTGAGCATGTGCATGGCTTATCACGTTTTACTAATAGAATTATGACTAGTAACAATTTAAAAATTACACAAATGTGTAGAATAAATCTAGTGCAAAATTACGGTTTAAAATGTTAAAACCCTATATCCGGACGTTGGGGAATTACCTGATGAAGTTTGATAGTACATATACGGTTGCTTTCGCAGTTTCGTTTTTATAAACAACCAAAGCACTGGGATGTACCGAATAGTAAGATCGCTACAGTATTTCAAAAATATGGTCTAAAATCTTAATACCCTATATCAGGGAGTGGGGGGGGGGGGGGGAGGGGGTGAAGGAAGGAGGAGGTGATGAAGATGACATGTGCTTACATAATATATGGTTGCTTTCGCAGTTTCTTTTTTATGAACAACCAAAGCACCAGGGTGTGCCGAATAGTGAGACGGCTAAAGAATTACGAAAATATGGTTTAAAATATTAATACGATATTATTGGCATATATTTGGAATGTTTGGCACACTGTAACTAATAGAATGATGATGTCTTAGTGTGACATTGCTTTGTGCTGACCAGCCCACGAATGGAATCTGTATTGTGCCATTGGATTTTACGGGCGCTGCCTTGCAAAACCCTGAATGCATATAATTTGATAAATGGAAAAACTTAAAAGTCGGAAAAGCAGAGACAAAACAGCAAGGTCAGAATGATCTGTATCTTTAACCTGGTGACCTCCATGTCACCATCCTGTATCCTCTTGGTATAAGCAATCATGTACCCAAGTTGTGTTCCATTAGGGTCAAGCCAGCCCAAAATATAACCGGATAAGATTTACTACGCCTAAAAACTTAACATTGAAAAATAACACAAGTTTTGTAGAGGTCAGAATGACCATGAGCTTCGACGTTGTGACTTCAGTGTTAACATGCTGCTTCCTAACATTATAGGTAACAATGTATCCATGTTTAGTTCCAATAGGATTAACCGATCCTGAAAGATAAGCCGATAAGTTTTACTAAACGCAAAAACTTAAAATTGAAAAAACAGTTTTGTTTCAAGATCAGTGACCGTGACCTGTGAACTCATTAATCATTATTATCATGCTACTTGCTAACAGTATAGGAAAACTACATAGCCAAGTTTAGTTGCAATAGGATTAACTGATCCCGAAATATAAGCTGAGACGTTTTGCTAAATGCAAAAACTTTACATTGTTGACGTCATCATCGCCGTCGGAAAAGTGATACATACATGTACATGTATGTCTTGCTTTCTGCTTCGCAGGTGAGAGAGGAACTACTAATCTGATTTGACTCAAAGTTTAACACAATGAACATGATGAATGAACTTACTAACCCAGACAGGTTAGGGCTGGTGTAGTTTTACTGAAATTCTACTATCCTCAGGTTAACTGACCCCATTTCAACTCACTATTATTCATTGCTACTCGTTTTTTAATTCTGTAATAAGGCATAAATCTTTAAAATCAACAATTCTTTCGCTTAAATTCAAGTAATTCAAATTATATCGCAACAGAATTAATAACGACCAACATAAAATGCTCCGTATCGAGCAGAGAAATCAAATTCAAATTGACTACTTCTTATTTTGCCGGGTAACGTTAGGCTTGTGCTGTAATATTTCCAATGCTAACCCATAATAGGTTGCCGTATATTTTTAAGACGACATATGGTAACCTAGACCTTAGAAAGCTCATTGATGTCCATACTAAAATCAACAGATTAAGGTAACCTGTTTCAAGTCCCCTAACACAAATTAAGGCGACATCATGGAGAACATTTTAAACAGGTTACCAAACACAGCACAGGCCTGAACATAAACCTCTTTTGTGATAGGAGGCATTCCATTGAACTATATTATTGACTAGAAGACCTCACAAATACAAACAAAATTTATAATGTCATGAAGGTGAGTATCGCAAAATAATATGTCATTTATGATATATTGTACAGAACGTAACGTTTCCATGTCAGTCATAAATTTCAGAAAATGCATTCAACATTATATTTTATATGACAAGATTTTGTTACACTTGGTCAATTTAGTTTGGGCAATTTTGTACTAGTCTCAAGCGACTCGCTCGTCGTTGAACTCTTTCTAATAGCTGTGATTGCCTTTTCAAGCTTAGTGACGATGCCGAGTTGCTGTATTCGAGAATAGATATATCAAAAAGGTTTCTGTCAATATGCACTCCACCATATTTTTCTACCTCTGACGTTGATAGTTTGATACAGGATATAGTATTTGGTTTGAGGGTTATTTCTGCGGAGTGTATGACATGCGTTTTATCTGTGTTGAAAGATAGTTACCATGTCTGCGACCACTTACATACTTTGTCTATGTTGTCCTAAATCTTATTGGTAGCTGGGTTGTCGTATACATCTTTGTCATCTGCAGATATTTTGCATTGGCAGGTTAGTTGATGAGGAAGGTCATTGAAATATATATATATATGTATACACCTGTGCAAAAGTTAAGCACCACCATATTTTTACGCACATGCGAGGGTATATTCATGTGCTATGAAGAAAGCAATAGCATAAACATTTATGTACCCATCCATCTTAGTGCAAGAGGTAATAATGCAACTAGAGGAAGGCTGATTATGATGGTGGGGAAACACTGTATGTTTTTGTTTGAACTTGAAAACGAGGCCTGAATATGGTTACGTTGACACAACTGACAACTATTGCCCTACAGTTGACACACGTGGCTAGATTGTCATTAATGGTGTCTGAAAACGAAGTTTAACATCTGTGCACGAGTTTGAGACTGTCATTATTAATACCGGGTATATCCACCTTGTGCCTGGATGACGGCCTGGACACGACGTCTCATGCTGGTCACCAACCGACTGATATGCCATTGTGGTATTCGTTGCCATTCAAGATGGAGTGCGTCTGTTACTTCCTGTAGGTTCTGCACAGGAGGATCCCTCCTTCTCACCATGTTTCCCAGAATGTCCCAGATATGCTCAATAGGGTTCATGTCAGGGCTCCTTGCTGGCCATGGTAGGGTTTCGATGGCATTCTGGCGGAGGTATTCATGCACAGCTCTAGCACGATGTGGTCGGGCGTTGTCATCCATGAATATAGGGTGGGTTCCAGGTGCATGATTTACAAAATGAGGGACCACAACTCTATCCAGTATGGAATCTTGATATCTTTGTCCATTTAGTGTTCCAGGTACAGTCAACAGATCCAGCTTACAATCAAATGAGATGCACCCCCATATCATAACGGAACCTCCACCAAATGGAACTTCTTCCATGATGTTACGTTGGTCGTACGCTGTGCGTCTGGACCTCCATACACGAGTTCGACCATCTGTGGCATGAAGCAGGAACCGACTTTCATCGGACCAGTGTACCCGTCTCCAGGATCTCATGTTCCAGTGTCTTCTTTCGTTGCACCACCTCAGACGCTCCTCTTTGTGGTGTGCAGTGAGGAGAGGACGTCTGACAGGTCTCCTAGCTTTCAAGCCAGCAGCATACAGTCTCCTTTTGACGGTAGACATTGACACTCTATTGCGCGTTTCCCATTGCTGGCTGAGCACGCTGCTGTTGGTGAATGGAGATCTCCTAACAAGGCGTACTAGGGCTCGATCATCACGGGCAGTAGTCTTCTTCGGTCTTCCAGATCTAGGCCTGTCCTTCACCTCGTTAGTTTGCCCATGTTTTGCAATCAAGCGACTGATTACAGTATGGTTAATGTTCAGCTGTCTGCCAATCTCTCTGCATGACATACCAGTGGTATGCATGCCTATGATTTGCCATTTCACACGATCACTTAACCTTCATCTTGCCATAGCGGTTCACAATCAAGAGCTAATTCTCCCTGTACAAATAAACCACGGTCATGAACACAAAATTCCTAATCTTGTCGCCTAAATCTGTATGTAATGTTCTACACCTCAAACTGGACTTTTACATAACTGAACACGTGTGCTGTTTCCCGCCACGCACGGACATCAAGCGGCGTGAAGTCATGCATGCATGTGCATTTCGTACTTGGAATTATGTCAGCTAACGCGGGGACAAAAAGTATGGCAGCCTAGTTGTACCATCATGTTTCTACGTTCTATTGTTTTTGCTGGTGCTTAACTTTTGCACAGGTGTATATGTATCAGAAAAAGTATAGGGCCCAGGACACTTCATTTGGACACACCTCTATCCAGCCTGATGTTGCGTCATTGATCCATAGGGGCATGATTGTTACACACATGATATTTGACCTCATTTTGAAATGATTGGGTAGCAACTAGTATACTGGGTACGACCACTTGGGGCTCGTTTTGGCGACTGACTGGGTCAGTCAATTTGATGACCTGGTTCAAACCATGAAGCAGAAACACCGTTTATGCAAACTGGCAACTTTGCCAATCATAATTTTACCCCAATGTGCGTAACCCACAAGCATTCTAAATTTTAGCCATTAATTTGATAATATTTCGATTCAGACTTTAATTTCAGTCTACACAAATGCAGACGACGGTACCGTATCCAATAAAACTATTGACGAAATTTCATCACTGAAATAAGTTGTAAAACAACTACGTTCATTTGATTAGTAAATGAAAAGTGTCATCACCAGACTTTTGCGATCAAAATAAATCGGAATTGTAGTTTGCATATGACATATCATAGGTTTTTCTATATTGAACCTTATTTTTTTTAAATAACACAATAAACAACTACTAATCGCATAAAACACTGGTTGTTTAGGTTGAATTTTCAAGCCGTCTTAAAATTTATTAACCAATATACATACCCAGCAGGCACATGACATTGTTTCAACATTGAAATAACGTCATGACGTGATTTCAACATGGATTCAACATTGAAACAACGCAATGTGCCTGCTGGGTAGTGACTAATCATGGAGTAGGCGGCATACAGCAGCTGGCCCCCTGATTAGTCAGGTGTTAAGGCTGTAGGTGGCATACTGCAGCTGACACCCTGATTAGTCAGGTGTTAAGGCTGCAGATGGCATACAGCAGCTGACACCCTGATTAGTCAGGTGTTAAGGCTGTAGGTGGCATACTGCAGCTGACACCCTGATTAGTCAGGTGTTAAGGCTGTAGGTGGCATACAGCAGCTAGCCCCATGATTAGTCAGGTGTTAAGGCTGTAGGTGGCATACAGCAGCTGACACCCTGATTAGTCAGGTGTTAAGGTTGTAGGTGACATACAGCAGCTAGCCCCTGATTAGTCAGGTGTTAAGGCTGTAGGTGGCATACAGCAGCTGGCCCCCTGATTAGTCAGGTGTTAAGGCTGTAGGTGGCATACCGCAGCTGGCACCCTGATTAGTCAGGTGTTAAGGCTGTAGGTGGCATACAGCAGCTGGCCCCCTGATTAGTCAGGTGTTATGGCTGTAGGTGGCATACAGCAGCTGACACCCTGATTAGTCAGGTGTTAAGGCTGTAGGTGGCATACCGCAGCTGGCACCCTGATTAGTCAGGTGTTAAGGCTGTAGGTGGCATACAGCAGCTGGCCCCCTGATTAGTCAGGTGTTAAGGCTGTAGGTGGCATACAGCAGCTGACACCCTGATTAGTCAGGTGTTAAGGCTGTAGGTGGCATAGAGCAGCTGGCACCCTGATTAGTCAGGTGTTAAGGCTGTAGGCGGCATACCGCAGCTGGCACCCTGATTAGTCAGGTGTTAAGGCTGTAGGTGGCATACAGCAGCTGACACCCTGATTAGTCAGGTGTTAAGGCTGTAGGTGGCATAGAGCAGCTGGCACCCTGATTAGTCAGGTGTTAAGGCTGTAGGCGGCATACCGCAGCTGGCACCCTGATTAGTCAGGTGTTAAGGCTGTAGGTGGCATACCGCAGCTGGCACCCTGATTAGTCAGGTGTTATGGCTGTAGGTGGCATACAGCAGCTGACACCCTGATTAGTCAGGTGTTAAGGCTGTAGGTGGCATACCGCAGCTGGCACCCTGATTAGTCAGGTGTTAAGGCTGTAGGTGGCATACAGCAGCTGACACCCTGATTAGTCAGGTGTTAAGGCTGTAGGTGGCATACAGCAGCTGACACCCTGATTAGTCAGGTGTTAAGGCTGTAGGTGGCATAGAGCAGCTGGCACCCTGATTAGTCAGGTGTTACGGCTGTAGGCGGCATACCGCAGCTGGCACCCTGATTAGTCAGGTGTTAAGGCTGTAGGCGGCATACAGCAGCTGACGGCCTTACACCACCATCCCTATAGTTCAGGTTTCTTGAAATCAAATACACACTAGTACACACACAATTTACCAAATATTGAAATCAATGTACATATATATATATACATATTAATATAATAAATTGTATGTATATCCTGTAAATAGATTTTAAAAAACGTTAAAAAAATTGCAGCAAATATATATATAGGATGGGGTACTAATAGTCAATCAAACCGTGGTAGTTAACGAAAACTGGTGATTTAACGGAAACTTTTAAAGGAAATACTCCACAACACTATAAGCAATTGGTAGTGTCAGGTAGCTTTAAGTTTTCTTTTTATACATATAATTCATATTCTGAATGTCATAACAAGTATCCCACATAATCAATTTTAAATTGCCATGGCATGATCAAATTTAACCACTTTCAAGTTGAGGAGGGGGTTTATCAAACCGCGGTAACATGACACAGTGGTCAGTAAAAATGTCTGTAGGGCATTAAGGTCACTATAAAGAAAAGCAATGGTAAAATAAGTTTATCTAGCTGAGACACACTTCACTTTTAATTGGTTTCTGCTTAGTTTTCTCTGTTTAAATATGGATTTAAAGATACATGTACCCTTGCTAAAGATTAAGGATGGCACCCATTTTGAAGCTCAAATCACATGATCCGAAGACAAATTTACAAGTTGTGGCGTAGCTATTTCATTTATTTATTAAATATTTTACGTGGAAGTAAAGAATGAATCTACAATTATTGTGTGTTAAAAGTTTTCCAATCCAACAAGTAGTTTGTCAATAGGACATGCTTAAAAATAGATACCACGGTTTGATGACACCAAACCCCCCCCCCCCCCCCCCCATCCATATATTTGTAAATACAGACGTCTTCACACTTCGCAACTTGCGCAACAAAATCAGTGACAACAGAGCCCATTTAAGTAGAATGAGGATATGCCATCTACGGCCTCCGGAAGTCAACACAGATGATCAATAAGCATTGCCCAGCAGGCACACAATATAGTTTCAACGTTGAAATGATGTTGAAACGTGTGTCCGCAGGGTGGTAACAACGAACCGAGATCAAAACTCAGTTCCTGGTTCGACAAATAAATCTTGCACTTCCGGGACGTCAAAACCCATGAACCACTCGCGAAACAAAACCCTAGGCAACACCTAATTTCATATTATTGCGACCTATTAATGACGTCATCACGATAAAAACACTTCACCTGGGCGGGGATTTCAATGCAGGGGAAATTGATTGGCACACCAACTCAGTAAAACCAGGAGCTCATAAAGCTGGTGTATGTCTTAACCTTTTGGAAATTCAAAACAAATACTCACTTTCACAGTTACAGCTCGAGCCAACAAGAGAAAACAATAACCTCGACCTATTCTTCACCAATAACCCTTCTCTTATCAAAACAATTCAGACTGCCCCATGGGTTGGAGATCACCACATGGTTATAACTGACTGTGATGTTAAACCACAGTATGCCAAGTTCAAACAGAGATCAGTACCACAGTACAAGAAAGCAGAACGGGCAAAAGTGCGAGAAGAAGGCACACAGCTACACCACACGATCCTTGAACAAAATATCTTCCACCAGAGATGAGTAGATGAGAACTGGAACCTTTTTAAAGAGGGGCTAATGGGTATCATCCAGAAACATATCCCACATAAGAACATCAAGGGAAACAACAACTTACCATGTGGGTAAATGACTTTGTAAAGAAAGCCATCAAGAAAAAGCACAAGCTTTTCTATGCAATGAAATGTAAGCACAGTGAGGAAAGCGTCACAAAGTACAAAGAACAGAAAAAACATGTTCGGAGGTTGATAAACCAATTGGAATGGCAATACCTCGACCAAATCCGTAACCTCAGCCTGTAAGAAAACAACACAAAATCATTCTGGCGCTCTATCAAATCACAAAAGACAGACAACATTGGAATATCCCCCATTCGAGCAAATGGCAAACTTAATGCATACTCTAAACTGAAAGCTCAGCTCTTGAACAACCAATTTAAGTCAATATTTACGCAGGAAGAGCAAAGCCAAATTCCAGAACCATCAGGAGATTCGAAACCAAGTATAGCTGATCTACACATAGACGTAGCCGGTGTAAGAACGCTGCTCAGCAGAATAAACCCAAACAAAGCCAGCGGTCCAGATGTTATCCCAAACCGCGTACTCAAGGAAACAGCTCAAGAGATAGCACCAATACTGACAGCAATCTTTCAACAGTCGCTTAACATAGGTCAACTCCCATCTGATTGGAAACCAGCTTACATTACACCAGTTTTCAAGAAAGGTGACAGGCATGCAAGTGAAAACTACCGTCCTCTATTACTCATACATGTCTGTAGTAAACTTTTGGAACATGTGATTTGTCGACACATTTTGGAACATTTGGATTTTGGAAACACACAACATCCTAACAAGTGTCCAAACTGGATTCCGCAGAGGACATTTCCTGTGAAACACAGCTCCTGACGACTGCACATGACTTGCTACAACTCCATTATAAGAATGTGCAGTTTGATGTCACTATCCTAGACTTTGGCAAGGCATTTGATACTGTGCCCCACCAAAGATTGTTGAAAAAACTCAATCACTAAGGTGTCAGGGACAACATCCTCATTTGGATTCTAGAATTCCTATGCCACCAAACTCAGGAGGTAATTGTTGAAGGAGAGCACCCTGACAGTGTATCAGTTGATTCAGGAGTACCTCAGGGAACCGTATTGGGTCCACTACTATTCCTGTTGCATATAAATGACCTTCTGAATGCATTTTCATCACAAGTTCATCTTTTTGCTGATGACTGCTTCCTTTACTGTGCCATCAAGATCAGCACATCCTACAACAAGATTTATGTAACCTTCAGTCCTGGGCTGACACCTGCTGTATGAGATTTAATGCAAAGAAGTGTTACATCCTACAATCAACCAGGAAAGCCAAGCCTTGTTCATATTTCTATGAAATTAATGGCCACACTCCTTGAAGCTGACTCATATCCATACCTCGGTGTGACATTCTCCCAAAGCGAACAGTACCCTTGGATTCATTAAACGCAACCTCAAATATGCAACGAAATCACTGAAAGCCATGGCATACAAATCACTTGTTAGATCAAAGCTATAATATGGTTGTACCATCTGGGATCCCTACCTGAAGAAAAACATTGACAAAATTGAGATGATCCAACGACGTGCAGCACGACTTGTCTGTAATGATTACCACAGAAACAGCAGTGTTAGAGACATGCTCACGACACTTAACTGGCCTACACTACAAGATCGTTGAAAACAAAGACCTATCCAGACACTACAGAAAATATTGACATGAAACAGCGCTCTACCAAAAGACCAATTCATCACTATAGGACCAACTCGTACGCGCTGCAGAAACAACGTAAAACTATCTGTCTACCGAACATCAATAGAGGAATTCCGGAAAACATTTTTTCCGCTCACCATCATTGATTGGAATGCCTGCAGTCAGACCAAAATTGACACCATTTGTGTCGGGGTCGCAGCGCAACAGGAGTCCAACTAAGCTCTCTCGCTTCCTGTGTTATTATATCCTATGGTACCCACATATTGCGCACGTTTGAGTTATCGGCTTCTAACAAATAGTCTGGGCAAAAATTTCAATTGTTGGATAAATATAAGAAACTTGTATAGGTTTTTATTCACCTGTATGAAACTTGACTTTTTAATTATCTGTCTAACTAAAATACAGCCCCAAAAGAGCAGTTACCAAATTCAATGGCGTACCCTCTTTTTGCGTACTGGCAAAGTATGTTTTGCAGCATATGCTACCACACCTTCTTCATGATACTGTGATGACCCGAAATCGAGTATTGTCCCTTTAAAATATGTTTTACATAAGCGCATTGTTACTGCAGCTTAACCAGTGATAACATATGTATCTAGTGAAAAAGATATAGGTGTCATAATAGACGATAAACTATGCTTCGATGAACATATACATGGAAAAATAAGCAAATCTAACCAAATAATGGGACTGATTAGGAGACCATTTGACTATCTAGATAAAGAAAACTTTAAACATCTCTACAAATCTCTTGTTAGGCCACATATTGAATACGCTAATGTGGTTTGGGCTCCATATCTGAAAAAGCACATAAATGCAATCGAAAATGTCCAAAGACGGGCAACCAAACTTGTTCCTGGTATGCGTAATCTACCATATCACGTACGCCTCCAAAAGTTAAAGTTACCAACATTAGTATTTAGAAGATTGCGTGGCGACATGATCGAGTTATATAAAATTCTTAGCAATAAATATGACCAAGTTACTGCAGACCTTATTGAGCGACAAGACACAAATAGCATAACTCGAGGCCACAGCCTAAAAATTAAGAAAATAAGACCAAGACTCAATATACGAGTTTTCTTTCCCGTTGCGCTGTACTGATCAATGGAATAAACTACCCGAATCCGTTATCAGCGCCCCCTCAGTGAATTCTTTCAAAGCTAGACTAGACAAGCTATGGGAAAGTCATCCATTGCGCTATAACTACGACTGTGAACCCATCTGTAATATTTATACTCCAGAATCATTATAACATAGCCAATGTATAATTGTTAATAACAACGTAATAACATTAAAATGAACCATAAATATATGCAGCCCATTCCTGACATTAGAGGCTTGTTGACGCCTGCTGTCAGTGGAGGATTCGTGTAAGTTCGTGTAAGTATCATATTTGAAAGGTCAGTTTGACAAATGGTGACCATGAATGCGTAAAAATGTCTGTATTATTTTTAAAGGGAAAAAATGTCATCTGAATCTATTTAATTATGAAATAGATACAAATCCTTTATGCCTTTGGGAATTTTTTTGTGATAGTTATATGAAAATTGTGAAATAATATGACAGTTTCAGAAATCAACAGCACTCCTTTAAAGGTATATACTATGGGTACCGAAGTTCGTGAATCTAAGCAAGTAATGGTCTCGTGAAAGAAAACTCTTAAACAGATCTGCGCAAAAATTTAACACAATGTAAAATAACACTTCCGAATACAAATGCAAAAATTTCAGCACAAAACTTCCAAGCATTTGAACTGACCCACCTCACCAGATTATGTGTGAAATAGCGGTACCGAATTTCGTGAATTGGTGATTATGCATCTTCAGCTGTCTGGTATATGCTTGTAAATCCTTAAATATCACGGTATTGGTTTGTTGAATGTTTCAACTGCTAATTTTTCCCGTTTTAACCCATAAATTAGTCCTACAAATGAATGTATAAACTATAAAAGCAGTTGATACATTTGAAGAGATGAAAAAATGGATGCCGCTTTCGTTAGGTAGTGATGTCACATGAAATTCATAAATATTAATGAGCTGAAGAAATGAACTAACGTTAGGGTCTTTAAAACATGTTCAGCAGGCATAAAGGGAAAAATAAAAACATTTTGATTGTTAAAAAAAAGAAGTGTGCACTTTATGTTAATTTTGATATTTTGGTAAATCATTGATAAGGAATCTTGTACTTCCTCTAGAGCCTCTCCAATAGACGTGCTACCATCAATCAGTCTAATCCGACGCGGCGGGAAAATGTAACCAAAGCAGGTGGTAACTTTGGATTGTGAAAATTGCTCATTTTAGGTGCTAAATAAGCGCAAGTAAGTAATCTAAGAAAGTGCATTAAGGAATCTTGCAATTTTCATCACTACCATCAGTAATTGTATGAAGTTTCTTGTTTTGACCGTATTTTGCTCAAAACTTCGTCAAAAGGTTCAGAACTGTCAATCAAAAAGTGGCTACTGTGTAGATGCATTTCATGCAACGTTACATCATAGAACAAGAGCGATAAAAACAAATTCACGAATTTCGGTACTCACGAATTTAAGCAACTCGCCCATACTGACAAGTAGTTTCACAATCTCAAGCGGAGAAAATCCTGCATGAGTAAAATGAATACCTGTATTTTGGCATGTAAATCAATGTGTGCGTGTCGATCGTGAAGGACTCTCACAAGAGTTTGAACGCGTATGCGCAAGGAGAGGGGATGCGCAAATACAGGGAACACAATGATACACATTGTGGTCAAACGCAGTATTTTAATCAGATTCAGATTTCTTTTCGAAAACCGGTGTCAATGATATCTTTGATTCTTTGACTTTAGTAAAATACAAACCTGGCAAATTTCAAACAGTGTGATGCATATAACAATGAATAGTTGTAATTTGTATCTGGACATTTTAAAGGTTGACGGAGATGTCATTTTCTTGTGACTGATGACTGACAGATAGCGGCAGAATGTGTCCTGATATTGTACTTCCAGGTAGGGCTGAGCCATATAGGCCATTTTCTGGTGACGTCAGCGTACCGCGCAATCGCGCACTCCCGCAAGTTGGTTGGAAAAATAAACTCCGCGCGTGGTGGTTTGTTGTGAGTAAACAACTACATAGGCCTAATAGCCGCACAGATTCCCATTGAAAAATGAAGAGCGGTTGTTTTAATTGAATGTCATACCGTATATATATCATGTCAATGGGATTACATAAATTTATCCATCATTCATATGCCACGCTTACACAATCACTAAATCAAGTAGTTTTTAAATAACTTAAACATTATAGTGAAAGTATGCCTAGGAATTTTTTTTAATGATTTCTGTGGCTATAATCAAATCAAATCAAATCAAATCAAAGAGTATTTAGTTGACAGTAACATTTTTTTTACATAATTGAGTCCAGGTTGCCCACCAAAGGCGCAACCTATAATTCTCGTTGGTAGTGGTAGTAGTAGCTTCAGTGGCAGTAGCACTGTTGGTGGTGGCTATTTTTGTGTGGTGTTGGCAATGCTATTTATGCGGATCCTAGTATGTGTTGATTATGTAATTTTTTTATTGCTTTCTTGAATGATTTTGCTGTTAAAATGTTGTCATGTGTTCCCTGGTTTGTACTATTCTTTAATTTATTGGCTGCAATAGATATTCTGTTTTTCCCTATGTCTGTTCGTGAATATTCAACATGTAGACTATGTCTTGTTCTTGTGTTATGTTGGCGAATACTGATGTTGTGTGTGAAGTATGGGGGGTGATGGATTTGGGGAGGGCATTGTGATGAGTCCTTAATAATAGTAAGCTATTTGTGATTTTCCGATGTCTTTGAGTTTATGCAGTTTTTCAGTTTTAAAAATGGTTTGGCATTCTACTGGATTAGCGAATAGTTTAATGCTTTTTCTGGAGACTGAATTTTGGATAATTTATTTTTGTGCATGTTAGTCCAAACAACAAAAAGTGTGTGCGTGCATGCGTGCAAGCGCATGTTGAGAGCGGGGAGAGGGGGCTGCGTGAGTGTGGGGGGGGGGGGCAAGCCAGCTGTAATCTGGTGGGTCAGGGAGGGCATCCTCCTCAGAAAAATAATATTGAAATCTATCTGATATTCTGAGATAGCATCTTTATTTGGGTATGGTGACTGTTATGGAATTTTAGACATACGACTCTGTGAGTGTGTGTGTATGTGCGTGCGTGCGTGCGTGCGTGCGTGCGTGCATGCGTGTGTGAGTGTGTGCGTGCGTGCGTGCGTGCGTGTGTGTAGCTTGCCGGTTAGTGTCGGGCCATTCCAGTGTAGTACGTTGACTCGGCACGCCACAAGTGCATGACGAGTGATGACGCTGGTTAGCATCCGGTCTCGGGGTGACGGACCTTGTACGAGACTGCCCTGCGGAAAACGAAAAACAACTCCTAAGGCCGGTGGAACACAATCATTCCGGTGGGGCCGTGCGATCATTGTCGCGAACAGTAAACACAACCGTCTCATCCCACGAGTTTGTGTCACCAGTATGCCTGTCCATAGCAATTTCGTGATCTATGGACTTACAAGATTTGATTTGGTGACCTAAAAATATAAGTCTATACAATGAGTTTACCTAAACAATTATAAATGTGCTAGATAATACTACAGTAAGAGCATACAAAAATACGAGACATAGAGACAGGTAGATGAACTTTTAAAAATGGGCCTTCTGGAGGTACCACACAGACTCATAGGTCCGCAGAGGTATCCCCGCAAGGGAGGCTCCCATAGTGTGTGTGTTGTAATATTTGAGGCGTTTATATGCTAGTTCCCAATGCTAGGGTCTAGACTCACGCCTGGCCTTTATGGTTTCTGTTGAATTCTTGTGAATTCTTGTGACGTCGGTTTGTGCATTAGCTTGTGTCTCTCTCTGTGTGTGTGTGTGTGTTGATCGTTGTCTCTCGATTTTGTCTCATGTTGCTGTTCTTTTCCATGGCTTTTTTTGTTGCTCCTCATGCTTGGGCGTGTGTAATGGGGATGGCCTAACCTGGACCTAACAGGGGTGGGTAAGGGATGGGGTAGGTGTTGGGTCGGGGGAGGTGCGTACGGTCTTATGACCTGATGCACCCAAGGGGGGGGGGGCTTTAGGTCAAAGACCTCCCGGCCCCTTTGGGGGGAGTGGGGAGGTTGGCGTGTGGGGTCTTTCGGGTCCTGGGACCCATTTGGTCTTCTGGCCATCATCCGAGCAGGCACCAGCGCGCACTTGTTTGATTTTGATTGGTTAGGTAGCCCGTATGGTGACTGTGTCCGTCCGAGGACGAACTCGGTCAGTCATCCGGGTTACATCCCTCCATAGTCCCCTCGAAAATTCCGAAAGATTCTAATTCTAGCAATTTGGTTTTGGTTTTGTAATCCGTATGTTGCGTGGTTCCATCCGAGGAGGGATCCATTCAGCATCCGGTTTACTTTGACTATGCCGAAATTTCTTGCCTACCTAACCCTAGCTCACGTTCACACAGTGATGGGCACTGTGTGACGGGACCTCAGTTTAAAGTCCCATCCGAGAAGACTGCTCCCATACACGAGACTTAACTATTTAACTTAATATAAGTTATTATACCTCTAAGCTGAAAGGAAAAAGGTTATCTCGGACGAAAAGTGATGTGCCTCACGCGGGCACTGCTCCTAGTGCAAGCTTTGGGTGAGGAGTAGTATCCTGGCATGGACCGGCATCGCTGAATCCTTGCGAGAGGCAAGTGCCTCGCACGGGCCTCCGTCTCGGGAAGGTGTCACCACTGCCTCAAGCGGGAGAAGAATGATGGGCAAAAAATGGGCCTACTCTAATATTTCAATCAAAAATACTTTAGAAAGACAAGACCATACCTAGTGAGATTATGACTATAGGGGTGCGTACACTTTTTCCCGGGAAGACGGGATGGGGGATTCCCGATGGATTCCCTTGTCACCGTCTTATAATATTCTTGGTTTGCTGTATTAGTAGTTGTCGCTTTATTTCTGCGGGCGTTCTGCTTTGCTTAATTCCGTTTAGTTGTTTTCAGAACAAGAATTATTTTAGGCCGCAACTGGCTGATATCTACCTAGCTATCAGACATGGCTGTCACGGAGAACAGATGCCTCAAGACATCAATCACTAGAGACAGCGCTCATACATCTTGCGTAGCAAGATCTCCGAACTGGATAAGAATCCGGACATCCCACTCCGCAACCACATAAAACATTACAAGACATGGGTTAGATTTCACAAAAGCATTATTAGACCATTTCTCTTATCGTTATGGTGGGGGTAAGAGAGACGAATACCCACCATAAATGTCCTTCCCGCAAGGGCGTGGCAGATCTAAATATCATGCCCAGACCTTTCGACGGAATTCGGTGGGAATGCGTATCTCGCCCATCACTGGGTCCTATGGAACTAACCGTTTTACCTGCCATTAGGTTTATATGCAAGGTGCCAGTTTTGCACTGCGGTGCGGGAGGATTGTCAGTAAATAAAATAATAATTAATACACGTGTGTTCGCAGCGCTTTCCTACATTTGCTTAGAGTGCTAACTACTAAGTATCCGAAGATACTCGGGAATGTGTGTGATACCGCACCCTGCCCATCACCGCTCGGAAACCCCAACAGTTTCCCAGAGCCGGATCAGCCCATGGTGCGGATGGGGACATCCAAACACTTAAGAAGCCACAAGGCTGAGTGGAGCACGAAGAGAGACAAAATCTTACTTATGCGTCTTACCGGAGTGCGGGGCTAGATTATCGCACTACCGGAAGAGAAGAATATATTACACAGTATGTAATGAAGAAAGTGTCTCTAATCATTTCGAACCTATCCTATTGAGCTGAATAGAAAAGGTTTAGACGGTAGCATGCCAGGCTAAACAGAGTTATAGCATGGACAGCGACCTCACTGAAAAATTGGTGGTGGCGGGAGAAAGTGTTGCATATAAAAATGTTGCTGTATAGTGTTTCCTACGTGCACTGCAGTCCTATATTTTCTATGAATAAATAAAACATATGAACAGATGGCCACTGGCCATATATTTACATAATCTAACCAGAACAAACAATACAGTGTCAAATGATTAAGATATATAAATTATTACAGGTTAACGAACCTACAATAGTGAGGTTAGCAACACATTGAGGAAAATGAGAATAATTATCAACAAAGACAGAAATTATAACTATTGGTACTAAGACCGTTACGGTTCCTTTTAGTCATCGAGAGGCAGGCTCCATCCAATCATTGTTCGAGCAACAGCCAATCAGCGCGCATCTAATAATAGCGCAGTCGAACGTTCTAGAACATTCTAGGAGTTTGCGTCCACGTGGTTATGACGTCACGGCAATATTTTGAAAATAATCATGAAGAGTTTTCCCTGGATAACTCAGCCATTTCTCAACCGATTCTGAAATGGTTTACAGATTTGAAAAGCCTGTTGAATTCTGGTCTTGATTAATGCCAGATTTAACGGGAACAGACAATCAATAGGGATTACAAGGTACCATCTCGATAAACTAAAAGCGCCATCCTATCTAGGTCGTAACTACGCGCTCCATATAAACAGCGTCCCAGCACGCGCATGCGCATCATGCGCTTTAACGAACGTAGTAATTTTTGACACACCATCTCTCCCATAGGCCTATATACGCCTATGGCTCTACCCAGAGGTGCGTGTTCAGGAAACGAATCCAGAACGGGCGATGCGTACCCAGCTCAGCTGGTACGGCCGCATCCGACCGGTCGATCCAAACTACGTGTGTGTGTGTGTGTGCGTGCGTGTGTGCGTGCGTGCATGCATGCGTGCATGTGTGCGTGCATGCGCACGCGCATGCTTGAGGGTGGGGGTGGTGCGGGGGGCGGGGGGGGGGGGGTTGGGGTGACAAAGAAATATCTTCACCCCTGCTCCAAAAGTGTGGGACAATACCAATTGCCCCATTGCCTACCTCTTCCCACTCCTATTAGCATGTATTCCACGCACATCCACACATAAGTCCGTATATACTGAGTTGCATAGCCTACCTTGTCTTATCATTAACTCAGCTAAGATGAAGCACTTTATTTGACGTAAAATTTCCACACTTGGTGTTGTAGGAATGTTCATTTCCACCACCACACACACACCTTCAAGCACCCACTGATTTTTGTAAATTGGTTGCCGTGTTAGACTACTGGGCTGTTGGACCATGTGCTGACAGGGGCAGATTTAATATTGTGGAGGACCCTGGGCAATAATTAGGGTGTGGTGGCGGCCTGAGAGTGATGTCTCTCTCACATATGCGGATGGGGTGGGGGGGGGGGGGGCTTGCAGGATCACTCCCACCACACACACCCCCACACACCCCTCCCCAACCCCGGAGAAAATTAAAAATTAAATGCTCTGAAAAACAATTTAAATGGCTTCTCTGTGCATCTAATTTTCAATTCTCTCTGGGGTGGGGGTCGTTGGGGTGGGAGAAAGGTCCCCCACCCACCCATCTGTGGGAGGGGACACGCTGCCACTAACTGCATTTTGAGTGATAAATAACATTTTATTTTACACACAATAATTTTCACTTCCCATCACTATTTCTTGGTGGAGAGCCCCATAGAAATTTTCAAATTTGATTTTAGTGGAGGCCCCTCATTTGGCCCCTGGGCGACTGTCCAGTCCTAAATACGGCTTTGACTACTGGCGTTACCCCTATTACTGATAATGTGTACGCCATCAAACTTTTTCTAATTATACTCTCCTGGGGAGTCAATGAGATACACAGGCTTACAGGTGACATACATGTGTAAATATAATTTATCGGCGGACACAGAGAGATATTTAGATCACAGCCAGTCTGCATGTTTTAAGGATCCTTCTCATCACATCTTTATTTCGTTTCATTTCCCAAAAGAATATAACCATTAAACCAAACAGATATAACAATTAAACATAGTTGATGCACAAATTTATGTATATAAAAATGTGAGCACGTTTATTTTGCCAACGAGCTATAATGTGCATGCGCATATGACGTCACCAAAACAACAACAGGAAAAGGGCCTATATTACCGATACCATATTTAAAACCGATATCACGCACTGAAGGTTTCAAAACTGCTTATAAAATAATATGAAAATAGGCGTTGCCTATATGCGACCGCAGACACCATTTATTGCTTAAATAAATAGGACGAATTGTATATGGTCAAAATGTCATAAATACGTATGCCCATGTATAATACATTTGAAGCTAATTTTTTATCATACTTGGAGGGCATTCCGGTAAGTCCAGTCCCACGATATTCACAACAATGCGTATGCCCATTGTCAGTGATATCCGCCCGCATTGTTGCATTTTTTACCATTAAGTATTTGCGCCAGTCCAATGACATTATAAAATTTGTACTGACATATCGCGGTGCTCCTTGCAATTTGGGGAAATACAAACAAATTCATAGTAACTATGACGTCATAATGAAATGTCGTCCGCTAGAATTTTTAGATCGCGTTTATCCAAACATAAGTGTAGCGGGGATCGACCAGTCAGGTACGAACCGTTTCAGCTAGTCTGGGTGCGGGATGGCCAGGCCGGGTACATTCCAAGCACGCCCCCCCCCCCCCCCTGGGTAGGACAATACGCATGTGTAGAGCCGATTATGAGAGGAACGTAAAATGACTAAGTCCGTGAGATCGTGTTGGGCAGAAAAAGCATCTCATACAGTACTGAATTGTTACTCGTAATCATTTTAGATTGCATCTGTCTCGCCGGTCTTGGTCTGGATCATGACCAAAATGAAGCGAGGATTACAAATCACTTTACCATTTTAAAATCGGTTAAGAATTGGCCGAGTTATGGCTAAATGAGCCAGCTTATTCTATTTTCAAAATATTGAACCCAATGGACTTAGCGCATGTATACTCTCAGTGCGTGGGTACTATAGCGTGCCACATGACCTGCTTCCTTGCCTCTGAAGTGCGCTCGCTGATTGTCTGTGGCGTTCCATCTGTGACACCACAGGCAGTATATAAGTGGTCGAAAAATCAGATTCTCCAGCGGTCAGGTGGTCTGAGAGGACAAAACGATATAGTACAGCTTGCTACAGCAGATACTGACAGCTGCTGTGGCGCCATTCAGTTTTCAGAATTCGTCATCTCTAGAGTACAAGCCACCACATCCGCAACCGCCAGTTTTTGGAGCTCCCAGAAGATATAATCCGGGGGCAATAATCAAAGTAAAGTCAGGTATCCCAAGCCACTACTTCCGCAAATGGACCTTTCATGTGGATGGAACTTTTGGCCTCGATGTAGCTCGTCGTCCAGTATGTGGGGCAAGTGACGTGCTCTGTGATGACTCGCCAGATCTGTGGTGTCACGCAACCAGTCGTGGAAATTTATCCTCACAACATGCATTAGCCTTTTGACATTTTCGACCAAAATTATGGGAACATTGTTTGATGCATCATGTGAGCTATTCGATGCATCTCGTCTTGTGAACCATCAGAATGCATTCGCATTAAATAACATTCATCCATAGCCCTTCAAGAACTATAAGGCACATTTATAACTTACGCACCAGTACGGAACTTTTAGACCACTCAGTTAAATTAATAACTTTTCCTGTGTACTTGACCATCTACTAGCCATCTTCCTCCACGAAGGTTCGTCTTCACTTTTCCTGAGAGTGAGCCATATCCGTTGTGTGCCTGCAGTATTTTCCTAGCAGCTAACCTCCGCATCGTGCCATCTCACGTTCCAATTGTGTTAGGCCTCAACTATTGTGAATATGGGACTTCTTCCATACTTATGACTAATAGGTACTCTTTTTATTATATTATTATTGTATTACTTTTTATGTAACAGGTACTGATGACTAATATGTACTGCCCGGTCATTTGAGAATGCTTTTTATAGTTTATTATTATGTATATATTATCCTCATTTTTTGTGCTCAAGTAGTAGTGTCGGTAGTAAAATGATACCACCGTCCTCAACTGGCCGCCGTTCGGCGATCCGCGGCTGCCACCGCCCTGTCAATCCCTGGGGCATAGGTTGTTGAGAGGGAGGTAGTATCACACTACTTGAACGCCCATTTAGAGCCAAGGTCTTGACGTGATGTCATGCGGTAACGACGGGTAAAGAGTAATACTGTCATGAAACAAAAATAAATAAAAATAAAATAAATAAAATAAAAACTAAAAAAAACCTTTAAAACTCCCGCACCACCTCTTCGGGAGAACCCCCGCTTATTATCGCCGGCCTCGCTCTCTCTATCTCTGCGGGGTTTTTTCAGTGGTTCTCCGTTGCTCAGTACTGTCGACTTGGTACCACCATCTTTTTATTTGACTTTTTACTTTTGAGATTTGAACCATGGTTTTTTGTTTAGAATTCAGCACTGTTATCAACCGATAATTAGATTACAAATAATGATACTAATTTTTGTGCAATAATAGTAACACCCTGGTAACTACACTTGTGCAATAATAGCAAACATCAATGCCCGCTATCTCATTGCCCTATACACATCGACGCTAGTGGAGAGGGTCTTGCATATTGTTTGTGAGTTAATCTGTCAGTCTGTTCATGGCTATATCTCGCAAAACTATAGCGTGATTTGTCCGAAATCCTAACCCTGGAATATGTTACCGCTATAGCCGTCAAAATATTCAACAGTCTATTTATCAAATTGTAAATAAATTTTCATATTTAGTCTTTCTGATTCTGCGCATTACTGTGAAATCGCTGATACGTGTTATCTCGATGACTATCTGTATGCAAGGGAGGTAACTCGTCTTTCATCTGTTCTTCATATTTCTTGTATTTAAATGCCTGTATTTTTCTATTTCCAGGTTTAGTGTTTCTGTTTCTCTGGAACAGATTTTTTCCTCTTGTACCTCTCTGTTTTCTCTCGCTTTGCTGTTATAGCCACTAGGGCTTTGCAGCTATTAATTATTTAATTGTATCAAATTTCCTGTATCTTTGTGATTAAGTATTTCTCTTGGCTATTTTTACAATTAGTTTTGTCTTTGTGAATACATAACTTATCAGCATTATTTAGTAACACATACATGGCCTAGAGAGTAAGTGCGGTGTATCATTCACTTTTAAAATTGTAAAATCACAGGTTCAAATCCTGTTATTAGCAAAAGGTAAACATGTCTCGCAGTCATTGAAAGTCAAGAATAGTAGCTGCTATGCGCTAACACCTAATTAGACGCATCATCCATTGGTATATCGGCAATCATACATGCACGGGACATTATGTGTAAACCCTCAACTATGTGTAAACGCTCATCTACAAACAATATTACACACAATGGGCTGGCCTGTAGAGCTATGGTCATGCATGCATGATGTAGGCTGTGCGGCCCGACGAGAAAAAGTACCCGGGCCATTGTGTGATATGAGCAACTATGCAGATCGAAATCTTGAGAAATGGAGGGGAAGCTCAGGGATCCCAACATTCCGCTCGTCATTTCCACTAACATGCCTTACGCGTTATCCGATGACTGTGATAGCGATGGACAAACTCTTCAAGTATATGAATTATTTAGAAATGGTTTGCAGTTTTGATGTGGATGCTGCTATCGAGTTGGAACAAGAGTTGAAACAAGAAATAATGTAGTGATCCCTCGCCAACCTCTCATTGCATGCACTACTCCCACGTATCAGCTCCTGAACATCGACCACATCTCACACATGTAGCGCAGCAATGATACTAATACATGGCCGAGATAGTTAACGCATTAGATCCACGTTTTTGTGTTTATTGGCAAACTAAAAATCACAGGTTCAAATCCCACTATTAGCATTTGTGGATAACTCGGCCATTTCTGCTCCGATTTTAAAATGGTAAACAGTTTTGAAATTCTCACTTCGAAACAAGAAATAATCCAGTGATCCTCACCCACCAACCTCTCAACGCGCGCTACTCCCACGTATCAGCTCCTGAACATCGACCGCATCTCACACATGTAGCGCAGCAATGAGAACACATAACTTATCAGCTTTACATATTAATACATGGCCGAGGTAGTTAATGCGTTCGATCCTTATGTTTATAAGCAAGGTTCAAATCTCGCTATTAGCACTTGTGGATAACTCGGCCATTTCTGGTCCGATCTTAAAATGGTAAACAGCTTTGAAATTCTCGCTTCATTCCGGTCCTGATTGGTACCAAAAAACGACGAGAATAAAGTGATTTCTCGGTACAATATAAGCATACACTCTCTCACATATAGTCTCCGTCAGTATCACATGACACGACGGGCCACCCATAGGTACTGATCGCCTTGTGATCCCCACACATAATAGGGTCTGAACACCCTTTTAGAGACAAGCATCCACATCACATCGACACGACGGTCCACCCCACAGGTACTGATCGCCTTGTGATCACCACACATAATAGGTCTGAACGTCCATTTAGAGACAGTCATCCACAGGGACATACCCCATGATTACTGTTGCACAGCTTGGCGAGGTTGCAACGCAATTTGGCTTTAGAGTAGCCTCTAAAGCCAAGAAAGGCGACCTGCTCCAGATGATCGGACAGGCCCGTGCTGAGGAGTCGCAGAAACATCTCTTCCAAGCAATGAAGATGGGAAGGTTTCCAGTGCTTACCAAGACGATCCTTTGAATCCCCACAAGAAAGCGCAGGGGCTCCATGAGCTTCATCAGGTGGACAAGGAGGCGACTGCTAGCTTGTGAGCCAAGACTGTAACGAGGCGGATGATGGACCATCCGCTGGAGCGCTTACCTCCCCTATTCAGGATAGCTAAGCGAATGATGAGGGGGGCCGAGGTCTGAACCCTTAGCCTGGAGCATGAGGCGAGAAGCCGAACACATTCTCGACCACCGTCTCGGCGAAAGGGAGACAGAGGATAGAGGACACTGGTCAGTATGCTGGACATTCTTCAGCGGTCTAGAAGGAGACCTAACAGGCCAGATCATGCAAAAGATCCAGCAGACTGTCCAGAATGCCTTGTAACTCCGCTACACCCATACCTATCGCATCTGTCACATCGAAGACAGTAGGGTGATGCTCTTCCACAAGAATTCTCCAGGGAGCCCGTGGCTGAATACGATAGGAGCAGCTCAGGACTGGGTGACAGCAAGAGAGCAAGCCCACATCGACACAGACAATATTGATTGACCCACCACCAAGTGGACTTTCGTTCGATCAGTCAACGTTGAGGTCAGGGCTGTCATCGACCACAAACCTCTGCTTGGAACAGGCCCCCTTCCAGATTGGCTACGACAGAAGAAGAGTATGACTGCCCTCGACACCTACAGGGACAACATGTGTCTCTGGAGATGTCTAGCAGTCCACCGAGGAGCGAGAGCTGATAGAAGTACAGCTCCTGCACGAGAGCTTGCCACACAGTTTTACGGCAAGACAGTACCTGATGTCCGCAAGACCTCGCTGGATCAGCTGGACAAGGTAGAATTCTTCGCCAAGATCGGGATTCGCGTGTATGAACCAACCGAAGAGGGCACCTGGCACTTGATCAGGCAAGCAGCTCGCTACCGTGACACCATGACCATCGGAGTGTGGGACCACCACGCCTTCTACATCAAGAACATCTCCAAGCTGGCACATACACTAGTCTGCAGTCACTGTCAGCAGAGGTTTACACAGGCATGCAGTCTTCAACGCCATGCTGATCACTGTGCAGGCGGCAAAACAAAAATCGTGTGTCCTGGTGAGAAGGTTGAGGCACCACAGTCTGTGTATGAGAAAGCCTTCTATCCGCCCCAACCATCCAGTTCAGCGGCTATTCGTTGAGTCGAGTATGAGTCGAGAAACAGAGGCATACACATACACCATGTAGAGTGTGGGCACGGTGGCGAGCGTTGGATCGAGGGTGCTCCCGTAGATGGTTATGATCCGACCACCAACACCGTTTACCAGTTCCATGGCTGTCACTGGCATGGGTGTCCACAACACCAGCAAGGTGAGGATGCCAAACAAGGATACCGCAAGACAGTCCTGAGAGAGGAGAAGCTGAGAGCGTCTGGATGCACGCTTGTGGTACAGTTGGAGTGCTGTATAAAATGCTGTCCAAGCGTCCCTAAACGAGTTCTGACTGTCCCATACCCACACTTCATAGTTTACGACTTCGAAGCACTCCTAGATGGTATCAAGACTCATCCTACGGAAACTCCCACGATCGAGAGTACTCACATACCTATCTCTGTGTCAGTTGGCTGCTCCTTAGAGGGCGCCACGAGTGAGCTCACTCACCTCTGCAATCCTGACCCCAAAGAACTGATCAGAGAGTTCATGCTGGTGATCCAACGGCGAGCATCTCTAATCTGGACAAGGGTTAGGGCACAGTACATACCGACAGACCTGGACAAGCTCCCAAAGCGACAGCAGCGACTGATCAACGAGTGGTGTGACCAAGTGCCTGTACTGGGGTTCAACTCTGGGTGGTATGACGTGAACCTCATCAAGAAGTACTTTGTCGATGAGCTGACTGACAGTACAGGTACAGTGAAAGTCGCCAAGAAGGCTAGTCAGACCATGCTCCTCATAACACCTGAGCTACGGTTTCTCGATGTGCTGAACTACCTCGGCCCAGGAGTCTCGTATGAGGTATGGGTCAAAGCTTACGGGTGTACACAGCCGAAGAGCTGCCTCCGGTATGAATGGTTTGATACACATGAGAAGCTCAAGTATCCAGGGCTTCCTGACTACTCAGCATGGACATCTAAGCTCAAGGGTGGCTACCTCTTGACGCGAACAGAGTGGGAACAATGTAACCAGACATTCAGCGAGCACGGAATGCGACATTCGCCAACTGGCTACGATACTACAACAACCTGGACGTCAGTCCATTCATCGAAGCCCTAGAGCAGATGCGGGAGTTCTACACAGAACGAGAAATAGACATCCTCAAAGACGCGGTGTCTCTCCCAGGTGTGTCACTGCAGTACCTCCTACCTGGAACTGCTCAGCACATGCCGGATGTTAGCCTCTACTCTCCGGGCAAGGAGGCCTACGATATGCTGAAGGACGTGGTTGTTGGAGGGCCCAGCATCGTGTTCACCAGATACCACGAGGCAGGTGTGACACGCATCCGCCAGAATGTCTACTTGGCTATGACGCAAATGCTCTGTACCTGTCAATGATGGCCAAAGAGATGCCCTGTGGTAAGGAGACAGTGCGCCATTGATCTGGTGCCAGCGTAGTAGCTCGCTTTAAGGAGGAGCTCCTAGCAGACCGCTGGTTTGGATTTGCTGCGGTGGATATAGAGGTCCCTCATGCTCTGTGGGCAAAATTCGAGGAAATGCCCCCACTCTTCTATAACCGCGAGATCCCGGTAGAGGCTGTCTCTTCTGAGATGCAGGCATATCTAGAGTGTACAGGGCGGAAGCGACCCACCACCCAGAAGCTGGTCGGCACCCTCTCTGGCAAGAAGCGGCTGCTGTACGCACTGACACTCAAGTGGTATATAACCCATGGCCTGGAGATCACTGCTGTATACCGCACCATAGACTATGCGGCCAAGTGCCCATTCGAGTGGTTAGTGGAGAATGTTACGGAGGCCCGCCACTCGGGAGATGTAGATAAGAGCAAAGCGCTC
The DNA here is from genome assembly GCA_034401795.1 of Chaetoderma sp. LZ-2023a. Taxonomy (NCBI): domain Eukaryota; kingdom Metazoa; phylum Mollusca; class Caudofoveata; order Chaetodermatida; family Chaetodermatidae; genus Chaetoderma; species Chaetoderma sp. LZ-2023a. The sequence goes on along the minus strand of CM067374.1, from coordinate 119,918,765 downwards.
TTGGCAGATCTCTTCAAACTCCTCGGCAACATTGCCTACGGGAAGCTCATTGAGACCCTAGAACGCCATAGCATCACCAGCTTCATGAAGGATGAATGCGTGGTAGACAAGGCCCTCCATAGTGCATGGTTCGAAGATCTTGAGGAGATCGGTGAGTCATACAAACTCCAGAGTCGCAAGCCGAGAATCACTATTTGAAGGCCCTTCCAGGTGGGGATAGCCGTTTATGAGCTCACGAAGCTGTGAATGCTGGAGTTCTACTACGACTTCCTCAATCGCTACGTAGCTTGTGAAAGCTTTGAGTACCTGCAGATGGACACTGACTCCGCGTATATTGCTATAGCAGGCTCCAACCTCGACGACGTCATTCGCCCTGAGATGCGACCAGAGTACCAGGCTCATAAGCGGGACTGGCTAGCTTGGAACAAATGGTCTGGATGGACTCCGGGACTGCTCAAGCTCGAGTTCGAAGGCTCTCGTGGCATCGCTCTCTGCTCCAAATGCTACTACATGGAGAGCGCAGCTGCAAGTAAGTGCTCGGCTACGGGAATGTCAAAGCGGCAGAATGAGGTCTCTTGGCAGAGGTTCTACAGTGCCCTACATGGCAGGGTGAACAGAGCTAAAAAAACGAGGCCTACGCATGCGCAATCAGGGTATGGTGACGTATGCGCAGAAAAAACTCGGACTCTCCGCTTACTATGATAAGCGCCATGTGCTGCCAGATGGGGTCCATACCGAGCCCATCAAGTATCATGTTAGCACCCTATGGGGTGGTAGCTGGGTGTCTTCAGGGACTAGCTGAAGCTCTTCTATGACAAATGGTCGCCTGGGCACTCCGTGCTGGCGTGCCAGGTAGTACAGTGTAGGCCGCCCCTCCGCCTCCACATACCTGTCAAGCCTGTGAACATCTATCGACCAGTTAGGATCTGTTGCACGACGTCGACCACCTTCCAGCTCACCAGGCTCATACAGGTACTGAACCAGAGCATCAGGTGGTAGGCACTCCTCTCCCTTGTTCGCTCCCCTAGAGCTGTGACCAGCAGAGTGTCTGATAGCCTCTACTGGCTTCTTCCCGATTAGCCTGGTAACCTCGGCATTGGATCTTTCCACCACAGCAGGCAGCCCTCTCACCCATACTCTGGAACGTTCACTCGGTGCAGCCATTTCCTGGGCGTATTGGTGTGGGAACAGTCTCTCTGCCAGTGTCTGATTCCACCGCTCAACGATAGCCTGGGCACGGTGATGCCATACCTCGCCTCGCCTAACTGCCACACCGTGTTTCCACATGAGGGCTGCAGTCTCCCCTCTGAACTCCTTACCCTCATCCACCTGCAACAATTTCGGCCACTGGAGGGGATTTTCCGAAGCCTCGTAGACACCCTGGAATGCCTGGGCCACCTGGCCAGCTGACTTGTCCATGAGGGGTACTGCAGCCTTGTACCTGCTGGCGACATCGCCGATGGTGAGGGCATACTTGTAGGTCCTATGACCAACCGAGTCATGTGGAAGTAATAGAACATCTGCCTGGTGAACTCTGTTCCGGACAGTTTCCTCGAAATGGGCATGCCTGATGTGCCGTGGACGAGGTCTGTATATCTGCCACATCGCCTGGTGGCTGAGCCACTGGCTAACTGTCTCCAATGTGAAGTTGTGGCCCTTGCGACGTGCAGCCTCGAGTAGTTGAGCGGGCTCACAGTAATATCCACCAGGCTGATAGTAGAGTTCCTCAAGAAAGACGGTTGATACACTGATGTCCACTCCCGTCCTGTCACGCATGGCCTGGATGAACCCTAAACAGATGTACAGATGGCCGTCATTCATTCGACCATCACTGAAACCTCCTCAAAGACCTTCGTACACTGGCGTCTAATCTCTGCTGGATCCTCACTGAACAGTAGTTTACCGACCAACCCTCGGAAGTTAAGGGACTTGACCAGGTCATAGAGAGAGGCCATCCTTCTATAGTACGGCTTAAATGTTCGGTGGCACAGATGGCTGTGAGCGCTATGGCAATGTACGGTAGCCAAGGGCCTGCGACTCCGAACAACGTACCTACTCCTGAGGCGATGGCTGGTATGGCTTCAGAAATCTTCTCCACCCCATGGAGAGCATTGTTGGCGATCCTGCGGACCATCTCGCCAGCCTTTGTTGTGAACAGAGCGATCAGAGCCCCAACTGCTGTCAGCAGACCGATAGAACCTTTTATGTAAGTGCGATAGATTCCTTTTGCTCTGTGTACTAGCCTGCGGGAGTCAGGCGCAGTCTCCGCTACATCATCATACTCACCCGCGGTCCCCGCTACATCGTAGTCGTCTGCATCATAATCCTCCTCATCATAGTCCTCCTCATAGTCCTCGTCATCTATATCCTCGACTGGATCTTCATAAGCCTCTGGTTCATACATATCCGTCGCTGGGGGAGCTATATAGTAGTTTTAAACTGTAGTCTATCGCATGGCATCCGCAATCTTGAATGCAGGCGTGTTTGCCTTAGTGAACTGGCAGTCAGCCAGCTCGTGTACCTCACCAAGAACATTGGTGCCAGCAACCACAAGCTTGAAGTCGTCTAGCTTATCCACCTGCTGGATGGCTCCTCCCTTCTGAACCAGGACCGCAACAGTGACACAGTTCGATGCACAATGATGCAATGTCAGCTCTACCCGTTGGTTAGCTGTGGCTTGGACCTGCTGGTGTTCTAGCTCCCCAAAAGGCGAGGGTCGACCCCAAAGATATTTTAACGGTCGGGATGTAGGCTGCCGTATTTAGCCTCCATAGCCAGGAAGAGCGAGAGATGCTGGATAGCCTCCAGTCTGGAGCAAATAACTACTTCAGGGAGGAGGTCAGTGCCGCTGTAGCGGAGAGCCACCACACTGGTCATGCAGAAGGTACTCAGGAGGGGCTCACTGTTGGCCGCAAGGAGGCTGTTGAGCACATCTTCAATGAAAGAGGGCATAGGAGATTGGCCAGGAATTTGCCAGCATTTATGAAATTCCCAGATAACTACCAGGACTACCTCATCAAATCCGCTCGCAAGTCAGATGCTCGTTACGCATGGACAAAGTGGATCTTCCGTGAGAAGGTCCAGAAGAAGAGAATCCTACCATCTGACCCTCAGTGGATAGAGTTTCAGCAACAGGCTTCTGACGAAGTTTCTCAAGCTTCTGACCAAGTTCCTCAAGCTTCTGACGAAGTTCCTCAAGCTTCTGACGAAGGTTCTCAAGCATCTGACGAAGTAGCAGAGACCGCGGACGAAGTAGCAGAGACCGTGCAGCCTTGAAAAAAGTTGCAGCAGCTGCGACAGTCTGTCAGTGTTGACGTGTAGAGCAGGCTAGTTTCCTGGCTGTATTCAGCTTGTAGGTCAAGGTCTGTGCCTTTTCCAGAGATGGCTTGAAGTGTGACAGCTCACCTGTCTCCTTGTTGCTGAAGATGAAGCCTTATAGTCTTATAGCTGATTTGCTAGCGGCGGAGTAGGCTGAACCCGAGTGCCACGATAGCTAGGCTCATAGAGCTACTACGGGAAGCGGTGTCGTGTCGACTGGCTGCAGTGTCAGGGTGCCTGGAGCTGCCATGTCGACTGGCTGCAGTGTCAGGGTCGGAACGACTGTATGGCCTGTACTACGCGTAGGTGCGTTGATAGCAGTGTTGAAGCCGAAGTGGACACCAGTGGAACTCCCCATGACTATCATGTTGTTATAGCCCCTGACTTGGAGGTTCTCGATGTTCACGATCATGTTGCTCGGAATCAACCGTAGGCGTGGTGAAATAGCAAAGTCAAGTTTGCGACGGGCCTTCTGCAACCCCTGCTGGAACTTAGCAATAAGACCACTGGGGTCTGCCACGATGATCATATCCTCAACGAGACTGATGAACATGGCCTGGACCTCTGCTCCGCCGACACCATCTATGGAATTACGCAGCTTGGTCTGTGCTGTAAGGAGGCAGCAGCACAGTGCATCCAGAGACTGGTTGATCCGAACGATCCCTGCTGGTGTGAGGCCTGAGGTGGTGTGTGGGACAAAGTACTTCCACATATCTGGATAGTCCTGCCACAAGCCAGTGATGTGTATATTTTGCACCAGCGCTCCAGGGTCGGAGTCTGGATTGAACGAGGATGTCGCTGTCTTCCGGCAGCCTACTCGTCGAGGTGTTCGATAGGGGAATCCTGAGTAGTCATGTCTCGGGTCACCGTACATAACCCCTAGGCCGCTGTTGTCACCACCATGCCACCGATCGTCTGGGTGAGCGCTAACTCTCTCTGTAGTCTGCTGGCCGCTGAGACGCTATGACTGTTGAGCTGTGGGTCGAAGTCGTTTGTATCAGGAAGGCTTGCACCCAGCTCATGGAGGATTCATCGCACCGTGAAGTACACGTGGAATCTGAGACAGCTGGCGATGAGCACAGCTTCAGGAGTACCAGAATAGGAGTGAAGCAGGGTGGAACTTACTGTCACGATCCTTGGAAAAGTCAAGCCAGATAAAAAGTTTTCAAAAATGTAATAACAATTCATAAAATGACATCACAAATAACATACTATATAGGCCATGCACACAGCAAATCATTCGCTTACACGTTCTTCCGTATTCATGCACCATTCAGACACAACCCACACATAATCCATGCATAAATCACACACAGTTCACACAGCTTACACACGATTCACATACAAATCACACAATATGATTTTATAAGCAAACGTACGCTAGCACACCACGAGAAACTACACCTTAGAATGTACACAGCAGTACTAACGGACATACGCACAATATATAGTATATAACCGTAGGTATTTGATAGACAACATAATTATATAAATTAAAACTAAAATTGACAATACTATACACAATATTAACTACTAATACAATACAAATAATTATGGAAATGTTCACGGACTTGGGGGGTTACTTGGGGGGTTGACTGTTACGTTTAACTGTTAATGAATGTTGATGACGATTACGACACTAATATCATTGCACAAGAACGGAAGTTGACGATGATGAAGACGATGACGGCAATGATAGTACTGACACGATGAAAACGAATGTTTGTTCAACTTGAAGACGGTGAAGACGATAACGGCAATGAAAGTACTGATACGACAATGACGAATGTTTCTAGTAATTGACGACGATGAAGACGATAATGGCAATGATAGCAATGACACAATAATGACGAATGTTTCGTGAAATTGAAGACGACGACAATGACGGTAATGACACGATACTGACGAATGTTTCTGCGCAACTCGCAGGTGATAATATGTGACACAGATGTTAACGGTAATGACCACGACGATGATGATGACGAAACAATGACAGGATTACTGAGAAGGTGACGATAATGGCGACGACGATGTTGACACGACAATACAGGTCTGCGCAACTCGCAGGTGTTAATCGTTGACAGAGAAGATGACAATGACGACGACGACGGCGATGATGAGACGATAGATAAGTCTGCGCAACTCGCAGGTGATTTTACCACACGCACGTTATACGGGGTCGGCTTTACTCACACGCCAACCAATACACAAGATTTCCGACCAGGAAATCACAGCCTGTCCGGACCCAGACTGGACACTACAATACAAATATAACCATGTTAAAGTATATGTTTACGATAGGGTAAATCACACTTACTAACACATGACAACAACATTGACGAGACATATGGATGATAAGAACAACGTAAAAAAAAAAAGAAAGAAAAAAAAGAACAACGCTCGTTAACATGCATTTCTAATCTTACTGATTAACCCTTTTCCACTGACAGACTGACTCTGAAACCATACTACGAGTAAACGATAAAATGGTGTTCATTTTGAAGCTAACGAGACTGGAACTCATTGCTCATGTATTGTGCAATAGCTTCCCGTATCATTATCTTCAGAATAGACACACAATATACTAAGTACTAGGAATTTTGCATAAGGATATGCATACAGCAGGATAAGGGTTAAATACACAATATATTTGAACAGAACGACAGGATATAGGTATGTTTTTAAAGCCACAACCTACTATACTGACAAGCTATACATATTACCACATCGCAAATTTAAGAGGAGAACTTATTGGACACGTTTTGGCTAAAATAACAATTTTGAAAACACATACTTATATGACGTCATAGATTGACAGAAAAAGACATCGTATAAAATTATCAATACTCACATAATCCAATTGAATAAGAAATATATGACGATTACAATCCGATATTTCTAATACATATGACTTCGAAACACATAAATTACTATATATGAAAAGTTATACATACGCCATTCAAAATTCAATCAGGTTGCAAACACTTGAACACCGTACACCTGGCAGACTTTCAAACGACTGTCCCAAGCATTAGGAAATGATCAAGCCCGTCACCTTGCAGTTCATTCTCAACCCAAGCGCATTCCTTTCAACAAAGACACACACACCGCTACTCCAAGCGCCAACACTTCTCACACACACGTAGCTATTTACATAAAATATTGTAGCGAAAATGGAGAAAAAACTGCTGCAATGATTTATCGCGAAGTTTGAATTTAGATCGTGACACTTACTCCACATCCTGTCGTGGCACACCACACGGCAAAGTTCAGCTGCTGATTCCAGTATGAGAGGCTTGGAGCAGCCATCCAAGTATGAGCTTGCTTCGCATCCTTGATGGTGATGGGGTGGTTGGTCAGTGGTCGTGGGTTTATGGAGAAGCTGGTTCGGGACCGTCCATCCACTGTAATGGAGAACGGTGTTAGCTCTGGTATATCATCCAGTAGACCTTTCAGGCCAGTCAAGGGTCTACCCAGGAGGGGTGGTTGGCTCCGGATGACTGTCGTGAGGTTCAGTGGGAAGGCCATCTATGCTGGTGTTCTTAAAGCTACCGTACAGGCAGCACACTATTTGTAGTCGTCTCGACTCCATAGACCGGCGGGGTGACCTCGCCGTAACATCTCGTTTTTTAGCTCCTCCATATCCGCCCGCTGGAGCCTTTGAGGTATTGCTGTCGCACTTTAGGTTTCTCCATGCGGTACAGGGCTTTGACCATCAATATATGGTGGTACTCTTCATCGGTGACATGGCCCTCCTCGAGAGCTTTGCTGACAGGCTCGTCGATAGTCCGTAGCATACTCTGTGCCAGTGTCACATACTTAGCATGCTTCTCCAGCCTCCTTGTGATCTGCCGCTGCCCCACCCCCAAGCCCGTGGCTAAGACAGCGGTGGCTAGTGTCACGCCACCCAGCAGGATGGCGACGAGGGCACCCACCCCTGTAGCGAGAGTGGCCACAGCTGCCACACCCGCACTGGCTCGAATCACACCAGCAGCAGTGGTTGTACGTGCGAGGACATTGTATGCTGTATTATATCACCTGCGCGTTCTGCTGTACTTTTCTGCCTCATGGACGAGATTCTGCCTGTTGGTATCTATCTGCTGGAGTCGCCAGCCGTGGATGGTACCACCCTCATCAGCAGTCAGTGAGGGGTATAGTTCTGGTTGCTTCCGCCACTCTGATTTTGCCATATATCTCTGGAGGCGTAAACCAGCATCACCTGCAGAATCTGCCCATGAGTCATAGAAGGGTTCATTTTGGAGAGCCTGGTGAACCGTACCAGCTTGCGGGTGTAGAGACAGACGTCTCTTAGAAAGTGGTCATCCAGCACTATGTCGGGTGCCAGTAGCATTCTGAGACGTGACATCTGGAACTTCACCTTATCACCAAGATAGTAGGTCCGCCGCTGGAGGGCTTTCTTGGTCTTACACTTCTGCGCCATCTCCTCTTCCCACTGTATGACCTCTGGCTCATCCTCATCTGAGACGACACCTGGCTCATCCTTGTCTGTGAAGACATCTGGCTCATCGTCGTATGTGAAGACATCTGGCTCATCGCCGTCTATCAAGACTCTTGCATCCCGCTTACTCTTCTTCAGGAGGTCCTGCAAGTATTTGGAAGCTTCACTGTCCCTTCGCCTTCTTGCGATGCTCGCATTCTGTTGATACCGGATCTCCCGCTGTAGTCGCTCTCCTTCTTGTTGCAGTGTGAGCATCTGTTCGTTTTGTGCAGGGGTCATGAAGGGGCAACCCTCTTTCATCATCTCGGCAAAGGTCAGATATTCCTGGTATGATATCATGTTGTCGTCAGGTCTAGGAGTAATAAGAGTGTAAACTCTAAATGGGCGTCCAATATCCCATCCGTGCTGGCATATATGTTAATGGAGGGGCTGTCAAACAGGTGATTTACAGGTGTGAACAGGCTAGGACTGATAGCTTTCCATAGGTTGCTGTTGGCACCTGGGCGATACTCTATCACGTCCCGGCCGACTTCTACCAGTGAGCTGCTGTGTGCACTGCCTGGAGGTTGATGTAGTACATCGACGTGTATGTATGTTGTGCCCCGCTGGGGCACCTTGAAGAGGACCCATTCTACATGGTACTGTACCACCCGTCTCCCCTCTAGAGAGGGCGAGATTACGTTCTCACCACCGGAGAGCAGCAGTCAGACAATCGGCAGGGTTATATGTCTCGTTTAAACCCCTCCTATAGCATGCTATGGAACCCATATTTGCTCACTCGACTGGTCTTGCTGACCTCGCAGATGTGTACGCAGTTGATGCTGCCAAGGTAGAAGAGAGCGATGGCAAGTCATTCGCCCTACAGTACGAAGCAAGCTTAAAGGTATTCTCCATCCACCTCATTGGTGATGGGGTGGAGCTGCTCATAGACCTCAAGGATGTGGCGAAGGCGTGCCTGGGTCGCAACATAGATGGCCACAAGATCGTGTTTCGGTACGATTTCCTGATGAGGAAGTACATCCTCGAGCCGTTGATTGAGCTCTCGGATACAGAGGTGGCAGACATCAACACCCTAAATAGCGACCTCAGCTTTCATCTGGTCAGGCCCTATTCGAGCGGTGCCCCGCTGATGGCCCGCGATGGCCTGCTATTGACCCTGGCAAAAAACCGGCAGTTCATATTTGAGAAGAATGAAGTGTGGTACCGCGCTGGACCTGGGGTGACTGGCAAACATGGCTGCCCCTATATAGGCCTCCCTTACTCATTGACATAGAGGTTACTCCCCTCTCCACTGTTGTGAAAAAGGATGGGACAGGTCGAAAGCTCTACAATCGGGGATCATCCTTCCTCACCTACATAGGTGAAGGTGTCTCCCTAACGAGGGTGGGTCACCGGATTGGGGTTACAGGTGGAAAGCTCCTGCTGTGTCGTCCATTCGATGGACCAGAAGAAGCTGTTAGCCTCCAGGAGGCCACCCTACGGGTATATGGGGTGTCACATGTCTCCAAAGTCAAAGCTGTTAAACTGCTTCAGCGAGTCAGACTCACTAGCCCACAAACGACTCATATAGTCCTAGAGCTACATTTCTTAACCGGCAGCAGAGTGAAACAGCTAGCCCCTGCCCCTGAGGGTTGAAGATCACTATCGATCCGGATGGAACAGGGCTCGATCTGGCACAGATATTTCTCGAGGGGTTCACTCTGTTCAGTTTAACTCTTCATATATAGCCATGATTCTCATCATACTGCTCGTGCTCGCGTCTACAGCAGTGGCACAGGGCACTGAGGGCGCTCATTATGCGAACATGGCATGCGGCCGAATAAACCTGGACTGTTCTAGCTTGATAGGATAGGTTTATAGTAGTAGGGGCGATTACTCGGTAGAAGACATTTTGTGTTAGTCTCTTTTCCGGAGAAGCGGATATGTAACACCACACTCTGGGTAGATTGTATAAATTGGCCATTTACCTTGAGGCCTCCATTATGAGTAATTGTCTCTGTCTACGCTCCACCAGCCTTCAGTCTTATTAATTGTCTGGATCTCCTTACGTCACGTTATTTAGAGTTAGCTCTGGAACTATTGGGGTTCCTGAGTGCCTAGAAATAAAGCGACGATAACCGCATACACACACACACACCCTCCCCCCACCAACCCCCAACCCCACCCTTTTACATAACCCTAACGACAGGTAAATGTTAGCTCCCCGGATATGGATCAGTAATAATCCATACCCGACCCACTGGTGACGGAAAGGATCCAGCTCTCCATCTAACTCTACCAGTGACTGGGTGCAGTCTTAGACCCTACCATGCTCTCCGGGGAAGGTCACTATAGTTGGATAGCTGCATCCTTGTCCCCACCATAAAACTTTTAGTTATTATATCCCACCTGTAAAATGGAGCCGTGGAACTGTCACACCGGTGACACCAACAGTGTGGACGAAACAGTGAGGTTCAACTTTGGCGGCGATGGTCGCATGACCTCATTGGAATGTGAACGTTCCACCAGCTCTAGAAGTCGGTTTCTGTACGATCCGGCAGCGCGCAACACCAGATCTGCAACCCCGAAATCTGCAGCTAACCAGCTGTCCCGCCCCGTCGTCCCGCGTACCTGTGGTGCCGCAGTGCAGGAACGTCTGGCGGACCAGCTTGCACGCCCATAGGCTACATAAGCTACAGAAAAACGGGAATTAATGCATGTCTGCACATAAATACATGGATGTACATTCCATCTGGGTGCGAATGGAGTGGTACCCGACCTTAAATTTCCTGCTATCAGTACTAAATACATACGGCTTTGACAACAACGACTTTCCACAGCCACGGGTGTCAAAAATAATACGAGACAATCAACCAAACCTCATATTGCATTTACAGACGCATAAATAGAAATAAATAAAGCCTTTATCTGGTCTGCGTCAAACCATTTAATTGCGTTACATTCTAAAGTAAATATACACGATTTCGTGATAACGATATCACACAAATTCTGGACATTGAAAATGCGCAGTAGGTTGCCCTAAAACAGCTAGAGGAACATACGCATAATGAAGAACCATATCCCATAATGCAATGAGGGCCCATGAAGAAACCACAGAAGCTATATCATAAGCTGAAACCGGAAGCAAAAAAAAGCTCACGACCGGAAACGAAACTTTCTCAGTCACATGGTATATGTATTTTAGACTGGTTCCCTGCCTCATTTTCTGTTGATTTTTCCTCATTACACGTATGTACATGTTATCTATATACGCTCACTTCGTTCGCTATAAATATCTAAAAACCGAATGTGCTTCCAACCAGTAAAATGCAACATGATGAGCCTAACCAGATAAAAACAAACCACAAATTCGACTACACGCTAAAAGGAACGAGTCTAAGTTTTGTTTCATCAGTAAAGTACTTGGCCACAGTGGCGGTGCAGTGGCTCTGCAACAGGGATGGGGGTGGGGATGGGTAGGGCTATGGGTGGATGCATGATTTCGTATTAAGGGCGCGTGAAGGAGGTGGGCCAGGGAGGGGGGGGGGCTTCCTTAAAAACTAAGTGCCCTGAGAAGCCATCTTCTGCATTCTGAGTGATAATTCGTGGTTAAAATTGCTCAGGAAAATGAGAATCTTTCTCTTAGAAAATGTCAATTTAAAGAGCATGAAAGGAATATTTTAGAAATCTTCCACTTGAATGACTGGTTTGCTATGCCAAAGTTTCAAATCAGGGTGTGTAAATCGACGTTTTTCAAGATCATTTCAGAAGGTCCTTCTAGTTAAGAAATAAGACTTAAAGCATACATATGGGACTGATTAGACCAGTTCCGGAGTACAATTTGGGACCCTCATCAGATAACTCTTCAGGACAAATTAGAAAATGCGCAAAAACGTGCAGCTAGACTTATCACCTCAAACTATTGCTACGAACCAGGCAGTATGACAAATATAATGGAAACCCTAAAACTCCCACCGTTGTCAGACAGAATGAAACAAAAACGCCTTATTTTGTTCTCCAAAGGTCTACAGCAACAAGTAAAGATATCATTAGACAGTCTACAGACTCCAATTCGGAAAACCAAAAGCATGCACAACAGCCACTTCAGCCAAATTTACGCAAGAACTGACGTCCTTAATTTCAGCTTTATTCCCAGTATGATTATGCATTGGAACAAACTATCACAGGATCTTCTAAGCAGTTCAGAAAACTCTGCAAATCCTGCAAATAAATTTACCGAATTAATTAGAGGCAAAAACATGTCTAACCCTGCTACTTGATGAATGCGTGGCGAAAATAATGTCCTTTGGATGTTTCGCCATAACTAATCAAGATCAAGATCAAGATCAATATGAACTTATTTCCCTTTTTTGATATCAGCATTGTTAAAAATGAAACTGGTGTCACCAGCCTTTTGCGCTAAATATAGTTTTTGTAATGAACACTAGCTGCCACAGAATCACTGGATTTTTACTATACCCAAGCAGCACACTGGAGAAGATACGCCAAGCTACAAATCAGGTCAAGAATTACAAAATAGCTATTCATCTGTCAAACCAATGCACCTAAAACCTAATGCTAGACCATGAAACTTTAGGTATACCTAACAATGAACCACTGGAGTACCCTATCAACAAATTGGGAATCTCTTTATGAATGAATCCAAAACATGGTTCACCCATACACCTAACTACAAGGCATGAAACTAAAGAAAATAATGACTCACTTCGTGGCGGCGAACCATGGAGGAAAATTAGTAAAATCCTGGTCTCACTGCTTTGCAGTACTGCTGACATTGCTGCACGCTGCGTCATGGGGAATATATATATAGCTTTCCAGTCCTTCTGGAAGCTATTGATTCGCCTTGATAAAAAGGCTACATTTATATAATGCAACCTGCATATCATTGATGCTGTACAACTGTAACGTACAGCTGGGCAGCTCCAAAGGCAGCTCTATACAAACTCGATGCCTGCCACCGCAAATACCTATGCACACTCACTTGACACTGATGGCCAGACAGCATAATTTCCAATGATGCACTATACAAGATGTGCAAAACGTCGCCGCTCTCTGTAAAGTGATGGGCCCTCCATGAGCCAAGAAAATAGTCAAAATGAAAACCAAGGAAAGCAAGTCCCCGCACATGCATGGGAACAGAGTAGAGAATTAGCACCAAAGAAGACACCGCTGTCTGTAATTAATTCTGTAAATAAATGTTTTAAGCAAAATTCCCTTTCGTGCCTGTATACTAACATTGATTGCTTGATGAATAAACTTGATGAATTAAAATTATTGGTTGGTGAAAGACAGCCAATGATAATCGGTATCACTGAAGTAAAGCCTAAAAATCGATCATGTTATAAGATAAATGTGGCAGAGAACGCACTAGAAAATTATTAACCCTTTCATACAAATGTAACTAATAACATAGGGAGGAGAGTTGCACTGTACATACATAGATCACTGATAACGACTCCTGTCCAATTTAACTCAACTTTCAATGAGGCAGAATTGGCTGAGATCAGCCTAATGAAGGAAGACAGACTACTACTAGGATGTGTGTACCGCAGTGGTAGTAGACCTGGGGAAAACAATGAGAAGCTACTCAACTTGATCAGTGAAACTAGCACAATAGGAAGAAGGCATGTTCTGATAATGGTATAGATTGGAAGAACTGGAGCTCCAAATCTAGCGAAGAATTTAAGTTTGTAGAAGGAGTTTGAGATTGGTTCTTCTTCCAACATATAAGTGAGGCAACCAGGGGCAGAATTGGTGCTGAACCCAGTGTGCTAGATTTGGTCCTAGTAAATGGGGGACAATGGAGTATCTAAGTCCTATTGGAAAAAGTGATCACTCTACCTTATGATTCAACTTTTCCTGCTGCACTGAATATAAGGATATGTCTAAAGAAAGCATATATTATGATAAAGCCGATTTTGTAAAAAGGAAAACGGAATTAATGCATGTGAATTGGAGAGAAAAGTTTGAAGAGTGTGAGGACCAGCGGAGTGGGGCTGGAAAGATCCCCAAGAAGAGAAATGGCTGATATTCACAGGCATACTGTGAAATATAGAAATGAAACACATACCAAGAAAGATGGTACCACCAACCCCAAGAAAGAAGGGAAACAAACCACTTGGCAGAGCAACACTGAAAACAATAAACAAAAAACATACAGCCTGGAAACGTTACATGGAAACTAAAAGTGGAGAGAAGTATCAAGAATATGTATACCAGGAGATAAGGCAAGAGCACTAACTAGGCATGTGAGAAAGACATTTGAGGAAGACCTTGCAAAGAAAGCTAAGAGTAATCCAAAGAAATATATTACGTCGAAATTTAGTACAAAAGAAAGCATGGTTCCCATCACCTATTGTGAACATTGTGCAAAGCCCACCTAAGCCTCGTCAAGGAAGTATCTATATACAAACACAAGTTATTTGAAAATATCAGATGCATGAAGAGCTGACCGATCCTGTAATAACTATGGATATGTATCCCTGAAATTATAGTAGCCTGCAACTATAATGCCGATTTTTTTTAATTGCAACATCTGTTTTGCTTATATAATACAATTAAACATACATTCGTATCTCGTGAGATCGCCTTCGATACGAGATAGAGAAAAGTGTATTGAGTAGCCATTGTCATAGCGAATATGGTGGTAGAAAAAATTGAAACTTAAAAGGACATGAGCGCTACTCTCTTCATACCAGACAATATTAATTCACGTAAGACGAGATGATAAAGCCTATAGTAGTCTATATGACAAGAAGTTACCAGAAGGATAGTCCCTCCGAATTCGTGGTAAAATTCAAATCTGTCACACATCTGTCACACATAAAATGAGGTCAAGAATTTGCTAATGTTGATATCACACGAACCACTTGGTTGATCGAGTCGATTTTAATGTCTGTATCAAGCTAGTGATACAGAGGTAAAGATGGTACCAAAATCAACACGATCCACAGTGTTGCTTTTACTGTCCGCTACAGAGATAGAGTCGTGGGTAGAAATGCTGCAATCGAAATTGAATCGCTTGTGACCCTTACAAACCTGTCAACCGTCTTCATTGTCATAAGTTTGTGGATACCATGGATCTCCGGCTTTACGTTTCCGTTGCTCAACAACTTTGTCAACCCAACGGCCAGTGAATGGCTCATTGTGTAACCAGTTCAGAGATAAAGGATATTTGAGAAGGATTAATTTACATGGCCCTACACGGCTGTAAGATGTTGCACACATAATTGCACTATGAACGAGCATATTTCATATGTGTATCCACATGTGCCCCCACCCCACAATGTCATTAGGCTCTGACAATGAAGATAGGGGTTCATTGTGACAAACAGCTGGCTGAGAATGACACAAAGAGCTTGCATGCTTCGTTGCCGCAACTCGTTTGCTGCATGATAAAAGAGACTGACTCATGGCTGCACAGGAGCGTAAACCTGGGTCCTTTAACCATAATGTGAATTAACGACTGTTAATAAATCCCACTTTGTCTATCCCGAATTCGAAAATAAGTAACATATCCATTAAAATGGCATCTCAGTGTTGGTGCTTCTAGACATTATAGTCACAATACTGACCTGGGCTCCCAGGTGATAATGGGCCCTAGCATAGCATCCCAGATGCTGATAACTTATATAAGCCAATCGTACCTCCACTACCTAACCACCCCACCCCCGGAAAAGGACCATAGACACATAAGAAAATTTGAAAACAGACTTCGCTGAATGGAACAACTTGACTTAAAACCAGTAAGTGTAGGAATAAAAGCATTGCTGGTTTTAATAATAAATACAAATTATTAAATTTTTTGCCCCGTGTCTGGACCCAAAACTAAATTATCCAGTTTCCGAGCCCAAGCTCTTTGGAGGACACTCAGGACGATGTTAACATAAAAGTAGCCTATATTCACTGGAAGCTGTTACCGTATGGAACTGGTAACGGTGACACAGAGGATCGAGTTGCTGTCGGACCATCTGATATAAAAAGTCATCCAGTTTCTGGGCCGTAAACTCATTGGAAGAGACTGAGGATGGTGTTAACCCTCAATAGACAGTGTCAGAAGTCAGACCCGGACAGCACTCGCTAGCCAAGCATTATTAGACTTTTGACAGCACAAATTCATTTGAAATGGTTGTTGCCATAGGCGCAAGAAGGGCGTTGTTAAATTCGTATCTTAGGATTGAGATTTAACCGTCTGTAGCCAGTGGCAGAAGTCGGACCCGGAGAGTCCTTGTTAGTCAAGCATTGCTGGACCTTTGACAGCACAAATTCACTGGAAAACCATTGTTGCCATAGGCGCTAGAATAGCATGGTTAAATTCATATCTTAGGATCGAAACGTAACCCACTACAGCCAGCGTTAGGAGTCAGACCCGGACAGACACCACTAGCCAAACATTATTAGACTTGTTTGCAATGTATGATGGCTTCGCTGGCACTGAGGAAATCAGGGCCAAGGAGGGCATCGTTGTGAATAGAGGTGATGACAACTCGCTGTATGAATTGCATCTCCTCTATTTGGATGACTAAATTCACTACACCGGCTATGGGCACATCAGCTCCCATAGCTGTCTATGGATAAATGTTTGTAGGTTTAAGGGGAGGCTTTTTATGAGGTGGGATGCTCTCATATAAGCACTTGTTAAATACTGTGTTTGAAGCACCAGTATCAACGGTGGCACTGGTTGAAACGCCACTAAACAGACAGGCACATTTGTATATTACTTTGCGGTGTACCTGTGGAAGAGTTTCCAATGACGCCATCTGCAACAATGGTGTCGGAGCGGAATCACTCTGTATGTAATCTGACTGTTTCCGAATTGCTTCTTTTAATGTGGTGGATGGCTGAGTGAGGAAGGGGCCAGTCCGTCGTCGCCGCTGCTGTGAGGGCTGCAGTGAAGGTGGGGCTGGGTGTAGCAATGATGATGGAGATGTTGCTATTTCAGGGTATGCAGTATTAGTGTAGACAGCGGTGCGTACAGGATGACGGATAAGCTCCACCTGCGCAAGCCATTAACCGATTTTGAAATGGTTTACAGATTTAAAAAGCCCGTTGAATTCTGGTCTTGATTAATGCCAGATTCGGCGGGAACAAGTAACTAAGAAAGATTACATGGTACCATCTCGGTACACTAAATGCGTCATCGCATCTTGGTCGTAAACTATGTGCTCTGTCAAAATATCATCTAAGCGTGTGCATGCGCACTATGCGCTTTAACGGACTTAGTCAGGTTTTTTTTACAACACGATCTGTCTCATAGGCTCATATACGCTTATGGCTCTACCCAGGGGGCCGTGTTCAGGGAACGAGTCCAGGATGGGCGGCGCATACCCAGCTTGGCTGGTATGGCTGGTACCCGCCCGGTCCATCCGAACTACACCAGTTAAGTGTTTGATGTTGTTCTGCGGGAGACATATTGAGCATAGGGTGACGTTTAGTTGGCTGAAGGAGTTAGTACGGATATCATAGTAGATTTTGCAGCTGGTTAGAAAATGTGTTCGTGTTTCCGCCTCTTGCCCATGAAGAGGGCAGGTGGGGTTGACAGCAACCTCATTGAATTTGGCTCAGTTGGATTGTAAAATGTACGTCCCGGTAAGCGGTTTCAGGTGGGTTGGGAGCGTCCGTCGGCTAACTTGACTAGCTGAAAGTAGTGATATTGCTTGGTGGGGTTTTCCCATTTCAACATCTTCTGCTGATAGAGATTCAAGGGCTAGGTAGAGCTTCAGCCTAGTGGAGAATTCGTCCGTCCCCTAGGACAAGAACTTGATCAACTAGAAAGCTTCTTTATTGACATACTTAGGAAGATACAAGCCCTTCCAGCGAGGACCGCGAAATGTGCTGTAATCCTTCTACCTGGCACTAGACCAATCACTGCAGAGCTACACATACGTCAGCTAACACTTTTGAGGAACATCCTGGCATGCCAAAACAAGCCACTTAACCACATACTAGTAAGACAGTTGGCGTTTGAGACGCCAAAATCGGGCAGTTGGTTTATTTATATTAAGAATTTGCTAGAGAGATACAACTTATCAAACATCCAAGAGCTTATTCTGAATTTACCCTCTAGGTTAAAATGGAAATCAGTAGTAAAATCTGCCGTGGACAGCCAATGGAATGAGGACTTACAGTTTGCGTGCGAAACCAAAAGTACACTTAAAAACTGTAACACTAAAGACTTTTGTATTGGGAAATGCCATATATCCGTGCACACTGTAGACAATGACAACAAGGATGTAAAACGTAGTGTCATTAAAGCCAGGCTCATCACAGGAACATACCTATAGTACAAGCAACACTAAGTAAATTCAACCAAAACATTGTGAACCCCACATGCCGTCTTTGTCAGTTGAGTTCTGAAGATTATCAACACTTCTTGCTACACTGTGGTGCACTCCATCAGTATAGAAATCAATATTTATCACTGCTCAAGAAAGCCATCATCGACCACCGTGGCGAGAATTCCTGGAAATATATCTCCAGCATAGAAGATCACCTCGTGAAACTTATTATCGACTGTACAAGTCTAGTCAGGGCTGGATTACTACCTAACAACTTCTCATTATTATGTGAATTGGAATGTATAACTAGAAAACTATGTTACAACCTGCATTGCGGTAGAAGCTTCCTCTTTAACCAGCTTCCACAACAACATTAATCAACAGTAACTGCTGTTAACTGATATCCTGAATCAGAACTGTATTTATATATAATTGTCCATGCACTCTGGTGCTGAACAGTGTTTGTGTTATTATTATTGAAACGTATGCGGACAACATATTTAGCTAATCTATAATTGCGGACTAAAATTACAATTATATAATGTTCATAAATCAAACTGTAGTTTACGTAACCACACATGTGGGTGCTCCTATCAAGAGGAGGGATATACGAACAACAACAACAACAACTGCCGCTTTGATTTGCTTCTTCCATTTGTATTTGCTTGAAGGGTTATCTAGGAGTGAGTGGAATGAAGGTAATCCCTACTGTGCTAATACGCTACGTGCTTCCAGAAACCAGCTCTTGTCGTTCGCTCTTTTCGCCAATGTTTATGAGGCTTCCTTCAATAATACAATCTACCGCGTATGCTGGTGCCCGAATTTAAAGTAATTTTACAAGTAAAGTAATTGGTTACCGTGGAAACGAAAACATATCTCATTTAAAACCGTATGTTACGGGTATGTTTCTAAGAATCCCAAGAATCCTAAAAAGTCAATATGTAACCAAATGCTAGACGCAGCAGGGTGGAACCTAGACAAAGTGACTATTCAAAGGCCTGTGCTATATCCTTACTCTTACCTTCACGAAAACTGGTATCTCGAGTTTATTTCTATTATTTATTTTTACGTCTTTATTCGTATGACGAAAAAACCAAAAAACGGTAATCAGCGAAATTAAACGACCGCTACTACTACAGCTACTACTGTTGCTATTCCTGGTATACTCCCGTCTCATATTCTCGCGGTTCCATATTCTCATGGAAATCTCAGTTAATCTGATTTTTTGCTATAAATAAAAACCAACGGCCCTACCGTCTGTTTCCCATGGCGATGCTGTAACCTGGCAAGGATTTGGCAATAACGTCTCTATTCCCCCTACATAGGATTTCAATAGACTTCCGGTTTCTAGTTTTCACTTGAATTATTATTATGGCTTGAAATACATAAATACAATGTTTCTATTCACTACAACGATGGCAATAAGCAAAGATATTTAGTTTTGCAGCTGCAAAGCGAAGTAAAGTAGAAAAACTGAGTTACCAGTTTTCATACGGGGATAGAAAGACAATATTGCCAAGGATGATCGCAAACAACATTTTCCAAAAATGCCCCTCTTATTAGTGAGTAAAAAAGAAAGCTACAATGTACAAACACCTGTCGATATTATAAGATACGCGCATATACCCTACTTCCAAAACCCACCACTAGCTCACAAAAAACTAATATATAAAACTTCTATCTGACAGAAATAACTTGTCTGCTAATGTATTTATATCAGCAACATCGACAAGTCCCATGATCAGCGATTCTACTTCGAATAATGTTTACCAGATGTACTATTATGATGATGTCTATTATCTAGTCTAGCTCAAAATAAACAATTAAAACTCAGCACTCTCCATGGTCCTGCAAATACTGTGTCTGGGAATTACCATAGCCCCAGGTACCAAGTCAATTCCCAATCACAATCATATTCATCTATTTTGCTGACTTTGAAAGTCACAGGGTTTTTTAGCTCTCAAATTGTGCAATTTTAGCGGAATTAAGCGTGTTTAACATTATCCATCGCTGGCTTCATGGAAGGAAAGGGAAAGTAATCACAGGGGCAGGTTGTATCAATCTAGAATTTATACATTCGTGCCATAATGACTGATTAAAATTTCCTTAAATTGGCACATTATTTTAAAATGGTAGCCATTGTTGGATTCGCTCCGTTACCCGTTAACTGTTTAATCTTATCTGGGTACTCGGTTAATTTCTCTTGCGACTCGTTGATGCGCACATAGCCAAGATGGCGGCGCCCATAATTAACGGGTTTTTTTGGCTTGGCGTGTCTATGCACTCTGTTTTAGGCCGTTCTTTAGCTCTCGCTTCATTGCCGAGGGTGTATGTGGCGATCAGTCTTTATTTCTTGGCTTTTATAATTTTAGTTAATTACCAAGTCGTGTTTATAAAATTTTCACTCGAAAAATTTTCAAATATTTCCTGCCTAAACTTGGTTATCATAAATCTAAGAGAAAGTTTGTTTCTAAGTAATTTTAAAATTCGAATCACATAAATTGTACGTGTTGCTCATCACCATATTATCATGTGCAGCGTTTTAATTCTTATTCTGTGTTCGCAGAAAGTGAAGGGGCAATGCAAGGCCCCTCCTGACACGCTCTGTCAGCGCTGCAACCGCTTCATGAAACGGAAGTTTTCCGGTCATCTCTGTGTTGCCTGCGCGAAGTGCAAGGTCAGAAGTCCTTGCGATGTATGTGCGAAATGGTCATTGGAGTTGGTGGTGGAGTTCGATCGTGATCGGCGTGCACGTTTGGAGAGGATCGCGAGGGACAAGGTGGCCAAAGTGGATCAAGCATCAGTAAAAGGTCTTGAAGAGTGTCTAACGAGCATATGGACTCAGCTTTGGGTGTTTGGGCGGACCAATTCAAGGCGATGTTTGTGTCATTCCAGTCCACAAATCCCTACAATGCAGGCTGGGCAGGACTACCCATCAGTGGTCCGGCCAGTTGTGCGGAGGGACAAGCACCTGTTCTTCCTCCTGATTGACTCAAGAGCCGATGGCAGAGGAGGGCGATATCCTCTTGATGGAAGACTGGCATGCCAGAGCTTTCTCAGGTGGCAGATACTAGTACTTCTCGCGAGTCACCCACAGGTTTTGTACGGGTTTGCGAGCCGGGTGGAGATGTCGACGTTCCATCGGACATTTTCACCCTGACTTCGCTCAGGCCATGTTGCCGTTGGAGCCGTGTTTTAGGGCTCTCGCTGGCATCACAGAAGCGATTATGATGGCTCCTCCCGGAGTTCCATCTCCTGCCGTAATAGCGGCCGTAGTCCCGGCTCCCGTGCTGGAACCGATGGATTGCGGTGAATCCATATCTGATGATTCGCTAGATACTGGAGCCATTAGTAGTCGGGCTACAGATCCACTTAGTATTGGAGGGTTGTTCCGTAGCTCTCAGCATGGATCTTTGGTGGCCTACTCATCCAAGGGTGAGAAGGAGGATGAGAATGGTAGTCCTTTGATGAACGAATCATCCTTTTTCACCGAGGCTGAATGGGTGCAGGTCCTTGGCTGGATGTCTGACTGTCTCGGGTTGGCATCGGTTCAAGGAGCTCAGCGCGATCCGGCGATGGAGCGGATGTCAGAGCGTGCGGCTAGCTCTCTGTCAAGTGGATCTTCGGCCATGCCAACTCTGCCCATAGATTCACAGACTTCTGACATGTTGGAAGTCGCAGCGTATCATCTGGTTCAGCCAGATTATTCATTGCACAAGGCTCCTAAGGGGATAAGAAATTGAATTCGGATGGAAACTCAGAGGTCGGTAATGCCAGGATTGAGGAAGGGAATGTGGTGTGTATCGATCGATCTGAAAGATGCACATTTCCACATTCCAATGAACAGGAGTTGTCACAGGTTTCTGAGATTCACGTTTCAGAATCAGGTATGGGAGTTTGTAGTTCTCCTGTTCGGCCTGTAGACAGCTCCACAGGTTTTCACCAGAGTGGCCCTTGCGGTGACAGCATTTCTCAGATGAGAGAATGTGACGCTTCACACCTACATAGACGATTGGCTTATCAAGGCGGACATGCCAGCCAGGTTAGAAGTGGATACTGCTCTGACTCTAAAGTTACTTTCAGATCTAGGCTGAATAGTCAACAAGGAGAAATCCGAGTTGACATCCACTCAACACTTCGTTTATTTGGGGATGCGATTCGATCCCAAGGAAGGCAGGGTTTACCCGTCAGAGCCCAGATTGGAGTCTCTGAAAGCCATCCTCAAGAGCTTTCGATTGGGAAACGTCATTCAGACGAGGAGGTTTCTTCAGATGCTCGGCATGATGGTCTCCATCGAGCAGATGATCCCGTACGCTGCTCTAATGCGAAGACCTGTCCAGTTGTCTATGACATCTCTGTGGAAACAGAGAACAGAACTGCTGTCAAAGCTGGTACCGATGGATCTTCGAGCATTGGGGCATACTGAATGTGGACTTGTTCGCCACAAAGGAAAATGCTCAAATCATGACTTATGTCTCACCGATTCCAGAACCAAATGCTGTTGATACAGATGCTCTGGCGATACGCTTGAGAGGGATGCACGCGTATGCGTACCCACCCACCATCCTACCGAAGGTCTTGATGAAGATCAGGGAGGAGCCGTGCCTGGTTCTGCTAATAGCGCCATATTGGCCCAGGAGGGCGTGGTTCACGGATCTTCTGGATCTGCTGGTGGACAATCCAGTGCGGCTGCCCAAGATTCCAAACATAATCTCCCAGGCCAAGGGCCGCTTCCTACATGAGCGGTCCGAGATGTTCAAATTGACTGCGTGGATGTTATCAAACAACGTTCCACGTCAGAAGGCTTTTGTCAACAGGCTGTGAGTTTCATCGCAGCCGTGAGAAGGAGGTCAACCGTCAAGTCATATAACCACAAGGTTAACAAATTTGCATTCATGATCTGAAGGAAAGGATATTGATCCCTTTCAATCCACTATTCAGCAAATAACAGACTTCTTCGATCAATACTCACCATTCTGTTACTTCTGATATACAGCTGGCCTTGACAGCTGGCTCTAGGACTATAGACTTAGAAAGCTTTACCGACTCCTTGGAACCGGGTACTCGGTTCCCAACTGCCGAGTACCCGTCTACCATAGAGCTCATTCTTGTTTGCATAGCAACAAGTGCAATACATGCTTTTCGCAGTGGACAAAGATTAAATCTAAGTCTTGTTATAATCTGTGATTGTGATAGCTAGTGATCTCTTGCAAAGGATAATTTGGATAATAATGGATACCGCCGATGATAACCGGGTTGTATAATTCCTTATTATCCATAGTTAAAAGACTTAGGTCTCTAAATTTCGTTGTGTCGCATGTTCCAATTTCTGACCCCAGAGAATCTGGGATGTGTGTTAACAACACGATATGCCGGATGATCGCCTTCTTTAAACCCCAACAGGCGATCGGCAGATATGAAAATAGGTGTTTGCTACAGTATTTCTAACACGAATATCGGCTGACGTCGTTCTCCGTAGGATCCGAGCGGGTGACGTCACACCCGTGGTGCTCGGATTTTTATGTGAAGAAAATTTTTCATTAATTCGCGCATCTTGTTCTGGGTGCTGCGTACTAAAAATGGTACCGGAAACTTTGGAATGTTCAAGTTTACGTGTTGTCACGATCTGTTTGCAATGATCAGTGGTTTCAAAATTCTTGATTAGATGCGTGGTCTACGGTTTTACCGTGTGCTACAGCAGTTTGTTTACATTTTGTTGTTTCTTCACATATCGTTTTGGCTTTCGTTAGGAGTATAATTTATATTAATTGGTAAATATACCCCGAATGCTATGCGATATGATTCCTGGTTCCGTTATACATCCTGGAGGATCAATTATGGGTGTATTTATGCCTGCTTCGTTCTTGTCATCATAATCAATGTGATCTTTGCTGTAATGTTGCGGGGTGGGGTGCGGGAGGGTTTGCAGTTAATTTATGGTCAAATTATTTGAAAATGAATTGTCTGCCTTCCATCCGTGTGTCGTTCCGCTTGCTTATTGTAGGTTTGTGCTTATTTATAGGCCAAGCCAGCCTCGGCATCATGTGACGAGTGCCACAAATTCGTATGGGTCTTGTTCAAGGACCATGTGTGTTTTAGGTGTACGCCCTGTAACCTAGATGATAGGTGTAGTGTGTGTGCAGTGTGGTCCGTGGAGATGATGTTAAAGTTCCTTGCCCAGAAGGATGTGGCTGGGTCTGACGCGGGGTCAGGCGGTGCGAAGGTAAATCGTGGAGCGTCCGGTGGGGGCGCTCCACGTTCCCAGCTGGAGGTGGCGGAGATGGCACCGCCGGCGTGGTTCGGTCCGGCTATGCAGGGTTTTCTGCATAGCGTTCTGCCCACGCTGGTGTCGTCACTGCTGCCGAAGGTCGGGGGCAGTTTCTCTCCACGCCAGGTACGGACCCTGTCCTTGGACAGGGTTCTGGACTGGTTACCGAGGGAGCCGTCTTGTACGGCCCCCTGGCGGTCCTGTCGGGCTCCGGCCTGACGGGTTCCGTCTCTCTGCGGCCACCTCCGGGTGGTCCAGTAGCGGTGGCCGGTCCGTCAGGTGTGGGAGCCGTCCGCCAGGACGTCTCCACGGTTTCCTCATCTAGCGACGACTCTTCGGAGTCTGAAGACGAGGAGGCCGAAGAGGAGATGTTGCTGCGGCCTGTGATGCCATGGGTGGAGAATATGGAGGTCGATTCCGTCCCGGACGGAACTGTCCTCCATCTGTCTGGCTTGGCGCAGGGCAGCGGCTCCGCCCGTGGTTGAGGCCAATCTGGTACCAGGCACCGGTCCCGTGACGGTTGGTTTGATGCCAGCCGACACGGTGACTGGAGTGCCGGGTGTGGTACTCACCTATCTCGCCTGGTCCGGCGGTCGGACGTGGGGTGCTGTTGGCGCCCCTGTTTGGCCACGGTTCCGCGTCTGCTATGGGTCCGCATGGTTTTCCATGCGGACCTACCCCATGGACTGGTGTTCATGGGGTGGCGGTGGAACCGTTTGGTGCCGGAGTGCCTGGCATGTCAGCCGTGGCTCCTTGCCGGGAGGCCATGGCTGGCAGGTCCATGAACGGGTGACGTGTTCACGGGTGTGTCCTCCTCGGAAGTAGACTGGTCAGAGGCTCTGGCTTGGCTAGCCAGGGTTGACCCGTCTGTGGTTTCGCTTGCTTATTGTAGGTTTGTGCTTATTTATAGGCTGGACTGGATCCACGGTTCATAGAGTTGCTGGATGCTATTTATAGCAAGCAGCTCCTGACCAAGGGCCAGCTCCCTGCGGCCTCCAGGGAGGTGCGGGCGAGGTGTCATATTCCACGGGGGGAATACGACACATATGGTGTGGTACCGTCGGTCACCGAGGATGACCGATGGGTTCTGGGCGTTCAGAGTGCTGGAGCGGGTGGCGCCGGTCCGGCACTTGTGGACAAGTCCCAGGCACACCACGAGGAAGTCCTGTCCCTATGCGATGAGGGTGTGCGTGCAGCTATGAGTGCTGTCAACCATTCCTATCGCCTTCTTCGGTTGGTGTGGGCTGAAGAGGGGGGGGGGGCATGCCACCCTGTGGCGCTTTCGTGCGTCAATGACGGCTTGGTGCTGTCTATGGACACACTGGCAAGCGTGCAAGCACGCGTGACAAAGTCCAGGAGGCAAATGGTTCTTGACCATATGCGTCCGGCTACGGCAGTCAGGGAGAGTCTTCTTGGGGCGCCCCTGACAGGGCCTAGCATCTTCGGTGGCCAGGCGTGGGCCACCCTAGAGGACACTACCAGCATCGCGCAGAATCGGTTGGCGGTAAACCTACAGCTGGAGCTAGTGCGACAAGCGCACGCACTAGGGGCTGTAGGGAAACCGCTAGCTGGCCAACCTTCGAAGAAGCAGAAGAAGCAGAAAGGCAAGGCGAAAGCCAAGCCTGCTGCGACTTCTGCCTCGTCTGCGTTTTCTCAGCCGCCGCCGGCTAAGAAAGCCAGGAAGGTTGTAGAGGCGCCTACCCTCCCCAATGTTGCTCCTGATCGCCCTAGAGGTGGGAAGGGTAAGGGTAAGTGCTCCAAGGGCGGAAAGAAGGGAGCGGATCGTACCTGAGGGCACGAAAGCTCCCTTCATATCCGTCTGGACCGCACCTGTGTGACAGGAACAGCGGTGCCAGTTATACCCGCCGAGCCAAGATGGAAATGGTTCTCTCTCTCGTTAAGAAAGGGGGGGAGCGGACCGCGAGCCGGACAACCCCGTTAGACGTCGAGGCGTCTATGGTGGGTGGAAGGCTCATGCATTTCGTTGAGGCCTGGCGAGGTGTGACGTCAGACAGTCTGGTCCTGGGATGGTTATCCCAGGGGTAAATGCCGGAGTGGTGGGACTTTCCGACGCAGAATCTGTCTTTGGCACCTGTCTGGACACCCGTACCACGGGACCCAGACAAGTTAGAAGCCGTTCAAAACGAAGTGTCAGGTTTGCTTCTGAAGGGAGCAATAAAACCAGCGAGCCAGAACACTCCGGGCTTCTATTCAAATATGTTCCTTGTCCCCAAGAGCACGGGGGGATGGAGACCCATACTGAATCTCAGGCCATTAAATTGGTTCATCCATACGCCTCGGTTCCAGATGGAAACACCGAGATCGGTATTGGCGGGATTGAGGAAGGGAATGTGTGTGTGTCGATCGATCTGAAAGATGCATACTTCCACATTCCTATGAACCGGAGTTGGCACAGGTTTCTGAGATTTGCGTTTCAGAATCAAGTATGGGAGTTTACTGTTCTCCCGTTTGGCCTGTCGACAGCTTCGAGGGTTTTCACAAGAGTGGTCCTTGCGGTGACAGCGTTTCTCAGAAAAGAGAACGTGGCGCTACACACCTACATAGACGACTGGCTGCTCAAAGCAGACCCTGCAGCCAGGTTGAAAGTGGATACTGCTCTGACTCTGAAGTTACTTTCAGATCTAGGCTGGATAGTCAACAAGGAGAAATCCGAGTTGACACCCACTCAACATTTCGTTTATTTGGGGATGCGATTCGATCTCGAGGAGGGCAGGGTTTACCCGTCAGAGCCCAGAGTGGTGTCTCTGTTAGCCATCCTCAAGAGTTTTTGAGTGGGAAACCACATTCCCGTGAGGCGGTTTCTTCAGATGCTGGGCATGATGGTCTCCATGGAGCAAGTTATCCCGTACGCTGCTCTAATACGAAGACCTATCCAGTTGTATCTGATGTCTCTGTGGAAACAGAGAACAGAACCCTTGTCAAAACTGGTGCCAGTTTTGGAGCCGATAATATCGCATCTTGTATGGTGGAAACAGCGTCAGAATCTCCTAGTAGGGGTTTCGCTGCACCTACCTCACCCCCAGCTGTCCGTGTACACGGATGCATCGCTGGAGAGGTGGGGAGGCCTGCCTGGGAGAACACCAGGTCTCGGGCACATGGACTCTCTTGGAGAGTCAGCTGCATATCAATCTGTTGGAAATGATGGCAGTGGAACTGGCGTTGGAAGAGTTTCTTCCGATGATCAGGGGCAAGGTGATATTGATACGGTCTGACAATTCGACGGTAGTATCATACATAAATCGCCAAGGCGGGACCAGGTCACCCACACTGTGTATCAAAGTGTGGCACTTGATTCAATGGTGCAGGAATTACTTGGTTGTTTTGAAAGCAGCTCACATTCCTGGCCGATTGAACATTCTGGCGGATGCTTTGTCTCGCCGACAGAGAATTCTGCCAACAGAATGGTCCCTCAACCCTCCAGTTCTACGAAGGATCTTCGAGCATTGGGGCAAACCCAACGTGGACTTGTTCGCCACAAGAGAAAATGCTCAAATCATGACTTATGTCTCGCCTATTCCAGATCCAAATGCCGTCGATACAGATGCTGTGGCGATAAGCTGGAGAGGAATGCACGCTTACGCGTACCCACCCACCATCCTTCTGCCGAAGGTATTGGTGAAGATCGGGGAGGAGCCGTGTCTGGTCCTGCTAATAGCGCCGTATTGGCCAAGCAGGGCGTGGTTCACGGATCTGCTAGATCTGCTGGTGGAAAATCCAGTGCAGTTGCCCGAGATTCCGAACATAATCTCCCAGGCCAAGGGACGCTTCCTACACGAGCGTCCCGAAATGTTCAAATTGACTGCGTGGATGTTATCAAACAACGTTCCACGTCGGAAGGCTTTTCTCGACAGGCTGCTGATTTCATCGCGGCTGCGAGAAGGAGGTCAACCTTCAAGTCATATAACAACAAGGTTAACAGATTTGCAGACTGGTGTGAAGAAAAGGGTATTGATACCTTTCAATCCACTATTCAGCAAATAGCAGACTTTCTCTGTGAGCTGTTCTTTTCAGGACTAGCTCCCGTCACAATTGCTGGATACAAGTCAGCTTTGGCATCAGTTATCCCTTGTCTAGCCAACAGGGATAGTCCAGAGGTGGCCCAGTTAAATGTGATGGTGAAGGGAATGAGCAATCTCCGACCGAGACAACCGGTAGTCATTCCAGCCTGGAGTCTATCTTTAGTGCTTAATGTACTGGCCAAGCACCGTTTCGAACCGTTGCGTTCGGCTAGTCTAAAGCATTTGACTCTAAAGGCGGTTTTTTCTATTGGCAGCTTCCTCAGCTAGAAGGCGCAGTGAGATCCATGCGCTTTCGGCAGAGAGGGACCGATTTATTGTCTCCGGAGGGGGTCTGCGTCTTCTGCCAAGAGCAGAGTTTATGTCAAAGAATCAATCTTTGAGATATCCCGGCAAACCGATCATAATACCGAAGTTAACTAGGTTTGATCGTGATGCCAGTGTTTGGTGCCCGGTCCGTGCTTTGACTAAGTACAATAAACGGACTGACTCGTTACGGTCGAATGATAGACATCTGTGGATCTGCCATAAAAAGCCTTATGGCGCCGCATCCATGGATACTATCTCTCGTTGGGTAGTCAAATGCATTCAGACTACTCATGAGATGGCGACTGGGCACCAGGTGCAAGGCGCAAGGGCACACGATGTTAGAGGAATAGCCGCCTCGACCGCCCTTTACAGTGGTGTTCCGTTAGAGGACATCATGGCCGTTGCACAATGGCACTATGAGTCCTCATTTACGGATTACTATATGAGGGATGTGTCAGACTCAGCCAATCCACTCGCTTTAGCTGTTTTGAGACGATAGTTAAGTTACCACACTGCTCTTCACCCTTTTTGTACTTTGGTAAGAAAAGAACCTAAAGCAGGCATGGTCAAGCGTGAGGATGACAACCAGATTGTGTCACTGATGGCCGGACCAGTGAATGGTTGGAGGCGGTACATCTGAAATCCAATTACCATAAGGTAATTCATTAGTGAGAGTTTTTTGTATTATGTCTATATATCAAGTTCATTCATCTTATATATTCATGCTCATTCCCAGGCTAATACATGTGGATATGCAAGGAGCAGTTAACCCTCTTGGCATATTTGTGTTTCAGGCGAGATACATGTTCGTGAGTTCTCTCCCTTTTCTTAGGAGAAAAAGGGGGGGGGGCAGTGACGCGAATGTGATTCGGTTCCGATAACTTGACGGTCCTTTTAGGTCTCCGTTAGTCAAGTTGTTAAGTCTAAATCTTTCTCCAAGGGGCAAAAGTGGCATTTATGGCTTGCCCCTTCCCACCAGGTTACTGATCAAATCTGGTGTATATCAGAAGTAACAGAATGGTGAGTATTGATCGAAGGAGAATGCAGGAAATTTCAATTTCCCTTTCTCCGAGATCTAACAATACTCACCATTCTGTTACGGACCCAGCATCCCAGTCCCACGGAGGCAAGCCATGGATTTCTCTTGTTTGGTGGCTATGCAAACAATATGAGCTCTATGGTAGACGGGTACTCGGCAGTTGGGAGCCGAGTACCCGGTTCCAAGGAGTCGGTAAAGCTTTCTAAGTCTATAGTCCTAGAGCCAGCTGTCAAGGCCAGCTGTATATCAGAAGTAACAGAATGGTGAGTATTGTTAGATCTCGGAGAAAGGGAAATTGAAATTTTCTGCATTCTCTGTGCACTGTTCTTTACAGGATTGCTTGATACAAGTCAGCTTTGGCATCAGTTATGCCGTGTCTAGCCAACAGGGATAGTCCAGTGGTGGCCCAGTTGAACGTGATGGTGAAGGGAATGAGCAATCTCTGACCGAGACAACCGGTAGTAATTCCAGCCTGGAGTCTATCTTTGTTGCTTAATGTGCTAGCTATGCACCCTTTCGAACCTTTGGGTTTGGCTTGTCTAAAGCATCTGACTCTTAAGGTGGTCTTTCTATTGGCAGCTTCCTCAGCAAGAAGGTGCGGTGAGATCCATGCGCTTTCAGCAGAGATTGACCGATTTAATGTCTGGAGAGGGTCTGCGACTGCTACCAAGAGCAGAATTTATGTCAAAGAATCAATCTTTGAAATATCCCGGCAAATCGATCATTATACCAAAGCTACAACTAGGTTTGATTGTGATGCCAGTGCCTGGTGTCCAGTCCGTGCTTTGACCACGTACAATAAAATGGACGTAATCTCTACGGTCAAATGATAGACATCTGTGGATCTGCCATAAGAAGCCATATGACGCTGCATCTATGGATTCTATCTCTCGTTGGGTAGTCGAATGCATTCAGACTACACACAAGATTGCGACAGGGCACCAGGTACAATGTGCTAGGGCTCACGATGTTAGAGGAATAGCTTCCTCGACCGCCCTATTCAATCGTGTCCCATTTGAGGACATCATGACAATGGCACTGAGTCCTCTTTCATGGATTACTATATAAGGGACATGTCAGACTCAACCAATCCACTCGCTTTAGCTGTTTTGAAATGATAGTCTAGTGGCCACACTGTTCGTGTCCGTTTGTTGGGGACAGGTACCCGGTTCCAGGAACCAGTTAGAGCTTGTCAAATCAGAAGATTCCTAGGCATCAGTCCCTAGAGTGCTGTTATCAATAAGTAATGTGATGGTAAGTATTGTTAGATCTCGGAGAAAGGGAAATTGAAATTTCCTTCAATCTGCTACATGCTGTATGGCCTATTCAGCAGAGAAGGACTATGTAACATAAACTATGTAACTAACTCATTATTTGACATGTTTTGACAAATGCCTCTGCATCCAGAACAAGCCAACGAAGAATCTGGTCCATGACAATGGCACCTTCAGGACAATGTTCCATAGCCCGACTTGCAGGTGCATGTTACTAGCTTGAGAATTAACTATGGCCCAGTATCCAAGTCCAAGTGTACTGGTGCCATTGTTCCTTTCGAAGCTCTCGAGCCTCCAACAATGTCCAAGGTATTCCACTTCCACTGTTGGAGCTGATGGAACACTCAGAGGCTGTGGTACTTCATTGCTGCAGATGATGGTGGCAACATGTTTGGGTAGATGGCCTTTTGCTGATTGCAACAAGTTCCTTGAATCTCTGATGCCTCATCGTGTCAAGATGGTCATTTTGCATTCCTATGTGCAAAATAACCGTAGCCTTCTTACCAGCCACTATGGCCTCCTCTTTCGGTGTTTACGCACTTCCAAATAATTTGTCCCAGACATGGAACAACTTGTTGTTACTGATACGCTTCAGTCCGAGAGCTTTGCCTATTCCAAATATGCTGGATGTTGTAACGCACCCAAGGAAAGCATGTAAAAAGGATATTCTTGTAGATGTTCTTCTCTTGTACATGCCTGATTGAATTAACACTGATACATTTGAGAGCTGCTCTTTTGTTTGGTTCAAGGCAGAAATAGATATCATGCAAATTTCCTCCAGCAAGATGTATGTCAAATGATAATAAGAACTAAACATTGCAAGTGAAATGGAGAAATGGATTGCAAACATCGGATTTTAGTGGTAATTGATGGGTTGTGATGTCATAGAGTGGTCCTGGGGTTCAGAAGACATAATTTTTCAGCAGTTTGGGGGACATGTTTCTATCTACCTGTAATACATTTATGTGGTCTAAAATGAACCGTTCTCGAAATACATGTATATCCCATATAATACCTGTTTGATGATCATCCTGGCAGCCATCTTGAATTCAACATGTTCCACTCAAAAGATTTTTTAAGATTTTTAATACATCATTCCTGAGATCTAAATACACAAGATAAAAGTAGTTTCATTGCTGTTGCAATTAGTGGTGGATCAAACCCTAGATTGACTGGACTGTTACTGGTTCCGGGTTGGCTAGTCTTTCCTGTAATTGTCCGACCACACAGGTCATGAATCGTGTGATGGCGTCTGGTGTGGTTCCCATTATTCCGCCTCCACAGGTGTTGGTGGCACAGTTTGTGGGAATTCCGGACGAAACTCCAGAATCTCAGGCACCGACTGGTCCTCAGAACCAGGGAGTTTTTCCTCAGCATCTTCTGTCGAGTTATCAGTAGAGGAGGAGAAGAAAATAATTCTGGTGGCTGATGGACATGGTACATGTAATGGTCATATAGTAAGGAGTAAAGGTGACCAGGCGGAGGAATTTATGGAAACTGGTGATGCTGCTAGGGAAGAGGCAAAACTCATTCTCCTTCGATCAATACTCACCGTGTGGGCTGAAGCGGCAGCAGGCCACCCTGTGGCGCTTTCGTGCGTCAATGACGGCCTGGTGCTGTCTATGGACGCACTGGCAAGGGTGCAGGCGCGTGTTACGAAGTCCAGGAGGCAAATGGTTCTTGACCATATGCGTCCGGCTACGGCCGTCAGGGAGCGTCTTCTTGGGACGCCCCTGACAGGTCCTAGCATCTTCGGTGGGCCATCTTAGAGGACACGGCTAGCATTGCGCAGAATCGGTTGGTGGTGAACCTACAGCTAGAGCTGGTGCGGCAAGCGCACGCACTAGGGGCTGTAGGGAAGCCGCTGACCGTGCAACCTTCTAAGAAGCATAAAGGCAGGGCGAAAGCTAAGCCTAGTGCGGCTGCTGCTTCGCCTGGCTTTTCTCAGCCGGCGGCGGCGAAGAAAGCCAGGAAGGTTGTGGAGGCCCCTACCCTCCCCAGTGTTGCTCCTGATCACCCTAGAGGCGGGAAGGGGAAGGGTATGTCCTCAAAAGGCGGAAAGAAGGGAGCGGATCGTACCTGAGGGTACGAGAGCTCCCTTCGTATCCACCTGGACCGCACCTGTGCGACAGGAACAGCGGTGCCAGTTAGACCAGCCGAGCCAAGACCGAAATGGTTCTCTCTCTCTCATTAAGAGAGGGGGGAGCGGACTGCGAGCCGGACAACCCCGTTAGGCGTCGAGGCGTCTATAGTTGGTGGAAGGCTCATGCGTTTCGTCGAGGCTTGGCGAGGTGTGACGTCAGACAGTCTGGTCCTGGGATGGTTATCCCAGGGGTAAATGCCGGAGTGGTGGGACTTTCCACCACAGAATCTGTCTTTGGCACCTGTCTGGACACCCGTACCAAGGGAACCAGACAAGTTAGAAGCCATTCAAAACGAAGTGTCAGGTTTGCTTCTGAAGGGAGCAATAAAACCAGGAAACTAGAACACTCCAGGCTTCTATTCAAATATGTTCCTTGTTCCCAAGAGCACAGCGGGATGGAGACCCGTACTCAATCTCAGGCCATTAAATTGGTTTATCCATACGCCTCGGTTCCAGATGGAAACGCCGAGGTCGGTAATGGCAGGATTGAGGAAGGGAATGTGGTGTGTGTCGATCGATCTGAAAGATGCATATTTATGAACAGGAGTTGTCACAGGTTTCTGAGATTTGCGTTTCAGAATCAAGTATGGGAGTTTATTGTCCTCCCATTTGGCCTGTCGACAGCTCCAAGGGTTTTCAGAAGAGTGGTCCTTGCGGTGACAGCGTTTCTCAGAAAAGAGAACGTGGCGCTACACACCTACATAGACGATTGGCTGATCAAGGCAGGCACGGCAGCCAGGTTAGAGGTGGATACTGCTCTGACTCTGAAGTTACTTTCAGATCTAGGCTGGATAGTCAACAAGGAGAAATCCGAGTTGACACCCACTCAACATTTCGTTTATTTAGGGATGCGATTCGATCTCGAGGAGGGCAGGGTTTACCCGTCAGAGCCCAGAGTGGTGTCTCTGTTAGCCATCCTCAAGAGTTTTCGATTGGGAAACCACATTCAGGCGAGGCGGTTTCTTCAGATGCTGGGCATGATGGTCTCCATGGAACAAGTGAATGGTTGGAGGCGGTACGTCTGGAATCCATTTATCATGAGGTAATTCAAGATTGAGTTTTTTGTATTGTGTCTATATATTATGTTCATTCATCTTATATATTCATGCTCATTCCCAGCCTAATACATGTGTATATGCAAAGAGCAGTTAACCCTCTTGGCATATTTGTGTTTTCAGGCGAGATGCATGTTCGTGAGTTCCCTCCCTTTTCTTAGGAGAAAAGGGGGGGGGGGCAGTGATACGAATATGATTCAGTTCTGTTAACTTGACGGCCCTTTTAGGTCTCCTTTAGTCAAGTTTTAAGTCTAGCTCTTTCTCCAAGGGGCAAAAGTAGCAGTTATGGCTTGCCCCTTCCAACCACGTTACTGACCAAATCTGGTGTATATCAGAAGTAACAGAATGGTGAGTATTGATCGAAGGAGAATGAAGGAAATTTAAATTTCCCTTTCTCCAAGATCTAACAATACTCACCATTCTCTTACGGACCCTGCCTCCCAGCCCACGGAGGCAAGCCATGGGTATCTCTTGTTTGGTGGCTATGCAAAGAATATGAGCTTCATGGCAAACGGGTGCTCGGCTGTTGGGAGCCGAGTACCCGGTTCCAGGAGCCGGTAAAGCTTACTGAGTCTATAGTCCTAGGGCCACCTATCCAAGATAGATTGTATCAGAAGTAATAGAAGGGTGAGTATTGTTAGATCTCGGAGAAAGGGAAATTGAAATTTCCTTTCAATACAAATATGTTCCTTGTCCCCAAGAGCACAGTGTGGTGGAGACCCGTACTCATTCCAGGCCATTAAATTGGTTTATCCATACGCCTCGGTTCAAGATGGAAACTCTGAGGTCGGTAGTGGCAGGATTGAGGAAAGGAATGTGGTGCATGTCAATCGATCTGAAAGATTCATATTTCCACTTTCCAATGAACAGGGATTGTCACAGGTTTCTGAGATTGGCGTTTCAGAACCATGTTTGGGAGTTTGTAGTCCTCCCATTCCCAAGTTTTAAGTCTAGCTCTTTCTCCAAGGGGCAAAAGTAGCAGTTATGGCTTGCCCCTTTCCACCAGGTTACTGACCAAATCTGGTGTATATCAGAAGTAACAGAATGGTGAGTATTGATCGAAGGAGAATGAAGGAAATTTAAATTTCCCTTTCTCCGAGATCTAACAATACTCACCATTCTGTTACGGACCCAGCCTCCCAGCCCCACGGAGGCAAGCCATGTGTTTCTCTTGTTTGGTGTCTATGCAAACGGTATGAGCTCTATGGTAGACGGGTACTCGGCAGTTGGGAGCCGAGTACCCGGTTCCAAGGAGTCGGTAAAATGTTCTAAGTCTATGGGTCTAGGGCCAGCTGTCAGGGCCAGCTGTATATCAGAAGTAACAGAATGGTGAGTATTGTTAGATCTCGGAGAAAGGGAAATATAAATTTCCTTCATTCTGCCGGACTATGACTCGGATAGCCAAGAGAGAGGTCATCAATATGATTTTGCGGTATCACGTGTTCTACTGGGTCCATCAGGTTTCTGGAGTCCAAAGCAGGTAACCTTTAGAGGAAGAGAGTTCACTCAGGCTCCATTCTGTCAGAGTGCCTTGGAGTCAAAGGAAGAGCTGGGTAGTACTAAGCCGGCTCGTGGCATGGTAACCTGATTGGTTCATTGATGGCTCTTAAGGAACCTGTCCTCAGCAGCCATAAAGGTTTGACGAGTCTGGTGGTTCTGCATCCCAGTCAGCGTTACTCAGGATGGGGAGGAAGGTTTAAGTGAAACAAGCCATGAATGCCATGTTGGAGGAAAGACTTGATATAGTGTTGGCTGTGGCTCTGGAGTCCAGTGATGATAATGCTGCCACAGAAGTGAAGTGGCAGGGGGTCATCCAATGGCTAGCCGAGGTTATTGGTTACATGTATGTTTATCAACCTGAATTACTCCAAAAAGCTCCTGGTATGGAATGGATGTCAGAAAAATGTGTGAGTCGGTTGGTGGGAGATATATCTAATATGCCTGGACTGCTTCTTGATGAGGATACCTTGGATTTGCTGGAGATAGCGTCGTTTAGAGCAAGATCAGATAACCTTTTTAAGTTGGAGAAGATTTCGAGAGATGTAATGAGTTGGCGTCAGGTTCTTCTCTTTCAATCAATACTTACCATTACATTACTAAATATTGATAACAGCACCCTCAGTTGCTGTGCCCTAAGAATTTTCAGATTTATAAAGCTCTAACCAGCACCTGGAACCGGGTACTCGCCCCCATCAAACGGGTACCCGCCACCATGAGCCTGCTACACTTGATCAAGATCAACATGCCTTTTTGCTCAGAGAAATATATAAGTGTTTTCTGTGGTTTTTTACTGTGCTTCCTGTGCCTTTTCTTCCTGGAATATAATTGAATTATAATGGAGAACACCACCGGCACTCAGGTCATATATTTCTATTATTTATCTAGTCAGATGGAAACTTATGTCTCTGAAATTTCGTGTGTTGTATGTCCCAGAACTGGCAAAAAAAATGAGGCAAACATGATTTATCATATTTTTTATGATTGCTCTTTTATGTTAATAAATACAGGTAAAATAAGTGACAATTTTACATAACATCGTATGCATTGTCTGTATGCAGGGTACCTTTTAGTATGGGATAGCTTTTCCCTTGTTTTTCTTCAGAAATCTCAGCCGTTTGAGCAAGCTGTCTGAAAGCCTTTTACAGTGTGCTGCACCAATGCTGTTCCATTGATGTCTGACTGCTTCCCATAACTGGTCAGTGCTCCTAAATTTTCTGCCAACCAGTTTGGCCTTGATATGCGTGCATATATTCTCTATGGGGTTAAGATCTGGTGACTGTCCAGGTCAAAACATCACCGACAGAGAATGCCGCTCAAACCATGACTTTGTTGTTTTTGCTGTGTGTGCCGGGGCATTATCTTGTTGAAAAATAGCTTTTTGTCTTTTATTTCAACTACACAAC
The DNA here is from genome assembly GCA_034401795.1 of Chaetoderma sp. LZ-2023a. Classification (NCBI taxonomy): domain Eukaryota; kingdom Metazoa; phylum Mollusca; class Caudofoveata; order Chaetodermatida; family Chaetodermatidae; genus Chaetoderma; species Chaetoderma sp. LZ-2023a. Next base: position 119,881,683 of record CM067374.1, on the reverse strand, counting down.
TAGTTCAGGCTTGGAAGCAACCCCTTTTCTGATGTGTTTTGATACTCCTTTGCATTAATGGACTTTTCACATTGCACAAGCTCGCCAACACCAGATGCAGAAAACACATCCGATACCATAATTCCACCTCCTCCATGTTTCACAGTGGTGGAGAGGCATTCTGGGTTATATTTTCCACCTGACCTACGAAGACAGTGCTCTGGAGCATCTGTACACAGCTCAAAACGTGACTCATCACTCCAGAGAACACGCTCAAACTACTGAGAATCATGGTCACGATAAAGTGTCAAAAATCTGAGTCTGTCTGCAACGTTCTTTGTGGACAGAAATGGTTTCTTAGCACACCGCTTTGATGAAAACCAGCTTCCTTGAGCCTCCTTGCAATTGTTCTTCTTGAAACAGCCTTATTTTGTGAATTTCTGAATTCTTCTGCTAATTTGGTGAGCGTCTTCTTACGATTCTTCAGAACAGTCATTTTCAGCCTTCTTTCATCTCGACATGTTGTCACTTTAGCTCGTCCAGAACCTGCTTTCCGGGCAACAGAACCTGTCACTTGAAATGTGTGGCCAATTCTCTGTATTGTAAACAGTGGAATCTGAATATCCTCAGACTTTAGAATTTTCTTAACCTCAGGATATGACCTTCTAGCTTGACGAAGACCTGCGATCCGGCTTTTGACTTCAACAGGTACATGGAATTTAGCCTTTTTTGAAGACATTTTGAATCAAAAATAACAACTTCACTCTTCAGGCACAGTGTGGTAATACACAGAGATTACAGAAATGGATAATGTCTTGTCACCTCGGTCAGCGTAACTCAACTAGCTTGCTAGTTTGGTTAGTTAATTCACTTTAAATCCTGAACACAGAGACGCGCTATTTTTCTTTTGTGTATACATGTAGGTCTAATATAGAACAAGAATCCATTCAGTAGTTGGCTTTTGATATGCAAATTAGCTCACTCAGCAGTGGAAAGCAGTCAGACGTGAATGGAACAACATTGACACAGCACAATGCAAAAAGCTTTCAGACAGCTTGCCCAAATGGGTGAGTTTTGAGACAAAAAAAATAAGGGAAAGGCTATCCCATACTAAAAGGTACCCTGCACACAGACAATGCATACAATATTATGTAATATTGTCAATTGTTTCACCTGTATTTATTAACATGGAAGAGTAATCATAAAAAATATGATAAATCATGTTTGCCTCATTTTTTTTGCCCAGCAGTGTATGGTGCAACAGAATATGCCAGATATGATCGCCTCCTTTAAGCCCCAACGGCGATCAGGCAGTAATATGAAATATTTCAGGCGTTGCCACAGTTTTTTAACAAAAAAACTGGCTTATGTCGTTCAACCGTGGGGTCCGAGCATGTGATGTCACACCGTTTTACGGCTCGAATTATTTTGGTGAAGGAAATGTTTCGTTAATTCGCACATCTTATTCTTGGTAGCTGCGTGCGTTTAGTACCAGAAACTTATGAATTATCTCAAGTTTTGCGTGTATTACCGATCTGTTTGCATTGATTGGTTATGTCAAAATTCTTAATTAGGTGTGTGTTCTGCGGCTCTACCGTATTCTAGAGCAGTTAGGCTTGGATCCAAGTGCATGGTATTGCATTTAAATGCAAATGCAAATGCAAATGTTTGTAAATGATTCAAATGCAAATGCAAGTGCAGATTCAACCTAGCGCCATTGCATTTAAATGCAAATGTTTGTAACTTATTCAAATGCAAGTGCCAATGCAAATGCATTTGAATATTTGGGCACACGCATGGTACTGAAATTCTGAGTATGCATCTTCCATCTATGTATCTGCTGATAGTGACTATTTTTGTAAAACCTTTTGCAGACCAAAAGAAGACTATTTTTGTCTCGCCTGCGAAGCAGGATCGAGACATAGGTATCACTTTTCCGGCGGCGGTGGTGGTGTAAACTTTTAAGTTAAGTTTATATCTCAGCAATGTCTGATCTAATTGGAACCAAACCTGGGTGCATGGTAATATACATCAAAAGGAAGCAGCCCGCAGATAAAAAGGCCATGATGTCAAGGTTACAGCAGTCAAAGGTTACAGTATAATATTTGTTAATATTTTATGTTAAGTTTTTGCGTTAAACAAAAGTTATTGCCTTATATCTCAGCAATGCCTGATCTAATTGGAACCAAACTTGGGTACATGGTGCTATACATCAAAAGGAAGCAGCATGCTGATGCAGACATCATGCGGTCAAGGTTATGGGGGTCAAAGGTCATGGTATAATCTTTGTTAATATTTTACGTTAAGTTTTTGCATTAAACAAAAGTTATTGCCTTATATCTCAGCAATGCCTGATCCAATTGGAACCAAACTTGGGTGCATGGTGATATACATTGAATGGAAGCCGCCCACCAATAAAACGGTCATGACGTCAAGGTTATGGGGTCAAAGGTCATGGTATAATCTTTGTTAATATTTTACGTTAAGTTTTTGCGTTAAACAAAAGTTATTGCCTTATATCTCAGCAATGCCTGATCTAATTGGAACCAAACTTGGGTACATGGTGCTATACATCAAAAGGAAGCAGCATGCTGATGCAGACATCATGCGGTCAAGGTTATGGGGGTCAAAGGTCATGGTATAATCTTTGTTAATATTTTACGTTAAGTTTTTGCATTAAACAAAAGTTATTGCCTTATATCTCAGCAATGCCTGATCCAATTGGAACCAAACTTGGGTGCATGGTGATATACATTGAATGGAAGCCGCCCACCAATAAAACGGTCATGACGTCAAGGTTATGGGGTCAAAGGTCATGGTATAATCTTTGTTAATATTTTACGTTAAGTTTTTGCATTAAACAAAAGTTATTGCCTTATATCTCAGCAATGCCTGAGCCAATTGGAACCAAACTTGGGTACATGGTGATAAACATCAAAAGGAAGCAGCATCCTGATGCAGACATCATGCGGTCAAGGTTATGGGGTCAAAGGTCATGGTATAATCTTTGTTAATATTTTACGTTAAGTTTTTGCATTAAACAAAAGTTATTGCCTTATATCACAGCAATGCGTGATCCAATTGGAACCAAACTTGGGTACATGATGATATACATTGAATGGAAGCAGCCCACCAATAAATCGGTCATAACGTGAAGGTTGTGGGGTCAAAGGTCACAGTATGATCTTTGATAATATTTTATGTTAAGACTTTGCGTTAAACAAAAGTTATTATCTTATATCTCAGCAATGCCTGATCCAATTGGAACCAACTTTGGATACATGGAGATATACATTGAAAGGAAGCAGCACGCTGATGCAGGCATCACGAGGTCAAGTTTATGGTGTCAAAGTTCACGGTATAATATTTGTTAATATTTTATGTTAAGTTTTTGCGTTAAACAAAAGTTATTGCCTTATATCTCAACAATGCCGTATCCAATTGGAACCAAACTTGGGTACATGGTGATTTACATTTAACGGATGCAGCATGCTGATGCAGACATCATGAGGTCACGGTTGTGGGGGGGGTCAAAGGTCACAGTATAATCTTTGTTAATATTTTACGTTAAGTTTTTGCGTTAAACAAATGTTATTGTCTTATATCGCAACAATGTGGTTTAGGCTACAACAGGCTAATATTGCAGTCTGAAAGGGTTTAGCAATTCATGCTCCTGGAGCTGATTTAGTGGTCAGCTGTTCAAAACATGAATACTAGTACTTTTTTTTCTTGACAGTCATTCTTGGTAGATGTTTGTATTTGTAGCCCGTTTATGTTCAATAAGTATTTGTGTATTATTGTAAATATGTTAGAGTTCAGTTACATTAGTTACTTTGTGTAATGTTGATTATGAACACATCTTTTCTAACTTTGTTTAGACATGTTTGGTGTGTTCCTACATGTAGCTGAATGTTGTTGCTGACTGATGAAACAAAAATTATTTCCAAACGAATTAACAGGAGCTTAGCTACAGAAAAGAAAATAGAATGAATCTATTAATTAAATGGTGTATCATTTATGTTAGATGTATCTATTTACAAGCTCACAAATGTTCATTTTTGTCTCGCTTGCGAAGCTGAAAAAGCGAGACATAGGTATCACTTTTCCAGCGACGGCGTCAACATTAAGGTTCTGTGTTTAGCAAATTGCTTAACTTATATTTCCGGATTGGTTAAGCCTATTGCAACTAAACTTTGATATCTGGTTACCTATAATGATAGCAAGCAGCATGATGATGTTGGGGTCACAAGGTCAAAGGTCAAGGTCACTGTGACCTTGATACATAACTCTGTTATTTCAACATTAATTTTTTACGTTAGCAAAGCTTCTCAGCTTATATTTCAGGATTGGTTAAGCCTATTGCAACTAAACTTGGATACATGATTACCTATAATGATAGGAAGCAACATGATGATATTGGGGTCACAAGGTCAAATTCACAGTGACCTTGATACAGACCTCTGCTTTTTCAACATTAGGTTTTTGCGTTTAGCAAAACTTCAGCTTATATTTCAGGATTGGTTAAGCCTATTGCAACTAAACTTGGATACCTGGTTACCTATAATCTTAGGAAGCAGCATGATAACATTGAGGGAAAAAGGTCAAGGTAACTGACAAACAGGAGACAGGTGAGACATTTAATTCCGCGGAATTCTTGTTGAAATTTTACCAGTGGAATGAGTGTCTCGCTTATTGAACCAGTCATTACGGTGCAGAATTGTCAAACATAGTTTTCTCTTTATCTGCACATGCATTCTACTATGGCAAAAATAATACTTATTTCACCATTAACACTTTAACTCGCTAATTTGTTCCAAAAAATTTCTATTTTCTCAAAGAAAATGCCTATTTGCAGACCAAGAGGAGACCATTTTTGAAAATTTACCACTGGAATGACTGGCACAGTTATCGAGCCAGTCATTCCAGTGGTAAATTTTCAGAAATATTCTATGCTTGGTCTGCAAATGGATATTTCTTGAGAACACTGCAGAAGACGTTTTTGTCTGATATGAGGGTTAAAGGGTTAAGAGTTAACCATTAAAGCATTGAATTTTCAGATTCCTAAATATTATGTTGACTATTTTAAAGGGTAAGTTCATTGATCGCTATTGCACCCTATGGAAGCAACATATTGCCAGTCAAATTACTTTCAAAATAATTATCAAATATGTTCAATGTTTTGAAAGGAATTTTATTGATAGCTGCTACTGCACCTATGGCAGCAACAGGCTCCAGTCAAAATATATTCAAAATAGTTATCAGCTTATGCAATATCTGTATGAATTTTACAAATATTCTGTTGAATATTCTGAAGATAATTTGATCGGCAGCTGTGGGTCAAAGTTTCCAGTCAATTTTGTTTCAAAATGGTCACCTTATTCAAGACCTGAAATAAGGTGACTGGCACTTCTAGATTAAAATGTTTAAATGTTAACTTTATCTGAGATCATGTTAGACACACATGTGTTTATGTATGATGTGTGATTACTGTATTCTGCGGCTGTAGTAGTAGAAACATCCTACAGCTGCAATCAGTCCTTCTTCGCTTTTGCCCACTGTATCTTGAGGGCGAATTCCAAGGCTCTCTGTGCTGGTGTCTCTTCTGGCATCCTTAGCACATGGCCAAATATGGACCATCTTTGTTGGGTGACTTTTACAGACAGCAGCGACGTATTACACATATTGTATAGTGCATCGTTGGAAATTATGCTGTCTGGCCATCGGTGTCCAGTGATGGTGCGTAGGTGTTTGTGGTGGCAGGCATCGAGTTTGTCTAGAGCTGCCTTTGGAGCTGCCAAGCTGTTACAGTTATACAGCATCAAGGATACGCAGGTTGCATTGTATAAACGTAGCCTCTTTATCAAGGGCATCTTTGATCTACAAATCCATAGCTTCCAGAAGGGTTGGAAAGCTATGTTCCCCATGACGCAGCGTGCAGAAATGTCAGCAATTCATGGTCCATGTCCATGGTTCGCCGCCACGAAGTGGGTCTTCATTTTCTATAGTTTAATGCTTTGTCGATAGGTATATGTAGGTGAACTCTGTTTTGGATTCATTCATAAAGAGATTCTCAATTTTTAGTTTGCATGCAGCTATTGGGAGAAGTTCGTCAAGGGGTTTCTTTTTCTCGTCTATGAAGTCCACATCGTCGGCATATTCCATCTCTAGCGGCATGCCCAATATTGACACTGGGTGATGGGGGGGGAGTGGGGTTTGGTCTTGTGGAACGTATCCGCACAGATTTCAGTGTGGCAGCAAGGTAGCAGGTGAAAAGCACCGGAAATAGACCAGCTCCCTGTGGGGAGCCGATTGATGTCTCAAACTCTACAGACTTCACTGACATGACTCATACTCTCAGCTTGGTGTCTGCAAGCAGTAGTCTCACTAGTCGTAGCTCATCTTCATTGCAACTGGCCTGGTGTAGTACATCTAGGATCTTTGAGCGTTTAATTGTTGAAGGCTTGTGGCATGTCAATGCCCATTTTGTCGAAGTCCCAGTGTTTGGACATGACTACCGACACAAGCATGCATTGAGCCCATACAATGTCTGCGCGGCTGGGTCCACGTTTAAAGCCACTGACATGATCCGGTGAAGTAATCGATCTTGTCTCGGATGCGGCATAGAGTAACATTGGATAGGATTGTCCGTATGCTGTTGAGGAGCACAATGGGCCGCAGATTGGCTGGGGCCCACATGGCTTCTTGGACTTGGGTAGTGTGATAAGAGTGCCTTGGCTTACAGCGTCGATGGGAAGGTGGTGCATAAAAGCTGAATTGATTAGGCGCATGATCGGTTTTAAGATAATGTCACTTGCATATTTGAATAGTTCATTGCTCATGCCATCAGGTCCAGATGCACTTCCATTTTTCAGGGCTTTAAGTGCCTTCTCAACTTCTGGTGTTTTAATTGGTGTTAGTAATGACCTGGGGTCAAGGGCTCATCATCATGCTTATAGTCAGAATGAATGACAGGCGCTTCTAATCACAATGGGCGAACAGTAAATTAACCCACGTCACCAGAATTATCATAATCTATTATTTATCCATATTGGTAAATTTCTATTTGCATTCCAAGAAGATAATCTTTGAAATTTTACCACTGGAATGACTACAAAGCCAGTCATTTAAGTCCTAAATTTTCAAAAATTGTATTCTCTTATAATGCAAATGGACATTCAAAAAGCCAATCTTGACAACTAATGGATTAAGAGATTTTTAAATTAATGGAGTTAACAAGACGCTACACTATTCATAGATTGGGCAACCAGCGATATATTACTAAGCTCACGCTAATTACTTTGAAAGGATCTTGACAAAGAATATAGAGAGTGATGGTTGAGTAGATTGTACTGTAGTCAAAAGTGCTCGGGTGACCACCTGTGTTTTGGGGCTAAAAGATGGCGGTTCTTTAACATAGATGGTTATATGAATATTATAATTTTCCTGAAAATCAACGTATTGACTAAAGCAGCAACAACGCTTAGTCTAATTGTTTCATTAATCTTTTGGTTCCCAAACCGGCCCAAACCAGCCCAAACCAGCCTTTGTCATGGTCTTTACAAATGCCCATTTGCAGGCCAAGAGAAGACAATCACTGAGCCAATTATTTCAGTGATCTTGTATGTATGTGTTAAAGGGTTAAGAGAATGCAATTTTTGAAAATTTATCATTGGAATGACTGGCTCGGTATCGAGCCAGTCATTCCAGTGGTAAATGTTCAAAAATTGTATTCTCTTGACCTGTAAATGGACATTTCACAAGACAATAACAGAAGCCAGTTTTGGCCGGTATGACCAAAAGGGTTAATTATGATGGCTTGAGGTTTGACTTACCAGTAAATTGCTATAAGATGTGCTCATGTTGGTACAACTAAATTCATTCCATTCTGTGCAATTTTATAACATTTATTAGCTCACCTGGCCGGAAAGGCCATGTGAGCGTATGCCATGGCGACCGTCCGTTGTGTGTCCATCATCCATCCGTCTTCCATCAGCGTTTCCTTTAAACGACTCCTCAAGAACCACGATGCCGATTTGAATTATATTTGGCAGGAAGCATCCTTAGCGTATAGGGATCCAAGTTTGTTCAAATGAAGCAGATCGGCCAATTTAACCGGCGGCCATTTTGGTCTTTAAAAATTCTCTCCGAAACCGCTTGGGGAATCGATTCAAAACTCATGAAACATCATCTAGGGAAAGAGCTAAACCAAGTTTGTTCAAGAGGACTTGATTGACCAAATGGTTCGGTAGCCATCTTGGATGACCTAATTTTCCAGATCAGGCCGAAATTTGGGAGATATGATTAGGGACAAAGGGCCATTAAAGCTTGTTCAAGGGACGTTGATCCATCAAAAACATGGCCACCAGGGGGTGCCAATCAAAATGTAGCGTGTTTGGCGGCCATATTGGATTTGTTATTTGATGGATTTTGAGGCTGAAATTGGCTTTATATATGTTTTTGGGTATTCTGAGCTCAAATTTGACATTTTTGAAACTGTCGGATAAACGGTTTGGTGGCCATCTTGGATTATTTTCCCGCCAACGGCCCCCCATACTAAAGCAATGGGAAATTAAAAATATCTTCTCGAGAACTGCTGGGCCGATTTTAATGATGTTTGACAGAAAGCATCTTTTGGTAAAAGGAACCCGATCGCGCAATTTGGCCAGCAGCCATCTTGGATTTTGTTCCCTTTTTAGCTCACCTGGCCTGAAAGGCCAAGTGATCTTATGACATGGCAAATGTCCGTGGTGTGTCCGTCCATCCGTCCGTCCATCATCCGTCCGTCAACTTTTCCTACGGGTACGAGAGCTCCCTTCATATCCGTCTGGACTGTGCCTGTGCGACAGGAACAGCGGTGCCAGTTATACCCGTCGTGCCTAGAATGAAATGGTTCTCTCTCTCTCTCGTTAAGAAAGAGGGGGGGGGGGCGGACTACGAGCCGGACAACCCCGTTAGACGTCGAGGCGTCTATGGTGGGTGGAAGGCTCATGCGTTTCGTCGAGGCCTGGCGAGGTGTGACGTCAGACAGTCTGGTCCTGGGATAGTTATCCCAGGGTTACATGCCGGAGTGGTGGGACTTTCCACCACAAAATCTGTCTTTGGCACCTGTCTGGACACCCGTACCAAGGGAGCTAGACAAGTTAGAAGCCGTTCAAAAGGAAGTGTCGGGTTTGCTTCTGAAGGGAGCAATAAAACCAGCAAACCGAAACACTCCAGGCTTCTATTCAAACATGTTCCTTGTCCCCAAGATCACAGGGGGATGGAGACCCATACTCAATCTCAGGCCATTAAAGCGGTTTATCCATACGCCTCGGTTCCAGATGGAAACGCCGAGGTCGGTAATGGCGGGATTGAGGAAAGGAATGTGGTATGTATCGATCGATCTGAAAGATGCATATTTCCACATTCCGATGAACAGGAGTTCTCACAGGTTTCTGAGATTTGCGTTTCAGAATCAAGTATGGGAGTTTATTGTTCTCCCATTTGGCCTGTCGACAGCTCCGAGGGTTTTCACAAGAGTGGTCCTTGCGGTGACAGCGTTTCTCAGAAAAGAGAACGTGGCGCTACACACCTACATAGACGACTGGCTGATCAAGGCAGACTCGGCAGCCAGGTTGAATGTGGATACTGCTCTGACTCTGCGGTTACTTTCAGATCTAGGCTGGATAGTCAACGAGGAGAAATCTGAGTTGACGCCCACTCAACATTTCGTTTATTTGGGGATGCGATTCGATCTCGAGGAGGACAGGGTGTACCCGTCAGAGGCCAGAGTGGTGTCTCTGTTAGCCATCCTCAAGAGTTTTCGAGTGGGAAACCACATTCAGGCGAGGCGGTTCCTTCAGATGCTGGGCATGATGGTCTCCATGGAGCAGGTTATCCCGTACGCTGCTCTAATGCGAAGGCCTATCCAGTTGTATCTGATGTCTCTGTGGAAACAGAGAACAGAACCCCTGTCAAAACTGGTACCAGTTTTGGCGCTGATAATGTCGCATCTTGTATGGTGGAAGGAGCGTCAGAATCTCCTAGTAGGGGTTTCGCTGCACCTACCCCACCCCCAGCTGTCCGTGTACACGGATGCATCGCTGGAGGGGTGGGGTGCCTGCCTGGGAGAACACCAGGTCTCGGGCACATGGACTCTCCCGGAGAGTCAGCTGCATATCAATCTGTTGGAAATGATGGCAGTGGAACTGGCGTTGGAAGAGTTCCATCCGATGATCAGGGGCAAGGTGATATTGATACGGTCGGACAATTCGACAGTAGTATCATATATAAATCGCCAAGGCTGCACCAGGTCGCCCACTCTGTGTATCAGAGTGTGGCACTTGATTCAATGGTGCAGGAATTACTCGGTTGTTTTGAAAGCAGCTCAGATTGAACATTCTGGCGGATGCTTTGTCTCGCAGACAGAGAATTCTGCCAACAGAATGGTCCCTCAACCCTCCGGTTCTGCGACGGATCTTCGAGCATTGGGGCAAACCCAACGTGGACTTGTTCGCCACAAAGCAAAATGCTCAAATCATGACATATGTCTCGCCGATTCCAGATCCAAATGCCGTCGATACAGACGCTCTGGCGATAAGCTGGAGAGGGATGCACGCTTACGCGTACCCACCCACCATTCTTCTACCGAAGGTATTGGTGAAGGTCAGGGAGGAACCGTGTCTGGTCCTGCTAATAGCGCCGTATTGGCCGAGCAGGGCATGGTTCACGGATCTTCTATATCTGTTGGTGGAAAATCCTGTGCAGTTGCCCGAGATTCCGAACATAATCTCCCAGGCCAAGGGACGCTTCCTACACGAGAGTCCCGAAATGTTCAAATTGACTGCGTGGATGTTATCAAACAACGTTCCACGTCGGAAGGCTTTTCTCGACAGGCTGCTGATTTCATCGCGGCTGCGAGAAGGAGGTCAACCTTCAAGTCATATAACAACAAGGTTAATAGATTTGCAGACTGGTGTGAAGAAAAGGGTATTGATACCTTTCAATCCACTATTCAGCAAATAGCAGACTTTCTCTGTGAGCTGTTCTTTTCAGGACTAGCTCCCGTCACAGTTGCTGGATACAAGTCAGCTTTGGCATCAGTTATCCCTTGTCTAGCCAACAGGGATAGTCCAGAGGTGGCCCAGTTAAATGTGATGTTGAAGGGAATGAGCAATCTCCGACCGAGACAACTGGTAGTCATTCCAGCCTGGAGTCTATCTTTAGTGCTTAATGTACTGGCCAAGCACCCTTTCGAACCGTTGCGTTCGGCTAGTCTAAAGCATTTGACTCTAAATGCGGTCTTTCTATTGGCAGCCTCCTCAGCTAGAAGGCGCAGTGAGATCCATGCGCTTTCGGCAGAGAGGGACCGATTTATTATTTCTGGAGAAGGTCTGCGTCTTCTGCCAAGAGCAGAGTTTATGTCAAAGAACCAATCTTTGAGATATCCCGGCAAACCGATCATTATACCCAAGTTAACTAGGTTTGATCGTGATGCCAGTGTCTGGTGCCCGGTCCGTGCTTTGACTAAGTACAAGAAACGGACTGACTCGTTACGGTCGAACGATAGACATCTGTGGATCTGCCATAAAAAGCCTTATGGCGCCGCATCCATGGATACTATCTCTCGTTGGGTGGTCGAATGCATTCAGACTACTCACGAGATGGCGACTGGGCACCAGGCGCAAGGCGTAAGGGCACACGATGTCAGAGGAATAGCCGCCTCGACCGACCTTTACAATGGTGTTCCGTTAGAGGACATCATGGCCATTGCACAATGGCACTGTGAGTCCTCATTTACGGATTACTATATGAGGGATGTGTCAGACTCAGCCAATCCACTCGCTTTAGCTGTTTTGAAACGATAGTTAGTGACCACACTGCTCTTCACCCTTTTTTCACTTTGGTAAGAAAAGAACCTAAAGCAGGCATGGTCAAGCGAGAGGATGACGACCAGATTGTGTCACTGATGGCCGAACCAGTGAATGGTTGGAGGCGGTACGTCTGGAGTCCAATTATCATAAGGTAATTCAATAGTGAGAGTTTTTTGTATTATGGATGTGTATCATGTTCATTCATCTTATATATTCATGCTCATTCCCAGGCTAATACATGGAATATGCAGGGAGCAGTTAACCCTCTTGGCATATTTGTGTTTCAGGTGAGATACATGTTAGTGAGTTCTCTCCCTTTTCTTAGGAGGAAAAGGGGGGGGGGGGGGGGGCGGTGATGCGAATGTGATTCGGTTCCGTAAACTTGACGGTCCTTTTAGGTCTCCGTTAGTCAAGTTTGAAGTCTAAAATCTTTCTCCAAGGGGCAAAATTAGCATTTATGGCTTGCCCCTTCCCACCAGGTTACTGATCAAATCTGGTGTATATCAGAAGTAACAGAATGGGTGAGTATTGATCGAAGGAGAATGAAGGAAATGTCAATTTCCCTTTCTCCGAGATCTAACAATACTCACCATTCTGTTACGGACCCAGCCTCTTAGCCCCACGGAGGCAAGCTATAGTTTTCTCTTGTTTGGTGGCTATGCAAACAATATGAGCTCTATGGTAAACGGGTACTCGGCAGTTGGGAGCCGAGTACCTGGTTCCCAGGAGTCGGTAAAGCTTTCTAAGTCTATAATCCTAGAGCCGCTGTCAAGGCCAGCTGTATATCAGAAGTAACAGAATGGTGAGTATTGTTAGATCTCGGAGAAAGGGAAATTGACATTTCCTTCAGTTTGGCGGCCATATTGGATTTTTTTATTTGATGGATTTTGAGGCTGAAATTGGTTTTATGTATGTTTTTGGTTATTCTGATCTCAAATTTGCAATTTGTGAAACTGTCGGATAAACGGTTTGGCGGCCATCTTGGATCATTTTCCCGCCAAAAGCTCCCATAATAAAGCAATGGGATATTTTTTTTAGTCTTCTCGAGAACTACTAGGCCGATTTCAATTATATTTGCCAGGAAGGATCCTTAGTGTGTAGAGATTCAAGTTTGTTCAAACAAAGCCGATCGGCCAATTTAGCCGGTGGTGATCTTGGACTTTGGCCGATTTTTAGAAACGTCTTTAAAAATCTCCGAAACCAAGACTCGTGAAACATCATCTAGGGCAAAAGTCCAAATTTGTTTAATATCCATCTTGGACAACCTAGTTTTCGCAAAACCAACTCAAGAACCTCTACTTATAGCCAATCGCCTTTCTAGTTTAAATGCCTATCTTCCAGGTGTTTAAATATATCTTTAAAAATCTTCTCCGGCACCGCTTGGGGCAATCGATTCTAAACTTATGAAATATGATCTAGAGGAAGAGCTGAACCAAGTTTGTTCAATGGAACTTGATTAGCCAAATAGTTTGGCGGCCATCTTGGATGATCTTGTTTTCACGAAAACGACTTCTTCCGCTGAACAGATCAGGGTGAAAGTTGGCAGTTACGCTTAGGGCTGAAATGCCATTAAATTTGTCCATGGAAAGTTGATATGTCAAAAAATCAATCAACATTTAGTGTTTTTGGCTGACATCTTGTATTTTCTGCAAATTTCTGAGAAAATCATAAAAGACCACTTATTAACCCGTGGGCCAATTTTAATACAACGTGGCTAAACCTTCTTCACAGAAATTTGATTGGTAAATTTTTCCAGTTGTCATCTCATTTTCTCCGGTTGTGCCAGTGGCCAATAATTCCAGGTGAGTGATACAGGCCCCTTGGGCCTCTTGTTCATGATGACTCTGATAATAATATGATATCAAGAAATTATCGAATAGATCAAGCTTTCAGCCATCGGAAAACATAACATCAAGTTCTAGTCCCGACCTCACTCAGGCACAGTTCCCGCTTTGCCACTCACTCATCAATGTACTCTTGAGGTCCTGTCCAACTTGAATTATTGATGAGCAGGTTTGATAATGATCCAAAACCGATCACTTAGCGCCATTTGTATAACTGAGTCATATAATATAATATTAGATATGATTTTTAGCCCCCCCACCCCCTTCAATGAACTTTATGAATTTTAATTACGCTCAATATGACAGGCTGAACCATGTTTGCTCAAAGGAATTTATGATTGCCTAAAAATGATCGGCAGTCATTTTGGATGACGTAGCTTTCGGGAAAACAACTCCAGAACAGCTGAATGGATCGGGCTGAAAACTGGGAGATATGATTAGGGACATTAAAGTTTGTTCGAGGGAAGTTTATACATAAAAAAGCATGGACAATAAATACATGTATGTACATGTAGCATGTTTGGCAGCCATATTAGATTTCTTATTTGATGGGTTTTGAAGCGGAAATTGGGTTTAATATAGGTTTTCGAGCCAATTTCAAATTTGCCATTTTCGCTGCTTTCAGATAAATCGTTTTGTGGCCATCTTGGATTTTTTTTCTGCCAATTACTTCCATATCAAAGAAATTATTATATATTCCACAATATCTTGTAATTCGGCTAGAGGATATCCAAAAAGATGCTCTCAGAACGATATCTGGAATGACACGTAGTGCGAGCACTGAAGACCTGTACTTAGAAACAGGCATCGAAACCTTGTCAAGCAGACGTGAATTTCAAGGCTATGTCACCCATACGACAACCCCCTGAGTGGTATTACGTAGGCCCGAGGTTTGCCAACATAATGCTATGCAGGCTCCGAAATGGTTGTAGTTCTTTAAACCGACATCTATTTGACAACTTTCTGTTGGAATCTGCCAGTTGTTCTTGTGGGAACAATGATGAATCTACAAACCACTACCTCTTACATTGTGCCCTTTTTAACGAGCAGAGTTGTTTTCCAAAATCAGCTTGCCTTGAACGATATTTCTCTTGCCAATCTTACGGTCAACCAGCTTCTATACGGGACTTACACTGCCAACTTGGAAATGAACAAACTGATCTGTAATATGGTATGTCAATACATAATTAACACCAACCGCTTTCAGTAGCTTCCCGTTCGCGAACTTATAGTTTAAGGGGTAAATGGACAGCAGCCCAACACGTACAGGTCGGGGCAAAGGCAGCACCTAGAGCTCACCTCTGCTATTCTTCCATTTGATCTTATTCCTTGCTCTCTCTATCTCTCACCCTCTCTCCCCTCCTTTCCCCCTCTCTCTCTATCTCAGTCTTTCTTCCTACTCTCCCCCACCTCACACTCAACATCCACACACTTATGCACACTAATAGACTACAATTAATTAAACTATTATGATTTGCCGCCATTTTGTTGTAAAAAAGTTTTGAATAATCTGTATGTGTATGGGAGACACGTGCATAAGACTCTAAGTCTTATCGTGCTTCCATCTGAACAAAATAAATCACGTTATTATTCATTCATAATTATTATATGAAATATAAAATATCTTCTTGAGAACCAGTGAACTGATCTTCACCAAAATTTTGTTCAAATAAAGCCAATCGACCAATTTGGCTGTTCTTGGATTTTGGGCAAATTTTTTTAAACGTCACTCTTTAAAAATCTCAGAAACCTCTTGATTCCATACTCATAAAACCTCATCTAGTCCAACAACCGAACCACATTTGTTAAAGGGAACTTGATTCATCAAATGCTACAGCGGATATGCTGATTGACGTACATGTTGTAGCTTTCATGAAAACGAGTTCTCCGAAACAGCTGAATGGAACGGGCTAAAATTTGGGAGATATATGATTAGGCCAGGAACTATTAGGGCCATTAAATTTTGTTCAAGGGAAATTGATATTAACACTTTAACCTTCAAATTTGTTCAAATTTTTAAAATTTTCTCTTAGAAAATGTCTATTTGCAGATCAAGAGAAGACAATTTTTGAAAATTTACCACTGAAATGACTGACTCAGTTTTATATAGATTTTTATGTATTTGAGTGTATTTGCGATTTTCAATGCCGACTCAGTTAAATGCCATGGCGGCCATTTTGGGTTTTTTTGCGCCACAAGCTCCAATACTAAAGCAACTGGAAATTTAAAATGTCTTCTCGAGCACCAATTGAGTGATTTTAACCAAATTTGCTCAAAGTCATCCTCCAGTCATATGTTGGTTCAAAGCTAGACGCGATCAAACCGTGATCAGAATCAGGTGAAATTAGATTTATCTAAGATTCTAAAGTTAAAATAGTTGGTTCAAAGTTGGTTCAAATAAAGTTGATCGTCCAATTTAGCTTGCGACCATTTTGGATTTTGTCCAATTTTTAGAAACATCTCCGAAACCGCTTAGGGGATTGAATCGAAGGGGATTGATTCAAAACTCATGAAACATCATCTAGGGCAATAGCTGAACCAAGTTTATTCGAATTAACTTCATTGGCCAAATGCATTGGTGGCCATCTTGGATGACTTTGTTTTCATGAACACGACTTCTCCGGAACCACTGACTTGATCGGGTCGAAATATGATAGATATGATGAGTGACCAAGCACCATTTAAGTTTGTTCAAGGGAAACTGAAACATAAAAAACGTGGCCAATCAAAATGTAGGGTGTTTGGTGGCCATATTGGAATATATTTTTGATGGATTTTGAAGCCGAATTTAGTTTTGTTTAGGTTTTTGGCTATGGTGATTTCAAATTTTCCACTTTCGAAACTGATGGATGAACAGGTTTGGCAGTCAACTTGGTTATATATTATCCCATAAAACTCCCATATTAAACCAATGGGAAACCTTGTGTCTTCTCGAGAACCACTTTGTAAGAATGAATCCTTGCTCTTGTTGCAATTCTGACCACAATATTATGGTTCAACTTATAGACAGAGACAGACCTACCCATTAGCCAAATGCTAGTAAAATTGAGATCTGGCTAATAAAAAGCATGATTGGCTAAATATTAGGCTAATGATTACAATCATATTATTATGCATAATTTCTCAGGAGAATATCAACAAAATTACCTTTGAAGAACATCTTACAGGAATATTTATATAACCAGTACATGTATGTATTACTTATATTGCTGTTATTATCACCAAATAAACTCTGAAATCCTAATATCTCAGATTCAAAGCAACTGTATATGTCAGCTGTTGAATATATTGAAAGTAATTTGACTGGAAGCTGTTGCTGCCTAAGGCAGCAACAGCTTCCAGGCAAATTACTTTCCAAATATTTTACATGACATTGTATCTGGTATTTAGCGTTCAGTTAAAAGGATTACCTGATGGGGATGGATCTTAGACATTGGAAATCATTGGCTAAAATAGTTCAGATTTAGCTAAAAAAAAAGGGTAGTTGGCTAATCTATTGGCTAATAATTTGTGAAAGCCAGGCCTGACCCTTCAAGTTGAAATACCTATGTTCCAGGTGAGTGATACAGGCCCCTTGGCCCACTTGTTACTATAAATATTATATATGGATATTTACATTGTAACAATTTAATCCTATCCAGGTGAGCATTATGGCCCACGGGATAGTTATCATGTATCATTGGATATGCACAAGCCTGTTACTCTGCCTCTGTTACAGTGCCTCTTGTTTTCACAATGATAGAATGTGTATGATAGATCAAGGATGAATTAGGAGTACAAATAGATCTACATATTTCTACCTGTGGTAATTGATGACAATGTGTGGCATGCATTCCATGTACCTAAAGGTTATATGCTCTATGTCCTCTAACCATTCTCGTTTCACATTCCCTCCCCTCCCCCATAGCAGCTGTGTTCAATGTTCCTTTAACCCATTAGCACTCATATCAGCCAAAAGTGGCTTCTGGAGTGGTCTTGAGAAATGTCAATTTGCAGACTAAGGGAAGACTATTTTTGAAAATTGACCACTGAAATGACTGGCTTGATAACAAGCTACTGTCATTCCAGTGGGACATTTTCAAAAATAGTCTTCTCTTGGTCTGCAAATCAACATTTTCTATGAGGAAATAGAATTTTTTAAGACCATATTCAAGGGTTAAATGGTTAAATATAAAACGAGAAGAATATTTTGAGAACATTCAGCTAAATGACTTTTAGTCAGATTGCTTTCAAAATAATCGTCAATTTACCTACGGTATATATAATACGTAAATACCATCTTGAATGAAACTGGGAGGTTAATCTGTCAGTGGGGCTTAGATCAAACAATTCACGAATCAATAACTATGTTTCTTGCTGCCAATAATGCACAGCATCAATAGACACACCAACTCTCCTTATTTAACCCTTTCACCTACAAATCCCTGAAAAAGTATATTCTGTACGACGTAAAACTTATTCGGTTGAATGTTTTGAAATTAATTTGGCTGGGAAGATGTTGCTGCCTAAGGCAGCAACAGCTTCCCAGTCAAATTAATTTCAAAATATTCAAGTCTTTGTATGGTTGCCTTGAAAATGAGATATAGGGATTTCAGTGGCGAAAGCGTTAAGACAATAAACTGTTCCATAGGCTTTGTCCATGCGGTAAATACCACATAACGAAACTGATTGGCATAGCACATGGTGTGCCTGCTGCTCAGTTCCGCCACCGCTTTAGGGTATTTCTCACAGCAGTGGTATAAATAGGTAATGGTTTATGTAGGTGGAAATGATGCTCACTGTCTTGGAGCGATTATTCATCATCTAAGGCCTCTGGAATTGTGGCGTCAATCAGTAAGGTCTGAGAGGTTTCCTTGTGTAAGAGGAGACATTTTATCATAAATGTGTAAAGCGTAGGTTATGTTCAGTTCTTACTTAGTGTATCAGTATAGTGTTCTTTTGTGGATTTTATAAGCTATCCGTTATCAGGTAAAACACAGGGTGGGAGATTAGAAATATGTAGTGTTAATTACAGTCTGTAAAACCTGTTTATATAGTGGATGCTATCTCTTGAGGCCAAATTACGGTGGTTTCTTAAAATGGGTGGCTATAAGACCTGACTCATCTTAACAGACCAATGGAGAAATCTAATTTTCCATACCCCGCCAATCTCTAGCTATGCTCCACCCACATTTCACTCATGTTGCGATTGAGCGATCCCTGAGCTCCCTGACTATCAATTTTCAGAAAGCCCAGTCAAATTAGTTTCAAAATATTCAACAGCATGTTTATTATATAGTAAACACATGCAATTCATACAACAGCGCTAATAGTCTGTCATCAGTAAGCATTCGTGATGAACTTAGCTACGTTATTCATGACATAATTGATTATGATGTCATCCTAGTCAAGTCATGTAGTTGATTGATGACATCCTATGATTGACTGAAAAACTGGACTCTTCCATTGATCCAACCATCTTGATTTAACCCCCATAAGTTATTTGCATTAAAGCAGATGAATTCCATTAAATGTTTAATCTTCAAATTTGCTCACGAAAACTTCAATACTCTCATCGAAAATGTCTACTTGCAGATCAAGAGCATTTTATTTATTTTTTTAAATTAATCACTAGAATGCTGGTTCCTTATGACGGGTGGTTATTATATGACCACCCAGTTTAGAGAATGACTGTTATTTGACCACATGGGTTATTTAACCCTTTAATGGTCAGTATCTAGCAAATTAAACCTTGGTCAGTGAATGGTTTGAAGTTGCAGGAAGAGGCGATTTTCAAAATTGTAGCAGAATGACTGCTTAAAATGAAATAGATCTTAACAAATAACGACTTCACTCTGTATAAATTAACATAAATTTTGTTTTAGGTCATTCCAATTTTGTTTTGTTGTTCTACAAAAACCTCCTAACTTAATCTTTCCATATCTAGAAGGGAAATAATCCTGGAATTTTAAGGCATTGTGTTTTCAACATTCTTTCCATCTAGCAATCATTCGCTGCCAAATCCTTATCACTTGAGATTCCTCAGAATTTTCTGTATCTGTTTGTTCTCTCTAGCTTTGTTAACTCTTTAAATTGTCAAGCCGATCAAAATCCAATGAACCAGCCATTCCAGTGGTAAATTTTCAAAAATAGTCTTCTCTTGGCCTGCAAATGTACATTCCTTAAGACCACTGCAGAGACTGGTTTTGGCCGGCTTGACCATTAAAGGATTGCAGTCAAAGAGAATAGTATTTTTGAAAATTTACCACTGGGATGACTGGCTCGGTTATCGAGCCAGTCATTCCAGTGGTAAATTTTCAAAAATTCTATTCTCTTGGCCTGTAAATGGACATGCCATAAGACCATAGCAGAGGCCGATTTTGGCCGGTATGACCATTATAGGGTTAGCAGGATTGAAACCAGGTACTACCTATTCATAGATTCTTAGATCTGTCTGTATTCACCGGCCTACAAAAGATAAAATAATATAAAACCTAAATGTACATTGTGTATATCATATGTACAGAATATTCTGTGTTTGTGAAAAGGTTAGTGACCAAGCTACGGTATTCTGTTAAACCCTTTATTTGTCAAGCTGGACAATTGACCCAGCCTAATTGAAGTGGTTGGGAGAAATGTCAGTTTACAGGCCAAGCGAAGAATAATTTTGAGATTTTACCACTGGAATGGCTGGAGCTAGCCAGTCATTACAGTGGTAAATTTTGAAAGTCTTCGCTAATGGCCTGCAAATGGACATTCACGTAGCAACAATTAAAATCTTTCTTTGAAACCTTGGTCAGTAAAGAGTTAATATGATTATCCTCTGGCATTTCTCCATTGTAAATATCGCTAAACTTTGTTATCTAACGCTTACATTGTATAATTCATTGGCTAATACATGTGATACCTCGCTAGAGAAATGCATGGTTTTGTCCGTGAATCATCCCTATTGTGCTTTAAATTGTAATAATTCTTACCCTCGGGTCTATATTTATCATCCATCCTGATTTTCACAGGAACTGATGATTATATTTTGCTTGACCAACTGTCTGTGTTTGTCATGAATGTGTGCCCAGTGAATGCCTCGCTTTCTGAATGTCATGGTTCCATTCCAGTTTAACTGTTGCATATATGAGGTCTCTGTGTTTCAGGTTCATCTAAGGAACCATGGCATGCGCCGCTAAGCCTTTCACATAATATTTTGAGTGTTTTTTTGTACCGTAAGAAAATTTTAACTCTCTGGGATTAAATGTCTGTCTGTCAGTCAGTCGGTGACGGTTGGTTGGTCATTCGTTCATTCACATAGTATTAGACATGCTTTATAAAACTGATCAATAATGTTAGGCGCAAACACAGCTATCATCGTAGGAAAAAGGAAGCCATCTGACTCCTTCACGTTATATGACATCCAATAACAAGTAACCCTTTAACCCTCGAATTTGTTCAAGAAATTAAAACTTCTTATGAAAAATGTTCATTTGCAGACTAAGAGAAATCTATTTTTGAAAATCTACCACTGGAATGACTGGCTCGGTTATCGAGCCAGTCATTGCAGTAGTAAATTGTCAAAAATAGTATTCTCGTGGTCTGCAAATGGAAATTTCTCAAGACCACTACAGAAGGAATTTTTGGCTCATATGAGTGTTAAAGGGTTAATATATTGTAAGTCGGTTAGTACATCTATTTTTTGTCAAGGTTGAATACGATTATGAGAATCGACAATCCTGTAATGAATTTTCCATCTTCAAAAGTTCAAAGCACACGAGCCAGACTCACTGCTGTTGTGCTAGGAAAACATCAACACAGCCAGATATCTCGTTAAAAAATACTATATATTCTAAGTCCATCAAACTATCGTCAGGGTAACATTAAGCACATCTTATCTCTGATCATAATTAACTTTCTATTTCTGGAATATTGGGTTAGCTTAAATCAAAACTAATCTCGTATACATATCTTTCCACAAAATCACAAAAAAATAACTTCCGTTAACCCTTTAGCCCTTGAATTTGTTCAAGAAAATTTTAATTTTCTCAATAAAAAATCTCCATTTGCAGACCAAGAGAAGACTATTTTTGAAAATTTACCACTGAAATGACTGGCTCGGTTATCGAGGATGTCATTCCAGTGGTCAGTTTTTAAAAATAGTCTTCTCTTGGTCTGCAAATGGACGATTTGTCAAAACCACTGTATGCTTACTTAGCCGTTTTGGGCTGATATAAGTGTGAAAGGGGAAACCCTTTATTCATACAAGCCAGCCAAAAACGTTTTCTGCAGTGGCGTTGAGAGATGTCGATTAATTGCAGACTAAGAAAAGACGTTTTGAAAATTTATCGATGAAATGACTTTCGATAACTGAGTCAATGATTCCAGTGTTTAATTTTCAAAAGGAATCATCTCTTGGTCTGTAAAAGCAACATTTTCTATGAGAAAATTGGAACTTTCATGAACAAATGTGAGGTTTACCGGGTTGACAATAATTTATACCAACACATTTTGTATGTATATATTGAGCTATGGTGTGGTGTTGGGAATTGTTACTATTTTTGTGATTGATGATTGGTTTTAGATACTAACCTGTGATCAATTAATCATCGATTTTAATAGTTTCTGATTTTTTTTACCCATTTTTGAATGCAGTAATTGTAGCGTGCTCATGGAGATTTTTTATCCTTTCAACCCAAGTCACATGTATTACTCATTCTTAGTTATTTAAGAAATAACCGGTTGAATATTTTGAAACTAATTTGACTAGTTAAATAAGTTTCAACATATTAAACAGGTTATGGGTATGGTTGCTTTGAAATTAGCACTCTATTTTACAATCTTGAAAGGGCCAATGCCTTAGACTTAGGAATAATACTTAACCATATGTTATATAGTTGTAAAAATGAAAGTGAAAATGCATTTGAGAAGAGGTATCCGTCTTCTGCAATTGTCCTCTAGCTTGAAGAGTCAAGAGATATTAACTCTGTACCACTGATATCAGCCAAAAATGCCTTCTGCAGTGGTCTTGACTAATGTCAATATGCAGACCAAGAGAAGACTATTTTTTTTTAATTTACCACTGGAATGACTGCCTCGATATCCGAGCCAGTCATTCCAGTAGCAAATTTTCAAAAATAGTCTTCTCTTTGCCTGTAAATGGAAATTTTTTATAAGAAAATTAAAATTTCCTTGAACAAATTCGAAGGTTAAAGGGTTAATATAGTCAATTTATAAGCAGACAAAATCGATTTCTGAAATCATAATTGATCTGTTGTTTGGACACGCAAATCAATCAGTCATCGATCAAACCGGTTAATTGGAACAACCCCATTGAGCTACACAGTCATGTAATTTGTCATAATTGCTGTTGTTTTTGCTTTATACAGGAATTCACAATATCTATCTATACGCAATATGGTTGAATCAAGTAGCTGACACAGAACTTGCTTGCATGGTTATCGAAGCTAATGTCTGTAAGCATGACAACTACATAACTACCATTACACCTGCTGTGGCCTCAAGATCCGGATATAAAACTATGGATGCTACATCACAGGGCCGAGCTTTCTGAAGGTAATTCCTAACTGCAGTATAGCTCAGAAATAACTTAGAAATTGTTTTCAAGACAAAAGAAAATGCACTGTTAAATATTTTATTCAACATAACTGGATTGGAAGATATTGCTGCTTAAGGCAGATAAAGATGTGGACCATTTGGCTTTAGGACTTGCTCAGGCAAGTAGCTCTTGACTTGCAGGTACAGTAAATGGTTAGGCATTTTGGTTTAATTGTGAGGCTAGTATCCCTATGGCTTCCTGACATTGGGCAATGCCATGGAGATCTTGCTCGGGCAAGTAATTTACATTTTCAAGTTTCAGACTCATCATCCAGTGTTCAATCATGTTGAATGTAATTTTGTTTAATGCATAAAGCTGCTTCCATAGGGCAGACACTACACTGTCCAAGGTTCTGCCCAGTCTATGTGATAATACACCAATCATGTCATGGCCTATACGATAGGGCCATCCTTAATTACAAGATCTTTTGTTCTGACCCTGGTGGTTGGAGTAGAGTACATTAAGTACACATGTACATAGGACATTTCTTTTTTTTATCTTCTGATTTTGTATTTGTTTCTGTATTTGAAGCAAACTATAAAAGAACAATTTTCTAAAGTTTATTTGAATCCCATTTTAATGAAAGGAGTTAATTGCAGTATTTCCTAATCTGTTACGTCAGAAAATGAAATTTGTTCTTCAAGGGAGGCGACAAAAGAATTCCTGAGTCGGCAGGTTTTTTTTAGGGGAGAGGACACCCAAACTATTATTTAAAGATGTATTATTTTTTTAAAAGCTTGTAAGATGCTTAGTTGACCTGACGCTAATGGTAAGTATCCGTTGAGTCTGGATGCCAATGCACTGTTTGCACGCTCCTTTTATAGTTTTTTGTACCCGGTTGTACCCGATCCCTTGGGTATGTACCCAGATTTGGTGGACATATCCCATTGTTCTTGTCGGTTTTGTGTACCCGATTTAGTGAAAATCTGTGTACTTTTTGTACCCGAAGTTTAGTGTAACCAACTTGTTTGTCTAGTGTTTGTTAGTGAAAATCTGTGTACTTTTTGTACCTGAAGTTTAGTGTACCCAACTTGTTTGTCTAGTGTTGCGGGTGTACCAGATTCTAGGTGGTGTACCCGATTGTACCCGGTTGGGATTCTTTGTGTACCCGATTTGTATTGTTTTATACATTGGGTAGAGGGATGTATGTGTAATAAAAGGTTGTTGTAAGGCATTGGTCCATTGTTAATGGGCCCTCCATGTTTGATCCAGACTCCTGGCATTTCGTACCCGATGTTTGGGTTATACTCATCAGAGGAAAAGAGATGTCATATAGTTTTTAGACACTTGTTCTCAGTAGTTTTTACTGGGATGTGTATGATGAAAGATCTCGAGGTAGTAGCTAAAATGTTAAGTTTTAACAGTCTGTAGTTTTAGGAGAGATTCTTATGGTGGTGAAAACCATTTTGTAATACTACAAATGTGGTTTATTTAATAACTTGTAACACATGTTCTAAACGATACATTGGTGAAACCAAACGAGAATTTCAGATACGTATTAAAGAACATTTAAGGGACATTAAGAACAAAAAAGACACACCAGTAGGAAACCATTTTAATCTCCCAAACCACAACATCCCTTCAGTCGACTACAGAATCATTGAAGTGCTCCATCATGATCCTGATACACCGGAAGCTACGTCTATCTGCAAGGAACGTGAGAAATTCTGGATCCACCAGCTACACAGCATGGACCCAATTGGGATTAATCATGCTGATTGGTGACATTCTCTACCTGGAATTAGTATAATAAATACATTTATTATTTAAAGATGGCCTAACCCCATTAATATATCATAGAAATCTCTATTTCACGACACAGTGCCGCATATGATTTATTATAATTGAAAAAACCACCCCAAAGGGCTGGACACACAGGACTCAGTCGAAAATTTATCAGTGGAATGATTGGCATCGATCAACAAAATTTGAGGTGCACTAAGCGTTTGTTCCCCTGGAGATTACTTATAAATTTATCAAGAGTGATATATTAGTCACTGTGATACCTAGTAGCTAACATGTAATTAATCCAGAGAGCATGTAATTAAACTATATAATTAACTGTTTAATACTTATATTTGTTCAAAAGAATTAAAATTTTGTTATAAAGCGGTTATTTTGAAAATTTATCACTGGAATGACTGGCTCGGTTATCGAGCCAGTGATTCCAGTGATACATTTTAAAAAATAGCCTTGTGGCTTGCAAATGGACCTCTCTCATGGTAACTGCAGGGGCTGTTTTAGCTTCCTTGACCTTTAATGGTCTAAGCAATTAAAGCTATTATAAATATATGTTTCATTATACGATAAATGTAATGCTTATGTTCAACATGATTCACATATATATATCATAACATCAAGATCATTATTACACACACCGCTATATATGCAAGTGTTAATGCTAGCAGTTAGGGCTTCTTCTCCTGCGCCTCCTAGCTTCCTCATCCTCGCCCTCCTCCTCCTGCGCCTCCCCGCATTCACCTCCCCGTCCTCATCCTCCTTGTCCGCTTCCTCATCATCTTCATCCTCATCCTTGTCCTCCTCTTCTCACCCTCCTGACCTCCTACTCTTCCTCATCCTCCTGCGCCTCCCAGCATTCACCTCCCCGTCCTCATCCTCTTTGTCCTCATCCCCATCCTGTTCATCCTCCTGCGCCTCCCCACCTCCTCATCCTCGTCCTTGTCCTCTCCTCACCCTCCTGACCCCCTACTCTTCCTTCGCCTCCCCGCATTCACCACCCTGTCCTCCTCCTCTTCTTGCACCTCCCCGCTTCTTCCATCTCGTCCTGCACCTCACTGCTTCTTCCTCATCCTCCTCCTCGTCCTCATCTACCTGACCTCATCGTCCTCATTCACCTGACCTCCTCCTGCATCTCCCGCTTCCTCCACCTCGTCCTCCTCCTGCACCTCCCCGCTTCCTCCACCTCGTCCTCCTTCTCCTGCACCTCCCCGCTTCCTCCATATCGTCCTCCTTCTGCACCTCCCCGCTTCCTCCACCCGTCCTGCACCTCCCTGCTTCCTCCTCATCCTCTTCCTCCTCGTCTTCATCCACTTAACCTCATCATCCTCATTCACGTGACCTCCTCCTGCACCTCCCCGCTTCCTCCGCCTTGTCCTCCTCCTCCTGCACCTCCCTGCTTCCTCCTCATCCTCCTCTTCCTCGTCTTCATTCACCTGACCTCCTCCTCCTGAACCTGCCTGCTTCCTATTGCTCCTCCTCCTCCTGACCCCTCCTCCTCCTCTTAATAACTCGGGTTCTACTGATAGGTTGTTTCCAAGCTTGGGAGGAAGTAAGCTTATCCACGGCATCTCAAAAATGTGTGCCAATTTTGGGACCAACACCTTAAAATGCAACAGCATCAGCTTTCCGCAAGACTGTTTCCAAAATAGACACTTTTGATGTCGCAGTGGCACGATTGAAAAATATATCAATGACGCGGTGGGTATTGGACATATTTTCCCTTGTTTTTCTGAGATTAAAGTTTTTCTCTGATTCATAAACAATTTTTTTCATATTTTCCTTCTCATCAGTTCTGTGTATTCATCCATAAAAAGAATAACAATGTGTTTACTTGACTTTCTTATTAACCGCCCTCTTGACTCCGCTATTTATACCCAGATTTTCATCCTACTGGTATGTTAATATATCTCAACCCTTTTCATCCTCAAATCTGTTCAAAGTTAAATTTTCTCTTAGAAAATATGCATTTGCAAACCAAGAGATTATTTAAAAAAATTTATCACTTGAATGTCTCACTCAGTTACCGAGTCAGGCATTCCAGTGGTAAATTTTCAAAATAACCTCTTGCCCTGCAAATGGATATTTCTCAAGACCACTGCAGAAGCCGTCTTTGGCTGATACGAGTGTAAAAGGTTTAATGATCAAGATAAGAATAGATTTTGCTTAAAGAATATCTATTTGCAGGCCAAGAGAAAACTAATTTTGACAATTTACCACTGGAATGACTGGCTTGGTGGTCGCGCCATCCATTATTATCTATTTAATGATCAAGCCAGTGAAAGATTGCTCCTGCAGTGATCTTGAAAGATATCCAGTTACAGGGGACGAGAAGAGTATTTTCCAAAATCTACCACTGGAATGAGTTTCCAGTGGTAAATTTGTGAAAATCGTCTCTTATGAGCAAATGGACATTAACCCTTTAACCCTCGAATTTGTTCAAGAAAATTTCAATTTTATCATAGAAAATGTCCATTTGCAGACCAAGAGAAGACTATTTTTGAAAATTTACCACTTGAATGACTGGCTCGGTTATTGAGCCAGTCATTCTAGTGGTAAATTGTCAAAAATATTCTTGTTCTGCTAATGGCCATTTCTCAACACCACTGCAGAAGCCATTTTTGGATGATATGAGGGTTAAAGGGTTAATTTAGTTATAATTTTCTTGCCCAATCATAACTATTACATTTTGGCTAATTATATTTGAAAACAATTTAGCTGCGTGTCATTTCCGACATAGATACCAAAGATTTTTCTAGCAAATTGTTCTCAAAATATTCACCGGGGAATTTAAAGTTAATTATACTAACTTTTTGGAATTTAGCCGGAAAAAAGATAATATACCAATAGGATCATGAATTGATTGATTTTCGTTTTAAAGATTTAAGCAGCCCGTTTTTGTTAAGGTAATAAAAGATTCAATTATTGAAAAAAAAACCCAAATAGTTTGTCTATTATACCGAAAACTGTGAATATATATGAACGTTTGTATTTTTTTTAGAATCTATTAAATATCTATTTCAAATTTATTTTGTAAATCAATTTAAATATATAAATTAAATTAATATATTTTTATGTGTCTCTGACACGTTTAGCTCTATAATGGTTACGTTGATTTTGACCAGCATTTACAGTGGTCTTGAGAATTTGTTCTGTTAATTCGCTGGCATAGATAAGGCTCAATAACCAAGCCAGTCATTCCAGTGGTAAATTGTTAAAAATAGCCTTAATTCTTTGCATTTCTTGGCCAATCTTGCACATTAAGGCTAGTGACGTATTACAAATTATACGGATTATTTTGGAAATAATTTGACTGAAAGTTGCTTGTCGCTGCCTGGGAATACAAATCCGTCTATTTTGTCCATTGAATCCAAATTCTGTGATTACATTTTTGAAGATCTTAAAATTCCTGCCTGTAAAGTCAGTGACTTATAGTTATGTCTAGTAATGGAGGATTCCAGTTAATCCATCAATCATATATGACATCATAATCAACTATGTGATATGTAGGCTGACGTAATAATCAAATACAGCATGAATGATGTAGCTCAGTTGATCGGGAAAGCAAACTTGAAGACGGACTTAAAGCATTGTTATACGAATTGTATATCTTTACTATTTAATAAACATTCTGTTGAATATTTTGAAACTAATTTGACTGGGCGCTGCTGCTGCCATAGGCAGCAACAGCACCTAGTCAAATTAGTTTCAAAATATTCACCATTTTACCTGTATACATTTCTGGAATTTGAGATTCAAACAATACGGGGATCAATTGATCCCAACATGGGCGAAAGCCGCGAAGTGTAGGTGGAGCTTAGCTAGAGATGGATTGAGCATAACTAAAACTGGATTCTCCCATTTCTAAATCTGTGTGTTTATTTAGGTCGTTAAAAATAATCTCAAATTGCCATGAAAATTTGGACATTCACTATAAGTAGACATTTTCTTGACCAATCTGGGCCATTGCCCAGATTGGTCAAGAAAATGTCAACTTATAGTGAATGTCCAAATTTTCATGGCAATTTGAAATAATTTTTTTTAAATGTGCTGGAATGACTGGCTCATTTTTCCAGTTGTAAAATTCCACAAGGAGTTCTCAAAATGTCCTGCTGAATGGATTTTCTCAACTGCCTGGCTGTTTTATGCAGATTAATGACCATGAAAGTGTTAACCCTTTAACCATTGAATTTGTTTTTAAAAATTCAATTTTCTCATCGAAAATGTCAATTTTCAGACCAGGAGAAGAATATTTTTGAAAATTTACCACTGGAATGACTGGCTCGGTTATCGAGCCAGTCATTCCAGTGGTGGGTTTTCGAAAATAATCTTCTCTTGATCTGCAAATGGGCATTTCTCAAGACCACTACAGAAACCGTTTTTGGCTGATATGAGTGTTAAAGGGTTATGGTAATTATTTTTTTGATTAATACGAGAGGTGTTCAGTTTATTTTGTCACAAATTTCAAATAAGTATTTAAGCAACAATAATTTATCACAAAATAATTTCATTGCAGAAGATGTTCAATTTGAGACGCATGAGCATGATATATCGGTCTACAGCTCTTAGGCCAAGAAGAAAGGGCTTTATTGATCACAGTTTGACTAGGGCTTTATTGATCACAGTTTGACTTTGTGCCTTCCATTCGGTTTTGAGAGCACGTTTTAGACTGTTAAGACTTGTAACTTTCCGCTTCTGTAGACGGCGCTTGACTATCCCCCAGATACTAAAGTCCATAGGGGCAGCATCTGGTGACTTCGGCATCCATTCTGCGGGGCTAATGAATTTAACATTGTTCTGCTTTAAGTATGTTAAGCTCTTTTGTGCAGTATGAGAAGAGGCACTATCTTGGTGAGAAACCATGTCCTTCTGTTTGTTCCCTGTGAATAATTTGGGAACATCATGTTTCAAAAAGGGTCTCAAAACATGTTTGATGTAATAATCAGCATTGATTTTCACATTCCGATCAATGAATTTAAGACTGGTCTTTCTGTAATGACTAATGCCTGCCCATACCATGAAACCAGGCGCGAAACTGTCACGTTTAACAAACTTCAACTTATCCATATCAATATGTCCTTTCCTAACATAACAGACTCGCCGTTTTCCGTAGCTTCCACCTAGATAAAACATAGCCTCATCTGTGGTGACAAAGTTTTTCCACTTCCCCGCACACAGCTTCAGGTACATCCTCCAGCTCCTCTTCCTCCTCTTTTCAACCTTCTCTAGGGATAGTTTATGAACCAAACATTTTTTTCTCAGTTTTGCCTTGATAACAGTTGTTTATGTGTTATTTACGGATCCCAAACTAATTCCTAATAGATTGCTCATCTCACGTTGTGTTGGTGGGTTAATTCTTGCTATCATTTTCTTCACTTTGTCTATCACTTGTTTTGATACTACAGTTCGTCTTCTTCTGATTTTCAACGTAGCAGATTTTCCATGTGTTAGATTCGTCAATTGTCGTTCTTTTCCGATGTTATTCTTTACGCGATAAATGGTCCTCACACTGACACTGATATTTTCTTTCAAAAGTTCATTTCTGATCAGTGACAGCGTCATTCCCCTCCTCAAAAGATGGAGAATTATACCCTCCTCTCCCTCGCTTATTTTATGTCTTGGCATGTTGAAAACTTTTAGCAAACTAAACTAGCGTGTCGGTAAGCTCGTGGGCTTTGTAAAAAGGTATTGTGAGTCAGACAATTGACCAAAAGTATGCAGCAAGAAATCGTGCAATCTTGTGACAAAATAAACTGAACACCTCTCGTATTTTACTTCACAGCAATAATTATGAAGTTTATTTTAGGCTTGTTGACCAAAAGGCATTTGATTATTTATGTATATATGGAAGTGTTATTTGGTAGAGTGAATTTGAAATTGATGTAAACAGGTTGATTATGACTGAGATGGACAAACAGGCAGATAGACATGTTGCAGGACACAGAACAGGACAGACCGGTCGACAGACAGACACAGATGGATGGTCGGTCAGTCATTCAGACAAACAGCAAGACAGATGGACAGACTGTGGCAGACTTACGGATAGACAGACAGGAAGATAGGCAGGCACGCAGGCAGGCAGGCAGGAAGACAGACAGGTTGCGACAGACAGACAGACAGACAGTCAGTCAGGCAGGAAGATAGACAGGTTGCGGCAGGCAGGCAGGCAGACAGACAGGCAGGCAGGCAGAGAGACAGGCTGCGGCAGACAAACAGGCTGCGGTAGACAAACAGGCTGCAGCAGACAAACAGGCTGCGGTAGACAAACAGGCTGTAGCAGACAAACAGGCTGCAGCAGACAAACAGGCTGCAGCAGACAAACAGGCTGTAGCAGACAAACAGGCTGCAGCAGACAAACAGGCTGCAGCAGACAAACAGGCTGTAGCAGACAAACAGGCTGCAGCAGACAAACAGGCTGCAGCAGACAAACAGGCTGCGGTAGACAGCCAGGCTGCAGCAGACAGACAAGGCTGCGGCAGACAAACAGGCTGCGGTAGACAAACAGGCTGCAGTAGACAGACAGGCTGTGGTAGACAGACAGACAGACAGACAGACAGACAGACAGACAGACAGACACATGCAGGCAGACAAACAAATGTATTCCTCTATTCTTTAGATAAAAGTTAACCCATCAGGATTTTAACCCTTTGGAGCTCAAGACAACCAAAAATGACTTCTGCAGTGGACTGTGGTATTTGTAAATGTCCATTTGAAGATCAAGAAAACACTATTTTTAGCTCACCTGAGCTAATGCCGTGCGACTGTCTGTCGCCCGTCCACCATCCATCCGTCATCTGTCCATCACCTTTTTCTTTGAGCGACTCCTCCAGAACCTCTGAACGGATCGAGCCCTAATAAGATATGATTAGGGACTATTAGGGCCATTACAGTTTCTTCAAGGGAGGTTGAAACATAAAAAAAGCATGGATGGCCCAAATGTAGCGTATTTGGTGGGCATAGTGGATTGTTTAATTTGATGAATTTTGAAGCTGAAATTGTTTTTATATAGGTCTTTTGGTATGCTGATTTCAAATTACCACTTGAAACTGTCGGATGAATGGTTTAGCAGTCGTCTTGGATCGTTTTCTTACGAAAAACTCCCAAACTAAAGCAATAGGAAATTTAAATTGTCTTCTCAAGAACCACTGGACCGATTTCAGTTCTATTTGGCAGGAATAATCCCTAGGGCATAGAGATCCAAGTTTATTCAAAGGAAGCCGACCGATTCGGCCAATTTGGCTGGTGGCCATCTTGGATTTGGCAGATTTTTGGAAACGTCTTTGAAAACTTCATCGAAACAGCTTTGAGGATCACTCAAAACTCCTGAAACATCACACAACATCTCGGGGACAGACCTGGCTTTCACGAATTATTAGCCAATAGATTAGCCAACTACCCTTTTTCTTAGCCAAATCTGAACTATTTTAGCCAATGATTTCCAATGTCTACGATCCATCTCCATCAGATAATCCTTTTAACTGAATGCTAAATACCAGATGCAATGTTATGTTAAATATTTTGAAAGTAATTTGCCTGGAAGCTGTTGCTGCCTTAGGCAGCAACAGCTTCCAGTCAAATTATTTTCAATATATTCAACAGCTGACATATACGGTTGCTTTGAATCCGAGATATTAGGATTTCAGAGTTTATTTGGTGATAATAACAGCAATATAAGTAATACATACATGTACTGGTTACATGAATATTCCTGTAAGATGTTCTTCAAAGGTAATTTTGTTGATTTTCTCCGGAGAAATTATGCATAATAATATGATTGTAATCATTAGCCAAATATTTAGCCAGTCCTGCTTTTTATTAGCCAGATCTCAATTTTACTAGCATTTGACTAATTGGCGAATGGGTAGGGTTGTCCCTGCATCTGAACCAAGTTTGTTCAAGGAAACGTGATTGGCCAAGTGTTTCGGTGGCCATATTGAATGATCTAGTTTTCATGAAAACGACTTCTCCAGTACCACTAAACAGATCAATCTGAAA
This sequence comes from Chaetoderma sp. LZ-2023a, assembly GCA_034401795.1. Lineage (NCBI taxonomy): Eukaryota > Metazoa > Mollusca > Caudofoveata > Chaetodermatida > Chaetodermatidae > Chaetoderma > Chaetoderma sp. LZ-2023a. The sequence goes on along the minus strand of CM067374.1, from coordinate 119,848,693 downwards.
TTTGGGAGATGTGATTAGAGACTAAGGGTCATTAAAGTTTGTCCATAGAAAGTTGATAAGTAAGAAAGAACATGGCCGTGATGAATCAATCTAAATTTTACGTCTTTAGCAGTCATCTAGGATTTTCTGAAAATGTCTGAGAAAATCATATGTAAAAGACTACTTATAAAACATGGCTAATACCTTCTTCACAGAAATTAGATTGGTATATTTGTCCAATAGTCATCTCATTTTGTTTGCTTGTGCCAGTGGCCAATAATTCCAGGTGAGCAGTATAGGCCCTTGAGCCCACGTTTGTTGAAAATTTACGACTGCAATGATTGGCTCGATAACCGAGACAGTCATTCCAATCATAAATTGTCAAAAATTGTATTCTCTTGACCTTCAAATGAAATAAATTTTCTTAAAGAAATGTGAGAGGTAACGGGATAATTGTATCTATGTATGTTAATTATTTTGATTTATCGCCGGCTTATGGGTTAAAATGTGTCAACCCTTTCAACACTAGTGACAGAATACAACAACTTTACAATGTAAAAAAACCATGTTGAATATTTGAAAATGCCTGACCGGAAGCCTTAGGCAGCAATGGCATTCCAGTCTAATCATTTTCAAAATATTCAACAGAAGACTTCAATATTTGCCTTAAGATTGAGATACTGAGATTTTATCTGTGAAACGATTAATTATATATATATAAACATAAACAAATGATAATTGAATAGTTGATTTCGCCGTACCCATAAATATTTATGTGTAAAACTGTTTTATTAGAGTGACTCCAGGGTTTGCCATTAATGATAATATATATAACGTATATTTAACTCTTAGTACGCTGATGTCAATATTCTATCGTTTACGGTGTCAATAGCAAAGAAACTAATGTACATTTTTCAACAATTTTGGTGGAAGATGTTGCTGTCTACGACAGCACCATCTTCCGCCAAATTTGTTGAAAAATAAACACCAGTTCATCTTTTACTTTAATTTGAAATTTTAAAATTTTAACATCAGGGTGGCAAGAGTTATGAGTCAGGTGTAAAGTGTGTAAGAAATAGATGATGTTATTGTAAACACGGATGCTATGGCCTGGTAGTACCAGTCCTAAATCTTAAATCCTCATACCTGAGGGCTCTCACGCTTCATGGCACTCCTCACTTAAATACACAGTATTAATTAAGTCGGTAGTTAGTTATAGTCGGCGGTTCACGTGGTGGAGTTTATTATTTTGTGTGGCTTGACACGTTGTATGAATTGTTAGTACCGGTACATTTCAAAAGAATATGCCATTTCTGTATATTAATTTTGTTTGCTTGTATATTAATTAACTAGTCTTTTAATATTATGCAAATCGATACAGTATAGAGAAATTTCTTAACCCTTAAACACTTGAATTTGTTCAGGAAAATTTCAATTTTTTCATAGAAAATGACCATTTGCAGACCAAATGAAGACTATTTTCTAAAAATTTACCACTGGAATGATTGGCTTGGTTATTGAGCCAGTCATTCCAGTAATAAATTAAAAAAAATAGTGTTCTCTTGGTCTGCAAATGGAGATTTATCAAGACCACTGCAGAAGCCATTTTTGGCTGATATGAGTGTTAAAGAGTTAATAGTCAAGCTGGCCAAAACCTGTCTCTGCAGTGATCCTGGGAAATGTCCATTTTCCAGGCCAAGAGAAGACATTTTTGAAAATTTACTACTGGAATGACTGGCTCGATTATCGAGCCAGTGATTCCAGTAGTAAATTTTCAAAAATGTCTTCTCTTGGTCTGCAAATGGACATTTTCTAAGAGAAAATTTTCTGGACCAAGAAAGGGCTAAGACACAGGTTGCAGTATATCTAGGGGAAGGACTTTCACTGGCTGACATATGTAAGCTAAAAACCAGCCTCGGCAATCTTTTCAAGGAATGCCCATTTGCATGTAAGACCAACAGTATATTTTTTGGAAAATTTATCACTCGAAGGACTGGCTCGATGACCGAGCCAGTCATTCCAGTGATAAGTTTTCAAAAATACTCCGCTCTTGACTTTCAATATGTAAATATTTTGATTTTCATGACCATTAACTCTTTAACCCAGTGCTACATCTCAAGTTCAAGACAAAGCTGTTGAATATTTTGAAACTAATTTAACTGGGAACCCGTTTCTGTCATAGGCAACAACAGCTACCAATTAAATTAGTTTCTAAATATTCATCAGAATAATTCCTTAATATTCATATAGAATTTTTGTTTCTGGTATGTAAGCGGTAAAGATCGTTGTATAATTTATGCATCTTCTTGAGTGACAGGCGTACTGTACATCATAACAAAATATGATTGACTTTGATGTTTGTTTGTTATGTTACAGTGCGTGCCAAGGATCATTAACCTTGGCATTCAGTAAAATAATTTAACTGAATCTGACTGGCAAACCAGCAGAAAATAAATTCAATGGGCAATAACTCTGGACATAATGTATATTTTGAAAACAATTTGACTGAAAGTTGTTGGTGGCTAACAACTTTCAGTCAAATTGTTTTCAAAATATTCAGCACTTCCAAAGTTAAACCCGTGGAAAATATTGTCTGCAGAAATTGAACAGGCAGACGGTTAACCTATACACTCTCAGTTGTCTTGTGTTTAAGCTATAGGGCATCATGAAGTCGTGACATTACTTACTAAAGATTTAACAACATTATTGCAGACACCTGTATTATAGTGTTTGTTATTTAGGATTGAATTCTAACTCTGACCATCCTTAAACATCTGATTTACAAGTCTCATATTTCTCTGAAGTCTCATTCCAGAAGATGGTATGTATTTTTGCTTTCATCACTCATTTATTCATCATTTAATTGTCAAATCTGGCCAAAATAAGAAAAAAAGTATTTGTTTATTAAATGTCTATTAATTTGCAGGACATAAGAAGAATATTTAAACAAATTTTTATTATCATTCGAATTGCTGCCAGGCTCAGTTATTGAGCCACTCATTTCATTTTCAGTGCTTAATTTTCTCATTGCAGGCAAATACCATAGAAATCAACACATTCCCTAACCCTTTAACATTCAAGCCGGACAAAAACTACGTCTGCGGTGGTCTTGAGGAACGCCCATTTGCAGACCAAGAGAAGATAATTTTTGAGAATTTACCACTGGAATGACTAGCTCTATAAGTGAGGCAGTCATTCCAGTGGAAGATTTTCAAAAATAGTCTTCTCTTGGCCTGTAAATAGACATTCAATAAGAAACTATTTATATTTTCTAGGCCAATCTTGACCATTAACCATTTTCTCCCAAAATATTCAGCGGGTCCAGAGTTAATGCCCATTGAAATTATTGTCTCAGGTAGCTTGCCGCAGTCAGACGGGTAAAAATCAGTTTCTACCTGGAAACTGAATTGATGAAAGTTTATGGGTTGTTGTGTGAGTATAATGGGTGAGGAAGAAGCTGATTGATTTTTGGGTATGGTGGGGTTTGGGTTATTGTTTAGACCATCCATCTCTTCCTCCCTCCCTCCCTCCCTCCCTCCATCCATCATCCCTCCCTCCCTCCCTCCCTCCATCCATCATCCCTCCCTCCCTCCCTCCAGCCATCCATCATCCCTCCCTCCCTCCATCCCTCCCTCCCGCCCTCCCATCCCTCCCTCATTCCTCCCTCTCCATCCTCCCTGCCTCCATCAATCATCCCTCCCTCCCTCCATCCATCATCCCTTCCTCCCTCCCTCCATCCATCATCTCTCCCTCCCTCCCTCCATCCATCATTCCCCCCCCCAATCCCGCCCCCTCCCTCGCTCCCTCCCTCACTTCCTCTGTCCATCCATCCATCTGTCCGTCCGTCCGTCCGTCCATCCATCCATCCACCCATCTCTGACATCATCCCAGCATCCATACAGATCTTTGCCCTAATTGCAGGTGTGTTACTAAGGTCCATGTGTATTGAGTACTTAAGTACTCTATTGTCCATTTATGGCCTCATTTATATCTGTATCTATGACTTTTTTGTTTTATTTCAATCAATGATACATCTGCCATTGGATTATATATAATTACTCATGACTCACTCCCCATAAATAATACAGTCAAACCTGTCTATAGCGGACATCTGCCTTTGGGGGGGGGCCACAAGATGGCTATTCCTTATGATGGGTGGTCGTAATCTTAAGGAACCCCCATCTTTTGGTGCTAAACAGCTATATACTATAGCAAATGTATTGTATTAACCCTTTCAATGACAAATCCCGGAATAAGCTTATATTCTATGCGACATATAACTTATTCTGTTGAATATTTTGAGATTAATTTGACTGGAAGCCGTTGCTGCCTAAGGCAGCAATGGCTTCCACTCAAATTAGTTTCAAAATATTCAACAATTTTCTTGTATGGTTGCCTAGAAAATGAGAATTCATCGATGAAATGGTTAAAATAGCATGATGGCGACATGCAGTGTCCCTTATTCACAGGTTTGACTCAATTTCAGTGTCCTGTTTGGATATTAATAGTCATCGATTTCAATTAAAAATATCTGAGTAATTCTTCAATTGAATTAAATTTTATAATCAAGTAGTTATATTTATCCCAGACAACAACTAATTTTACATAAATTATTCAGTTAGTTGCGTAATACCAGGTAAATAGCAGAAGTTTTGTTTATACATGTATGTATTATATTTATGGTTTTCTTGAAATGAGGTGGTAGCGAATTCGGGATGAAAAGATTCAAATATTGATTTGATTATTAATCGTCATAAATTTATTCATTCTTTTTTAAATTAAAAAAATATTTGCGATGATTCATACGTAATTTATATTATCAATTATCGTTGACAGCCGTTCACGTATGTGATCAGTATATTTACATTGGAGTATTAACTGTCTGACGCCTGAGATGTCGCAGATGACACATTCTAAGGATTATATTTGTGGAGCTGCTAAATATTTTGAAAACAATTTGACTGAAAGTTGTTGGTGGCAAAGCCACCAACAACTTTCAGTCAAATTGTTTTCAAAATATTCACTACGTCAGGAGTTTTTGCTTATTGAAATTATTGTCCAGTGGCCTGTAGCAGCAAGACGGTTAAAAGATATATAATAAATTTTCTCTCGAAGACGTAAATATCCGATATCAAAATTTCATTCCATTTTCTGATGATATTTGATGTTCATTTTGTTCAGCAATGTTGCTGCTGCTGTCTAAGAGGGAAACAGCTTTCAGCGACATAGTTTACAAAATGCATACCCTGAGCTTCTCGTCAATAGCTCTTGCAATTTTTACGTCAGCGTGATATAGGGTTAAAACGAATTAAGGTTATTGAAAGTTCTAGATTGTTTGATTATGATTTCAGCATGAGTCATGCATTCAGCTTATGTGTGTAAAACATCCCTTTAACCCGCGAATTTGTTTAAACAAATTTCAAATTTCTCATAAAAAATGTAAATTTTCAGACCAAGAAAATACTATTTTTAAAAATTTACTACTGGAATGACTGGCTCGGTTATCGAGCCAGTCATTCCAGTGGTAAATTTTCAAAAATAGTCGTCTCTTGGCCTACAAATGGAGGGTTCTAAAGACCACTGCAGAAGCCATTCTTGGCTGATGTGAGTGTTAAAGAGTTAACGCTCAAGCTGGTCAAAAATGGCTTTTGTGACAGTCTTGGGTAATGTCCATTTGGAGACCAAGAGAAGACTATTTTTGAAAATTTACCACTGTAATGACTGGCTCGATAAATGAGCCAGTCATTCCAGTGGTAAATTTTCAAAAAATAATCTCTTGGTCTGAAAATAGACATTTTCTATGAGAAAAGTGAAAATTTAAAAAATCTAATTTGAAAGTTAACATGGTATATCATATGAGTATGTGGTTTACCATCTCAAACATCATTACCGGTACCTAGATCGTATAACAAAGTTGAATATTTAAAAAATTATTTAATAAATTGGTTAAAACCTATCCAACAGCTTACATGTATGTTAAATTTGCTTTGAAATTTAAATTCAGGAAATATACAATTCACACTTTCACAGCATGAAGTCAAGTTTTTAGTAAATAACATGCGGAAATTAAAAAATTTAAATAGATTTTTTTTTCTCGCTTGACCTGTTTTCTGATTGGGATGGTGGTAAATACAACCATGTGTTTGCTGAGCCAGGTATGCCGTGACCTGAATACGTTTGTTTACGCAGCTACCGAAACATTTTCTTTCTGAATTAGAAAACTCTTGTTACCATGAAAGTGAATATGAAATCTGTGGAATATTTCGAAATTTATTGACTGTATTGGTTTTTTTTAATGAAAGGAATATTATACAACTTTCAGTCATTATCTTCAGGGTAATCAACAGAATTTTGTAATACAGTAAAAAACATTTCTGGTAAATATTAAATACGGCAATTGTTGGCAACCTTTCAAGACATTCTATGAAATCTATACGTGAGGTCTCCAGACTCTGAATCTTAACCATTTAGTGGCCAAACTGACCAAAACTCCAAGCTTTTGTAGTGGTCATGGGAAATGTAGACTCCATTTGTAGGCTAAAAGACAATTTTTGAAAATTTACTAGTGGAATGACTGTGATAAATTTTCATAGAGAATGTCAGTTTGCAGACCAATACATGTATATTATTATTTTTAAATCAGCACCAGAATGACTGCCCCGGTAATGACTGACTCGGTTACTGAGCCAGTCATTCCAGTTCTACATTATCAAAAATAGTCTTCTGGCCAAAACTCCCAGGCTGTGTTGTAATCTTGGGAAATGTCCTGCAAATGGACATTTTCTCAAGATCCCTGCAGGAGTCATTTTTTGTCTGGATTGCGTGTTAGAGGGTTAATCCTGTGTCAGTTGAAAATCAATGCTACATGTAGGCGTTCATACACTGTGCCTCTGAGTAACCATCTTGGCTAAAAATACCTGTAATGTTTACATCACTGGCAGATAAGGTCTCAAGTGTAGTCAGATTTCACAAGCTGATTGCTGTTCTTAACTAGGCCAATAATGTAATGGTCTTGAGAAATGTCCATTTGCTGGCCAAGTGAAGGATATTTTTGAAAATTTGTCACTTGAATGACTGGCTCGTTAACCGAGCCAGTCATTCCAGTAGTAAATTTTCCAAACTAATTTTCTCATGGCCCGCAAATGAACATTTTTTCATGAGAAAATTTAAATTTTCTTTAATAAATTAAGATTTATTTTAAGAGTTACGGAAATGTTTCGACCACATGTGGTGTGGATTAAACAGGTGAGGATACATGTACTAAGATTCAAAGATGTATGGCTATTTATAGCAGATGCTTCCAAATTATACACCTGAAGTGTGTTTTTTGTCAAATATTATGGCATAATAGAGTTGGCAAGCATAATCTGCCTGGCATATGTATCAGATACATGTAAACTGTTTTTTGTGTGTTTGATTCGCTCTGAAATAGCTTCATGTGACCTATATATGGTCCAAGATGACAGCTAGACACCGCCAGCCATCTTGAAACTTGATTCCTGGATGACCATTCTGACAAGGTTTGTTGGTTTGTCTGTTCGACTGATTTTATGTACATAAACAGTACATTGTTCAGGGTATGGACAAAAATAGATGATGTAATCCAAAATTAAATTGCCGCTATAATCGCCAGTGTCCATCTTGGAAAGTGGTTTCCAAACAATAAGTCAGCTCCAGTTTATTTTCTAAGTCTATGGAAAAAATTGGTTGCATCTTGAAATGATGTCGATGGTGGTGGCAGTGATTATCATGATGGCGGTGTTGGCAGTGGCAGCAGTGAAAGCGCATTTAGATTTTGTTGATGATGGTGCATCGTACTAACATACGCCCGCCCACTCACATAACTTCACTGATCGTGGCCGTACTTGCTGTCCTTTGATCTCTTGCTATGTGGAGAGCAGTCTAATGTCCGCCAATCAGATTTCTGCCTACTTCAATCTAGCTATCAATCTAAAAATAGAGGCATGGCTTCATGCCAATATTGCTTGAGAGCATGTGAGACACGAATGTCAAGCGAGGTGATTTGGTGTATATATTAGTAGGATGATAATAACCGGGTAATTTTATTGAACGGTAGTTGACTGACCCCATTTATGAAGTTTGGTGAACTTAGCGCAGACATCAGGAGCGTGCAAGCATGGGACTCGATACGGGAGCGGAGTGGGAGGGCGAGACCCATGCAATGATAGGATGATGATGGTGGTGAGTATCATCATGGCCCAGATAAGGGTGGTGATAATTGTGGTGATGATAATGATGTTAATTGTGGGTGGTGGTGGTGGTGGTGGTGGTAGTGGTGGTGGTTGTGGTGGTGCTAGTGGAGATGACGTTTATGATGATGATGCTGGTGGTGGTGGTGGCATTTACTTGGTGGTGGTGGTTACCTGGTGCTGGTGGTGGTGGTACAATGTAGTGGTTACCTGGTGGTAGTTGTGGTGGTTGTAGTAGTGGTTACCTGGTGGTGGTTGTGGCACATCTTGTTGAAGGTAGCAACAATCATGATGATGGCGATGACGATGATTATGATAATTATGACCATCTGCAAGGTTCTGGTTTACTTTCCAATCCATCCCGTTCTTATTATCTGAAATATGTTTGCAAGTATGTAAATCTTTGTAGGCAAACATGACATCTAGTAATTACAGATTCTAAGGAATATTATATATGCCTGCTGAATTCCTGCCGATTACATATTTCATGGGATTTAACATGGGGTTTAAAACCTGGTATATGCTTCAAAATATTTAACAGGTCCAGAGTTATGGAGCATTGGAATTTTCTCCTGATTGATTGCAACAGTCAAAGGATAATGTGAGAATTTATGGGTTTGGGTGTGTGTGTGTGGGGGTGGGGTGGTGGGGGTGGTGGTGTGTGTGTGGGCGCGCGCACAGGATGGGGTGGTGTGGGGGTGGGGGTGCGGGAATATGTGGTTTATACAGAAACATGTCTTGTTGTCATTGTCATAATGGACCAGTCTGTATTGTTTTAAATAATCTGTAATTATAACATTGGAATTGAGGGAGGCATAAATTCTAGCTTATTTATGCCTCACCCACTCCTAGTTAACCCTTTAGCCCTCAAATTTGTTCAAGAAATTAAAATTTTTTCACTGAAAATATCCATTTGTAGACTAAGAGATAATTTTTTTTTAAATTTACCACTGGAATAACTGGCTCGTTTATCGAGCCAGTCATTCCGGTGTTAAAAAATAGTCTTGTTCTGCAATTATGAACAAAGCCGTATTTGGCCAACGAGTATTAATGCCTTCGTGCCAAAACCAGCCTCTACAGTGCTCTTGAGGAATGTCCATTTGCAGGCCACGAGTAGAGTATTGTTTAATATTTACTGCTGGAATGATAACTAAATGATAAATTTTCAAAAATAGGCTGCTCTCGGCCGGCAAATGGACATTCAATAAGGAAATATAATTTTCTTGACCAAATTTAGTCAATGAGTGTTATCCTAGAATCTAAATTTCAATGTTGAATATTTTGAAGCTAATTTAACTGATTACATGTATGTCGTTACCTTATGACTCCACCAACAGCTTCCAGCCAAATTACAGATAGTTTATCGAGTATAGATCTACCATTAAAGCAGCTACAACCTTAAATCAACCTTTGAAAAAACCCTAATCCCAGTTTCAAATCAACTGTACCAGTAAGATGTTTAATATTCTGAAACTAATTTAACTGAAAGCTGATTCGAATTAATTTTAAAATATCCAGCATAATCTTTTACGCATAAATAATGTGTAAAATACACGTTTTCTGACGTGTTCATATAGGGTAATACGTTTCATTTACCGTGTCAGGTGTGACGTTTAGCTTTGTGAATTTATTACCTTTTGTTGGGAGTATAATTGTTTTCCGCATGTGCGCCTGCAATGTTTTGTAATCATATGACGTGTTTAACGCTTTGACACTAATCTGGCTGAAAACAGCTTCTGCAGTGGTCTTGAAACATGTCCATTTGCAGACCGATAGAAGATTATTTTGAAAATTTATCCCTGAATTGACTGGCTCGATAAGTGAGCAATTCTTTTGCAGTGGTAAATTTTCACAAATAATCTTATGCTAATTAGGGTTGTTGGATCAATGGATATTTTTCAATGAGAAATTTTAGATTTTCTTGAAGCAATTTGAGTTTGAATTAGAAACCATCTGGACTGATTAACTTTGTCTAGATATCTGTCATTTTGCATCCGCTTAAACAATGGCTTAGAGGCATATGAATGAGAAAATAGCAGATTTGAACCATTAATTTATAAATTCCATTAACTTTTCTATATAATATCATTATTATTTATTTTGGAAACAATTTTGCTGTCTGTGATAGATTTCAGTAATATTGCTTTCATAATATATACCTGTGAGGAGTAAGGCCGCTAACTGACCTATATAACTTTTTGAAATCAGAGTGATAAGCGTTTAACTTGTTAATCCCTGAATTATTCAAGAGAATTTGACTGTTTTCATTATTTTTGAAAATTTATCACTGGAATGACTGGCTCGATAATCGAGCCAGTCATTCCAGTGATAAATTTTCATAAAAGTCTGACATTTCTTAAGACCACTAGGTCTGCAGCATCCATTTATAGCCATCTTGAGTGTTAGGGTTAACGTGAATTAAGGTTAATTATTTTGCTATTATTATCATTATTCAGCAGAGTGGTGGGTGAGGTGGTGTTATAATTTGTAAGCTAGAAAATAATTCATATTTGCTTGACATCCAGTCAAAATATTTATCTGACAAAATATCTCGATTTAATTTAGTTTTTGTTAAATTGCAAATTGTGCATAAATTTGTAACTGGCCATAACAGAGGTTTGTACAGCTTCCCGTCTATCACTTTTCATGCTGTTTGATCAAATAGACTGTTCAGTGAAAGATGAGAAATATTTTTTGAAAAAGATTTGACAGAAATCAAATTCCTAATACTAATACAGACTTGATAAATATTAGTTAGTCTCTAAGTAAGCAATTAATTCTGTTTTGTGGATGTCTTAGCTGTGGATGGCTTCGTTAACATTTTAAAGGACACATTTAATCAAGAAAATTAAAATATTTGCTTGTTAAATCTACATGTGCAATCCAGAAGACTATTTTTGAAAATTTCCTACTGGTGTGACTGGCCCTGTTATCGAATGTAAGACGGTAGCGTCACTAAATTTGGATGATCCATTCATATTCTGTCTACGTGGTTAGAAGGCCTTTAAATTTAAGGTCAAAGGGCCTAATATCTATGTCATAGGGTCACTGATGTGTAACTCAATCGGAACCTATTCTGACTTAGAAATAAATTAACTGGAGCATACTGCTGTGCAACCATTGAACTGAAATTCCAGTAAAAATATTCAGCAACTTTCATGTGTAGGTTATTTTTACCTGTACCCGTAAGGGGAAGCTATTGCGATCGGGTCTGTCTGTCTGTGTGTGTCTCTGTCCATCTGTGTGTCTCTGTCTGTGAGTGTTTGTTTGTCCGTGTGTCTTGAGATGCAGCTAAACAAATACTGATCTGATTTGTCTCAAATGTTAATATAGCGAATGAATTTGCCGTGCTGGAGGATTTCCAGATATCGCATTGATCTGGATAAAGGAACCTCGGTATCTAGATCATATAAAAATCTGGATCTGTGGATATCCTGAAAACTTCTGGTCGGATTTGGCTCAAATGTTGATAAAGGAATGGGCATGAACATACACTAGGATTCCACAACTTTGCGCATGAGCTGAAAAAATCTGAAAAATTTCGGAAACAATAATCCCCCCAAAATCACAAAAATCTTAAAACTTATAATGCAACGAAAATGGGAGTTCGAAGGTCTGCAATCTCTAATTTCTTTTGTTTATTTTAAAATTAAGTGAATAAAACAGTTTCCGTGGTATTCACAAACTAATATTTTTCACTGTCTAGCATTAAAGTGGTGTTAATAATGTACATAAAACTCATATCAACCGAACACGGCTTCTGCAGTAGTCTTCAGAAATATCCATTTGCAGACCAAGAGAAGACTATTTTTGAAAATTTACCACTTGAATGACTGGCTCGATAACAGAGCCAGTCATTCCAGTGGCAACTTTAGAAAAATAGTCTTCTCTTGGTCTGCAAATCAACATTTTCTGTGAGAAAATTGAAATTTTCTTGAACAAATTCGAGAATTAAAAGGTTAAGATTTAAGCACAAAGCTTGTCACCTTCGTATGACATAGCAATTTTTAGATATAAAGCGTTTTATAATTACTGACCTTCATACAATGACATGTTTACTTAACATGTATAGTTATGGTAATGATTGCTTCATTACGCATCTAATTGTTTGTTTGAAATTGGTTTTCCGTTAATTTATGTCATTTCGACTATAAATAATGCATTTTGTTGTTTAACAAGTCAAAATTTATTGTAAAGAGTGTGATTTAATTCTTTTCTTTCTAATCTCGGAGAAATTTGAGCATTTTGGTGTGAAATGTAATAATCCCGCTGAATATTTAAAAAATAATTTGACTGAAAGTTGTTGCTGCCTATGTAATCGCTACAAACAACTTTGATTCATGTTATTGTCAAAATATTCAGGACTACTGTGATAAGAATGTATTAGCGATATAATGTGGAATAAAATGGGTAAAAACATTGTTTATCATAAAATAAATGAATATCATAGAAATTTGTCTACGTAAATTTCTTCAACACTCCATACCTATATTTTAGTCATAAGCTATAGGATATATCTAGACTTTATTTGTCTTGATTGATAGTTGAACAATTAGGCATCGCTATGGAGACAGCAGAAAGTGCGGATCAGGAGGAGGTAAAGCAAATATAATATTCAGAATCTCTAACAAAGATTGAATTGCTAAGAATGTATTGCAAAATAAATTTTATATCAATATTTTATTTAGAAAACCAATAATTTTTAGAGCTCTATAATGTGTAGCTAAGGTCCTTCTAGTCAGTTAGTCAGTCTTAAGGTAAGCTGTGGAATATTTTGAAACTAATTCGAGTGGGGCAGCTTCCAGTCAAATTAGTTTCAAAATATTCAACATAATGTTTACTAAATTGTAAATTCACCAAAGACATACAATTCATACACTACAGTATCTTTTATTTTTGTGACATTCAGCATCATCTGACTGTGACATCAGCTAAGTAGTGAGGTCATTGATTATGACACAGGTACTTGAGTGACAGATCGGACCCCTCTATGACCAATGATTCTGTTGTATATTTCAGGCATCAGGAGTGACTGTGATCGTATTTCAGCCGCCAGACTTTAGGTCCAAACCAAGCAACAGATATCCCAGCAAAAGCAACTACAATAGCCTAAGCCGCCGGAAACACCAACCAAGCACCGCTCCACCGGTGCCAGAAACGAAACATCGTTCAAAGAAACGCTTACCTCCCTTACCTCCTTTGCCTCCGTTGCCCCCGCGGGTGCCACTTCGAGTCGACATGGAATTGGGTATGTTCAACCAAATCGCGCAGATCACAGATCATCTGTATTTAAGTAGCGCAGCCGCTGTGAGAATTGACCGATTAAAATCGTACAATATTAATTTTGTGATTAACCTTACGATGGAAATCCCGAATATAGCCGGGTGTAACATTGAAACTATGCAGATTCACATTGATGACAGCCCGGGTGCTCATCTAAACTTGTACTTTGATAAATGTACTGATAAAATCAAGCACATTCACCAACAGGGAGGTAAGACGCTCGTACATTGCATAGCCGGCGTGAGTAGATCCGCTAGCATATGTCTCGCGTATCTCATGAAATATCAAGGAATGACGTTAGAAAACGCATATCGACACGTCCGACGTCGGCGTTCCGTTATTAGGCCAAACGTCGGATTTTGGAGTCAGCTCATTGAATATGAGCGAAAACTGTTTGGTAGGAATACAGTGAAAATGGTGAGCTCTTCAATGGGGTATATACCCGATGTTTATGAGCAGGAAACACGAGGGATGATTGGTTTCGGAGGCACTAGTAGTCGGTTAAGTAATCGCTATGGGTACAGGTAAATGATATTTGTTCAAATTGATCCTCGTCTCCTTCTTTCACTCAAGGGAGCTAACCCCTTACAAAAAACAATAACAATCATATCAGCAACAGGAATTGCTACAACAATAAGACTGCGTACACTTTCTCTTTCTGCTTTCTTTGATTTGTTTTCCGGATCTTCTTTTTGGATGAAAAATTTTTAAAATTAAAATACAAGTTTACCAGAACACCAATTCTTGATCCAAAGCCTTTTAACCCTTTAAGCCTTAAATTTGTTCAAGAAAATATAAATTTTCTCTAAGAAAATGTCAATTTGCAGACCAAGAGATTATTTTCGAAAATTTACCAGTGGAATGACTGGCTCGGTTATCGAGCCAGTCATTCCAGTTGTAAATTTTTGAAAATTGTGTTGTCTTGGTCTGCAAATCGACATTTCCCAAGACCACTGCGGAGGCCATTTTTGGCTGATATGAGTGTTAAAGGGTTAATGGTCACGATTGCCCATTTTTACCAAATGTCCATTTGCAGCCAAGAGACGATTATTTTGGACAATTTACCACTGAAATGATTGGTTATCGAACCAGTCATTCCAGTGGTAAATTTTCAAAAAAGCCCTCATTGACCTGTAGATTGACAAATCCAGTGCAGAGGCCGATTTTGGCCAGCTTGACCATTAAGGTGTTAAAATTTGTATGATAATTACTATTTTCTAATACTCTAGTTCTCGAGATATTTGTACTAGCTTGTGTGATTCCATGATTAAGTCGAAAATCATGATTATTTTTTTAATTTTGAATTTATATTTAAATTAAATAATCCATTAATCAAGAATAATTTCTACTTTATAAAATATTTCAAAACCTACCTTTTAATTACTCTTTAATGCGATCGGTTATGAAGATTAACGTTTTGTTCAGAGAATGTATGTTGTTTTGCAGACCAAGAGAAAACTATTTTTGAAAATGTATCACTGGAATGACTGGCTCGAGCATCAAGACAGGCATTCAGTAAATTTTCAAAAATAGGTTTCTCTTGATCTGCAAATATACATTTCTCAAGACAACTGCAGAAGCCGTTTTTGGTTAAAACATTAACTGACCTATTAATTGAAGGTTTAAAAATATCTGTTTTCGTTATATAAACAGATATTGTGTCTTGTAAATGGTTACTTCCCTTGTTATTGTTTATCAATTGAAAGGGAGATAACTGTTATGGTAGTATTTATTTTAGTTAATGACTACTCTATAGTGCTTAGTGGCACTATTTGTTGCTGTACACCAAATTAATGGCCAACATTTAACTTATGTTAACCCTATAACCCTCGAATTTGTTCAAGAAAATTTTAATTTTCTCAAAGGAAATGGCTATTTACAGATCAAGAGATGACTGTTTTTGAAGATTTACCACTAGAATGACTGGCTCGGTTATCGAGCCAGTCATTCTAGTGGTAAATTTTCAAAAATAGCCTTCTCTCGGTCTGCAAATGGGCATTTCTCAAGACCACTGCGGAGGCTGTCTTTGGTTGATATAAGTGTTAAAGGGTTAAGTAGGTTCTTATATCTTTATGTATTAAATTCATTGTTTTAAAACAAAATTTAGTTAATATTTAAAAACATATCACCCATGTTCTATTTCTGATTATATGTTAGTATATAGTGTAATGATTGATCTCATCCTTACAACATGTAAATAGTTATAGAATCAGTACAAAGGAAAATTGGCATCTGTTTTGAGAACAAACTTGGTGAAACCTGTTGCTGTCAGACAGCAACACCTTGCTGTGACATTGTTGCCAAAGTGAACGCAACATATCTTATAAAATTGAATGGATTTCATGAGTCTGAGATTTTTCTTTTCCACATTTTAAAGTATAAATCAAAATACGATCAAATTAATTGCTAAAGTTAACACATTTTAGAACAGTCAGAGCACTGCCATAAAATTATGATCATCAAACGTTGTCAATAAACCTTTCCCACATTAGCGTATTTTGGGAAAATACCTTCCCAGAATGCATCGCGCATTCCACTTCTGGCTGGTAACGGTGATAGCTTTACTGTTGGAATCAGATACAACGCACTTTCAGCAGTTTATATAAAGAACTAATTTCATAATATTATTGAAGTCATACATCATTGGAAAGCTAAGCCAATTTTCTATACATTTCTGTATTCGTTTTGATAGTTTTGTAAAATTCAATACAGTTGATTAAAATTTTAAAATAGCCCCCATTGTCCACTTGATTTAATGAACCTATGCTTAACCTGCAAATGGACATTGCCCAGGACCACTGCAGCTTGGCCATCAAAGGTTGGTCAAGAACATTCAAATTATAGCTTTGTCCATTTGCAGGCTAAAAGAAGACTATTTTGCAAAATTTACCACTGGAATTCCAGTCGTAAATTTTAAAGAATCGTCTTCTCTTGGCGTGCAAATCGATCTTCCTCAAGACCACTGTAGACAGCATTTTGGCCATTTTCACCTGTAAGGTGTTAACCATTTCAATGACAAATCCCTGAAAAAGTAAATTCGTTACGAAACTTACGATAATATAGCATATTCTGTTGACTATTTTGAAAATAATGTGACTGGAAGCCATTGCTGCTTAACTCTTTAACCGAACAATTCACCATATCTCATTTTCAAAGGAACCATACAGGAAAATTGTTGAATATTTTGGAATTACTTTGACTGGAAGCTGTTGCTGCCTTAGGCAGCACCGGTTTCTAGTCAAATTAATTTCAAAATATTCAACAGAATAAGTTTTATATCGTAAAGAATTTACATTGTCAGGAATTTATCTGTGAACTGATTAACGACATGCTATCTTCATTGTATAGGTCTTATCTGTAAATCTACGATTTAACTTTTGTTTGCAAAATACTCAGAAACACTTAAAGCCCTTTATATAATAAGTTCCTTGCTATAAATAATTTTAAAGTTTTGTTCTAATTAATCATTCCTATTTTGTATAATTATTTTTACCTATTTAATTTCGCTTATCATAATTTAAACAATGTGAGTTCAAAGTTGGCCAAAGACTAATTGTATAAACGTTAACTCTTTTACCCCCGAGTCTCAACATTCAAATCAACCATACAGTTAATCCGTGAAATTATTTTGACACTAATTCGTCTTGGAACCTTTGCTCCTAATTACACAGGGTTGCAACTGCTTTCCATCCAGTCAATCCACCTTTCCAGAGTATCATTCATCATCTGACCTCGTATGAGGTCATAATCAGCCCAGCGAATGTATGATGACATCATAATCATTACGTCACAAAGGGTTCCATATAGACCGTCACCAAATCTCAAATGGTCCGACACGTTGTATGAATTGTATGTCTTAGTAATTCTTTGCTATTTAATAAAAATGCTGTTGAATATTTTGAAACTAATTTGACTGGGCGATGTTGCTGCCTTAGGCAGCAACAGCACCCAGTCAAATTAGATTCAAAATATTCAACAGCTGACCTGTGTAGTTTTTTTGGAAATTGATGGTCAGGGTGTTCAGATATCGGTCGATCCCAACACGAGTAAGGTGTGGGTGGAGCTTAGCTAGAGATGGGCGGGGCATAGCTAAAAGCAGAAAGGTGGATTATCAAACATTTAACAGAATACACTGTGTACGTTGTACCTGGTATATAAGTAGATTTAAAGGGGGTTAATTGAATATTTTTTTATTTTTTTGTTCCCTTTAACTGTCTGCTATCAACAACTTTCAGTCAAATTTTTTTCTAAATTTTCAGCAGATTCAGAGTTATTGCACATTGAAATTATTGTTCCGGTGCTTTCAGGAGCCAGTCAGTTAATGTCTAAATTTGGTAAACAATATTAACCCTTTAATGGTCAAATCTGGTCAAGAAAATTTAAATATTTTTTTATTGAATGTCCATTTATAGGCCGAGAGATTACAATTTTTGTAAATTTATCACTGGAATGACTGGCTCGTTAACCATAAAATTATGATCATCAAACGTTGTCAATAAACCTTTCCCACATTAGCGTATTTTGGGAAAATACCTTCCCAGAATGCATCGCGCATTCCACTTCTGGCTGGTAACGGTGATAGCTTTACTGTTGCAATCAGATACAACGCGCTTTAAGCAGTTTATATGAAGAACTAATTTCATAATATTATTGAAGTCATACATCATTGGAAAGCTAAGCCAATTTTCTATACATTTCTGTATTCGTTTTGATAGTTTTGTAAAATTCAATACAGTTGATTAAAATTTTGAAATAGCCCCCATTGTCCACTTGATCTAATGAACCTAGGTATAATGGGGTGTTTTATATACACAAATAATCCAGTGAAAATTTTACAAAAAATAATATAAACGTTTTTCGGCAATTGAATACGCTTTCCAATGATGTATGCCATGTATAATATAGTGATTTTAGTTTATCATAGGAACGGTTTAAATTGTGGTGTATTTTAGTGTAATAGTAAGTCAATGCGGGCCAGTGAGCGTGGATTTAGGAGAATCCCAGCGTACTGATGTCAATGTGGGAAAGGTGTATTCACATAAATTCTGTTTTGGTGTTTCTGGTTCGAACCAAGTCAGCAAATATCTGAACCAAGTCAGTCGTGAAAACGCACCCGTGAAATTACTAATGGTCGGTTAATGAGGCAGTCATTCCAGCGGTAAATATTCAAAAAACAGTATGCTTAACCTGCAAATGGACATTGCCCAGGACCACTGCAGCTTGGCCATCAAAGGTTGGTCAAGAACATTCAAATTATAGCTTTGTCCATTTGCAGGCTAAAAGAAGACTATTTTGCAAAATTTACCACTGGAATTCCAGTCGTAAATTTTAAAGAATCGTCTTCTCTTGGCGTGCAAATCGATCTTCCTCAAGACCACTGTAGACAGCATTTTGGCCATTTTCACCTGTAAGGTGTTAACCATTTCAATGACAAATCCTTGAAAAAGTAAATTTGTTACAAAACTTACGATAATATAGCATATTCTGTTGAATATTTTGAAAATAATATGACTGGAAGCCATTGCTGCTTAACTCTTTCAACGAACAATTCACCATATCTCATTTTCAAAGGAACCATACAGGAAAATTGTTGAATATTTTGAAATTACTTTGACTGGAAGCTGTTGCTGCCTTAGGCAGCACCGGCTTCTAGTCAAATTAATTTCAAAATATTCAACAGAATAAGTTTTATATCGTAAAGAATTTACATTGTCAGGAATTTATCTGTGAACTGATTAACGACATGCTATCTTCATTGTATAGGTCTTATCTGTAAATCTACGATTTAACTTTTGTTTGCAAAATACTCAGAAACACTTAAAGCCCTTTATATAATAAGTTCCTTGCTATAAATAATTTTAAAGTTTTGTTCTAATTAATCATTCCTATTTTGTATAATTATTTTTACCTATTTAATTTCGCTTATCATAATTTAAACAATGTGAGTTCAAAGTTGGCCAAAGACTAATTGTATAAACGTTAACTCTTTTACCCCCGAGTCTCAACATTCAAATCAACCATACAGTTAATCCGTGAAATTATTTTGACACTAATTCGTCTTGGAACCTTTGCTCCTAATTACACAGGGTTGCAACTGCTTTCCGTCCAGTCAATCCACCTTTCCAGAGTATCCATTCATCATCTGACCTCGTATGAGGTCATAATCAGCCCAGCGACTGTATGATGACTTCATAATCATTACGTCACAAAGGGTTCCATATAGACCTTCACCAAATCTCAAATGGTCCGACACGTTGTATGAATTGTATGTCTTAGTAATTCTTTGCTATTTAATAAAAATGCTGTTGAATATTTTGAAACTAAATTGACTGGGCACTGTTGCTGCCTTAGGCAGCAACAGCACCCAGTCAGATTAGATTCAAAATATTCAACAGCTTACCTGTGTAGTTTTTTTGGAAATTGATAGTCAGGGTGTTCAGAGATCGATCGATCCCAACACGAGTAAGGTGTGGGTGGAGCTTAGCTAGAGATGGGCGGGGCATAGCTAAAACCAGAAAGGTGGATTATCAAACATTTAAAAGAATACACTATATACGTCGTACCTTAAGTAGATTTAAAGGGGTTAATTTAATATTTTTTTTATTTTTTTTGTCCCTTTTAACTGTCTGCTATCAACAACTTTCAGTCAACTTTTTTTCTAAATATTCAGCAGATTCAGAGTTATTGCACATTGAAAATATTGTTCCGGTGCTTTCAGGAGCCAGTCAGTTAATGTCTAAATTTGGTAAACAATATTAACCCTTTAATGGTCAAATCTGGTCAAGAAAATTTAAATATTTTTTTATTGAATGTCCATTTAGAGGCCGAGAGATTACAATTTTTGTAAATTTATCACTGGAATGACTGGCTCGGTTATCGAGCCAGTCATTCCAGTGGTAAATTTTCAAAAATTGTATTTTCTGGGCCTGTAAATGGACATTCTAGAAGATCATATCAAAGGCCGGTTTTGGCCTGTATGACCACTAAAGGGTTAAAAATGTCCATTTCTAGGCCAAGAGACGACTATTTTTGAAAATTTACCTTTGAAATTAATGGCTCAGTTATCGAGCCAGGCATTGCAGTAGTAAATTTTCCCCAAAAAATGACCTCTGCTCACAAATGAACATTCCTCAAGACCACTGCACTGGTTTTGGCTGGCTTGATCATTAAATGTATTTAGATTTGTTTTTTATGTATATTATACATAGGTGTGTACAACTCTTTGTGACAGGTGAAAGGCCTTATCCCTCCTTCACACATCACCTGTTTCATACGTAATAGTCTTCTCAGAAGAGATAAACTCATGCTTTTGATATGTAAATCACTGAAAGTTATGAGGTGTGCTCTAAGCGAACCATTTATTCCGTTCTTTACATGTTCAAATTTTCTAAAAAATCAAAAGTATTTGCTTAGTAAATGTCTAAGAGTATTTAAAAAAAATTTACCACTAGAATGACTGTTTCGGTTATTGAGGCATTTAAGCGTTAATTCTTTAAAAACCTCCTGTTGACCTGTAAATTTACATTCTTCAAGGCAGCTACAGAGGGCAGTAAATTAAATCGGTCTGCTTGACCATTGACTGTCTGACTGCTGCAAGCCACCTGATAATAATTCCACTGGGCAATAACTGGGCCTGCTGAATATTTTGAAAACAATTTGACTGAAAGTTGTTGGTGGTTTAGCCACCAACAACTTTCAGTCAAATTGTTTTCAAAATATTCCGACTATCTTCAGTTAGACCCCATCGAAAATGTAGTCTGCAGAAATTCTGCAGGCAGACACTGTTAAATGAGTATGCTTTGTGTTGGTTTCTTTGTTTTTGAATGTCTACTACCTTAATCCATGTAATTTGTCATAGCTAGAGTTTAAATCAAGGCTACGCTTAAAATTCTACCGATTAATTAAAAACAATATAATACCAAACACTTTCAGTTAAACAGTTTTAAAAATATTAAGTGGTCATCATGCGTAGCTCAGTTGAGACTAGAATTTCTGGATGTCATAATGAAAGGCATTTAAACGGCAGGCCAGGAGAACGTTTTATCTAATGACACATCGAGAGTTAAAAAGCTTTTAACATGCTTAAATAAATTATACAATTTTAAAACTAATGCCCGTAGCATCTTATAAAATTTTAGTTTCAGGCAAAACAATGACAGGCACCTGTAAGTCTGACATAATTTATCGCTATCTAATATATACGCACTTATCGGCAGTTTAACCTGAAAAACGCAATTACTAAATGAAAACTTTCATTTAACTGTCTCTCTGCTGCAAGCCGTCAGATAATAATTTCAATGCTAAAAAACTCTGGACTCGTTGAATATTTTGTAAACAATTTGACTGAAAGTTTTTGGTGGCTTAGCCACCAACAACATTCAGTCAAATTGTTTTCAAAATATTTAGCAGGTCCAGAGATATAACCCGTGGAATGAATGTCGTCTGCAAAACCTCAGCAGTCAGACGGTTAATGCGGTAACATGGATGATGTTTTTCCACCTGATGACATTTATGCAAATGATGCTGGCAGATGAAGATCAGATTCAATCTATAAGATAACATATGTAAACCCTGCAGCGGCAAACATTTCATTATAAAGACATATGCACAAGATACTTTCTATAATCAACACCATCAAAATAGTCACTACCGGTAACAAGATCAGAGATTGCAGAGCCTCGCTCTCCTGTTTTTGTCACATTGTAAAGTGTTCAGATTTTTTCGTATTTTCTGGGTTTCTTCGGATTATCAGTTGTGAAATCCTAGTGTATGGTCATACCATTTCTGTTAAAATTTAAGCAAAATCGTACCAGAAGTTTCTGAGATATCAATAGATCCAGAATTTTATCCAATCCAGATCTGTGTTCTTTTTATGCGGTTCATGACCAACGTGTGGAAATCCTCTTAAACAGCTCTTTCGTTTGTGTTAAAATTTGAGGAATAATCTGATCAGTAGTTTTTGAGATACAGTTTGGGACAGACAGACAGACAGACAGACATACACAATCACAATACACTATTCCCCTTAACACTTTAACCCTCATATCAGCTAAAAACGGTGTCTGCAGTGGTCTTGGGAAATGTCCATTTGCAGACTAAGAGAAGACTAATTTTGAAATTTTTATAACGGGAATGATGGGCTCGATAACCGAGCCAGTCATTCCAAGGATAAATTTTCCAAACCGTGTTTTCTCTTGGACTGCAAATGGACATTTTTATGAGAAAATTGAAATTTTCATGAACAAATATAAGGGTTATGGGGCGAAAGTAATTACCGTTGCCGCATAAGAGGAAGATGGTATTGCTATCAGATCTCTCTGTCTGTCTGTCTGTCTGTGTGCATGCGTGCGTGCGTGCGTGCGTGCGTGCGTGGGGATGTATCTAAAAAGCTACTGATCCGGTTGGCTCAAATTTTAACGCAATGAAGGAATTTGTCGTGCAAGAGTAGAAAATTTAAGACTGGCCATGAGCCGGATAAATGAACCCGCATCCAGATCGGATCAAGTTCTGGCTCTGTGAATATCTCGGAAAGCACATAAATTTTGTTATTTATCTTTGTTAGAGACCTACTGGCTTAAAAACATAAGGGAGGTAATCCATGTTTAGTTATATTGAGTATAAGGAGTTATTCTCCCTTGTTCATTACTTTACCATTAAATTTTCAAATCAAATTAAAAGATGAACTGGTGCGACAGCAACATCTTCCACCAAAATTGTTTAACCCTTTAATGGTCAATCTGGCCATATCCAGCCTTTGAAGTGTTCCTGAGAAATGTCTATTTTCAGGCCAAAAGAAGACTATTTTTGAAAATTTACCACTGCAATCAATGCCTGGCTCGATAACTGAGCCAGTCATTCAAGTCGTAAATTTTCAAAAATAGTATTTTCTTGGCCTCCAAATGGATATTCAGTAAGTAAATATTTTCATTTTCTTGACCAAATTTGACCATTAAAGGGCTAAAATTGTACACCAGTTTCTTTGCTATCAACAAAGTAAAAAACAGAATATGGACATCAGAGTGGAAAACTGAATCTGAATTTCTAGGTGCGAAAAAATACTGTATTATTATGTATGTAAGAAATATTGCATCGAATATGTTTCAAATTATTCAAACTAATTTTGTTGGAATATTTTGCTACCAAATTGCTTTCAAAATATTCACCAGTGTGCCTTTAATATTTGTCCTGATATTGAGATATAGATGGTCTAAAATGAGTTGAAATTTAGCACATAAAATAGAGGGTTCTGATCCATCACTCAAATATCTGCCATAACCAAATAGATCACATGTTAGCTGATGTCACAATCAAAATGGCGCAGCTCCAGGACAAAAATCGAAAAGTCTGGCATGTCCAAAAAAAAGTCCGAAATGTCTTTGGTGAATTTACAATGATGTAACCTGTATAGTTACCTCAAAATTTAGATTCTGGAATTCATGTTTCAAGTTTTCAAATCGATTTCAATTACCACGCATACACAGTGGGTGGAGCTTAGCTAGAAATTGGCGGGGTATGGCTGGAATTGGACCCTTCTATTTAAGGTATTATCCTGAATTATCACGTCGATTAATATTGTCATTTTCTTAGCATTTTGAATTAGATTTGTTCATCACTATAACAATTCACTGCTGAGAACTCCGAGGCAGGGTTATTAACCCTTTAACACTCATATCAGCCAAAAACAGATTCTGCAGTTGTCTTGAGAAATGTCCATTTGCAGACCATGAGAAGACTATTTATGAAAATTTACCACTGTAATGACTGGCTCGATAACCGAGCCAGTCATTCCAGTGGTACATTTTCAAAAATAGTCTTCTCTTGGTCTGCAAATGGACATTTTCTATGAGAAAATTTAAATATTTCTTGAACAAATTCCAGTGTTAAAGAGGTAAGGGTCCTTCTAAGGGGGTATACCCACAAAAATTGACCAAAATGAAACTTGGAACCTTCCAAAGTATTTGTAGTGGGTCCCATGAGACTCCTGAAAATCTTGTATTTAATTGTTAAATACTAATTAGTTTGATAGGTTTTTTTCCCCAAACATAGCCACTAAATCCAGAATCTGTCACCCATAATTCAAAGCTGTGAGCACATGTTACTCTCTAATTTTGGCATGGATAAGAAAAACTGCTTGAGAACCCCAGATTTCAGGTTGCAACCCCAGATTTCCAGTTGTGGCGTCTGTGGGCCCTCCCAAAATGTAGATGCCATGGGAAACATGGGTTCTGACAAATACGCAACACAGTATTTGACAAACGCAACATCTTATAATGGTGTTTTTTTAAACAAATCAAATTATTTTTTGCTTGATCAATTGAACGGTCCGAGTGTTATCATCATATTTCATGGTATTTGTTCAATGTAAACAAAGAAATTACAGCCAGCACTTATGTTATCTGTGCTAGGCAATGATGCTATAATAATTTTCTAACTGTCACAATTCACAAAACAATAATTTCAATGGGCAATAACGCTGGACATAATGAATATTTTGAAAAAAATTTGACTGAAAGTTGTTGGTGGCTTAACCACCAACAACTTTCAGTCAAATTGTTTTCAAAATAGTCTGCATATCCACAGGTAAATCACATGGGAAATGTAGTCTGCAGAATTGCAGCAAGCAGACTGTTAATAACTCTTCTGCAGTAGATTATAAGCTTGCTTGTGTAATGAAGTGAATTTTCACTCACCTGTATAAAGACAGTGGATATCATTTAGGGTAGCACGTTGTTGCCCTTGGAATTATCAAGATATTGAATAAAAACTACAATTTATCGATATATCATTTGTCCCCAATGTGGGTAAAATTGGAAGAGTTACGTATCGGTTGGTGGGTTTGTGTGATATAGGAACACATACACACACAATTTGTAATGGTCGCAATGGCTAAATATTTTGAAATTGCTTTGTCTTAAGCAGCTCCAGCTTCCAGTGAAAGTTAAGTTTCAAAATATTCAAATAATTCAACATGTTAATTGTAAGTTTTAAGGAATTTTCTGCTACTTTTAATTTAGCATCGTAAAGAATTTCGATTATTTATCTAATCACAACTTATAGGAATATAAATACCATATAATATTATAACCGCATGTAAATGGAACATACCTGTACTTTGCGATCACCTGTAATCTACGCATTATATCTTTGTATAGCATTTATTGACAATGTCTATCTGTGATACCGCACCCATTATATTGTTACTAGTCCGTTTGAATATGTTTCTTAACTGTCTGACCGCTGCAAGCCATCAGCTAATAATTTAATTTTCGATAATTCTGGATCTGCTGAATATTTTGAAAACTATTTGACTGAAAGTGGTTGGTGGCTTAGCCACCAACAACTTTCAGTCAAATTGTTTTCCAAATATTCAGTATATCCAGAGTAAAAGCCCATGGAAAATGTAGTCTGCAGATATTCAGCAGACAGACGGTTATAGGATGTTGATGAAAATGTTGAAAGTTTATTTTTTATTCAATCATTTTTGCTTACCTCTGTATAAATATGTTACCGTATAACATGTGAATAATGTATAGCAGAACCTGTGCATCAGAGATGGATTGATGCGGGCCGTCTTAGTGATTTTACTGGTTTGAAATAAATCGATTATTTGTTTGGTATTATGTTTGTGGAATTTGTCTTTATTTAATGCGCACACAAGTAGGATAAAATTAAGCTTACCCCCATAAGGGGAAGTGAGTATTGCATTCAGGTCTGCCTGCCTGCCTGCCTGCCTGCCTGCCTGCCTGCTTGTTTGTTTGCTTGCTTGCTTGCCTGCCTGTCCACAAACAAATGTGATATACTGTAGTTGTGACTATAGGTTGCTTTATCACAAATGCCAAAGCTTTGACCAACAGACAGACGGAGCAACTTATACTAGTCGCTAGTAGCAACTAAACTCTACTGACTCCACAAGAACTGACCGGAGTGACATAGCCAGTGGCCATCAGTTACTGCTGAAGATATGACCGAGATGGTCACGGGCGAGATGGTCACGAACAGTACACTCAAGCAATTTCTACATCATGGAGAGGTAACTAATTTTTTCCTATTATAAAATCTACTGATCGGCTATCTCGTAACTTTTAACACAAGAACATTTATTGTGTAGCCAGACTATAGGATCTCACAATGGTGGTGATCTGAGGAAAAGATTTTGATAATTAAAAATAGAAAATATATGGCAAAAACTGCAATGCAATGGTCTGCAATCACTGATTGTTTGAGATGACAAACATGTCATGTCTATGTACAAATAACGCTTTCACCGATGATTTTTCAAGGCAAATATACTGGAAAACTGTAGAATATTTTGAAATTAATTTAACTGGAAGCCATTGCTGTCTTAGGCACCAACGGCTTCGAGTCAAATTAATTTCGAAATATCCAACAATAAGTTTTATGTGGTAAAGAATTTGCTAAAAAAATTTCTTTTTCCAGAATCTCAGTGAAAGGGTTAACCTGGTCAATGACCTGCCAAAACCGTCCTTTGCAGAGGTCATGAGAGATGTCCCTTTGAAAGCCAAGAAAACTTGAAATTTTACTGATCGAATGACTATATAAGTGCTAGCCATTCCAGTAGGAAATTTTCAAAACTAAACTCTGCTCGTAGATGGACATTCACTGTGCAGAAATTTAATTTCTTTTGAGACATCTTGACTGTTAAAGGGTTAATCCCGTCGGGCATAGTATCAGCCCTCAAAGCTGTTCACTAAAGACAGGTTGATCGGTTACTTAATGGATGAATCCAATCTGTCACTCAAGTATTGATGTCATAATCAATTACATCACATATAGGTTGACGTCACAATCATAATTGACAGACAATACTCAGTCATGAAGCAGGAATAGTCTTCCAGGTGTAAAAATTGTATGTCTTTGATAGATTTACTATTAAACAAATATTCTATCTAATATTTTGAAACTAATTTGACATGGCACTGTTGCAACAGCACCCAGTCAAATTAGTTTCAAAATATTCAACAGTTCTTACCTGTATAGTTACCTTGAAAATGGCATTCTGGGAAGTCAGGATTCAAAGTATAGAAATCGATCCCACCACACAGTGTGGATGGAGCTTAGCTATAGATGGACGTGGCATAGTTAGAAATGGATTCATCAATGCAGCTCATTTGCTATGGTATTTTGACTTTGACAACCCGTCTTACTGGAATAATCTGATCAGCCACTCGGGTATCTGACATCATAATCAAATATGATACTAACTTAATGTGCGACACTCCAAGTAAGTCCATCACAGAACTGGAAAAGGTCTGTCACAAAAGTGCCCGAGTTTCCTGTCTTTGGTGAATTTATAATTTAATAAACATTCTGTTGGATATTCTGAGGTTAACCCACCATAGGCAGCAACAGTTACCAGTGAAACTAGAAAACAACGTTTGTTACAGAGCTTCCCCCCCCACCCTAGGTGTATATGAAATTGTGAACTGGGAAGTAATGGAGATGCATAGCTGCCTTTCAATTCAATTCAAATATTTTTTTTTTTATAGTAGCATTTTAAATTTACATTAAAAAGGACAGGTAGTCCATCAAAGCCTATGTGGTAATGGACTCCTAACATATATTATACAAAGGGACATTACAACATTAAATTACTGTACATATTACAAATAACAACATTACAACACTACACATAACGCACACAAAAACAGTTAAGTTACTAGTAGTTAATTATAATATAAGATGTGGATTTTTTTCCACTTGCACCCACAGTATATATATGCATTATTTTAAAATTTTAACATTTAGTGCTAGAAGATCTGTAGTTTTAAGTTGCTAGAGGTAATGGAGAGAGGGTTGGGGAGGTGGGGGCGGGGGTCGTTCATCGAGCTTAAAGACAGTAATCCAGTATGTGATTTATTATTATTATTATTATTATTATTATTATTGATACTAATATAGTGTATGATGAGCCATAATGTATGATGAGCCATGGTGGTAGTGATGATCTTCCTAAAATTAATGAGATTGGTAACTCCATCAGACTTCCAAAGCCATACTCCCTCCTCATGTGTTCTTCTAAAGTGGTCTACCTATAGGTGATTAACCCTTTCCCTGATGAGTATCGTACATCTCACTCAAGTCCAGAGGCAACAATTTATGAAAAATGTTGAATATTTTGAAATTACTCCGACTGGAAGCTGACAGACGAACAATACAAACATTAAATTACATGTTTCCATGGATCCAACTATTGCACATTACAAATATAAATATATAAATAATAGATGACTTTGGTTACTATAAAAATACACAGACATACATCCTTCCATTTACATCCACAACTAACAATATGATTCCAGTCAGACCAAATTCAAAACACCCAACAGAACTAGATGTGTATCATAAGCAATGAATTTTGTCAAGGACTCATCAGCGAAATGGTTAATAGCCTTCTATAATAATTGTCTTGAGGTTCTTTTTGTATGATTTTTTGTTGATAATCTGTGTGCGGATGTCTGTTTCTGTGTTATTCCATAGGTGTATTGCTTTTGTTGATGGCTTTTGTCTGGGGGCTTCTGTGCAGCAGAAGGTGTATGCAGATTTTTTCGTGATCATGTGTTGTGTGAGAGTATGTCTTCATTATTCTTGAATAATGGGGTTGGTAGATTATTGTTATAGAAGTCTGAGGACGGAGTATAGTTGGAGTTTTCCTATATCGTCAAACCTCAATAGTTTTTCTGTTTTAAAAACATTTTGACCCGCTGTTGTTGACCCGCTATATCTTTATAGCATTTTTCTGAAGTGTCTAATTTTTTTTAGTTTTGATGAGTAAGTGTTAGTCCAAATAGTGTTACAGTATGTGATTTGTGGTAATATTAACTTGCTATACAGCATTTTTTAAAAGGTGTTTTAGGTAAGTAGCTTTTTAGTCGACGCATAATACCAATGTTCTTTGCAACCTTTGACGTTACAATTTGTATATGTTTCCCCCATGTGAGTTTCTTGTCCAAATAGACACCTAAGAATTTTGCAGATTGTGCCTCACATATTTCTTGATTATCTACATAAATTTTAGGGAGATCAGTACTTTTCATTTTTTTAATTTGTGAATAAGATGTAATTTGTTTTTGCAACGTTGAGCGATAATTTGTTGACCGTAAACCAATGAATTACTTTTTCTATTTCTTCATTTTTGTTTTTGTATAAAGTATCAATGTTTGTATGGCTGCTAAAAGCATTGGTATCGTCTGCAAAGAGAATTAATGACAAGTGTTTGCAAACATTTGATATGTCATTCATATAGAGTAAGAACAACAGCGGGCCAAGAATGGAACCCTGAGGAACACCACAGACTATTTCTCCACTCTTAGATAGGACTATTATACTGGACATATTGTGTTCTACTGGATAGGTAGCTTTTTATCCAGTCCAGTGCAATGCCTTGTATTCTGTAGTTTGAGAGTTTTTCTATTAAAATGCTATGGTCTATTGTATCGAATGCTTTAGATAGATCTATAAAAATTCCAATGTATTTACTATCTTTTCCATCATATCTATAAGAGCAAACATTGTGGAATGTTTTTCCCGAAAACCGTATTGTGACTGGTAAAGGATAGAGTTTTTATTTAAGTAATTGGTTAGCCTGTTATAATAGAGTCTTTCCAAGAGCTTCGAGAACAGTGGTAGTACTGAGACTGGCCGAAAGTTAGTGAAGTCGGAGGAGTTTTGCTTTGTAAATTGGGATTACACGTGCAGTTTTGAGTCGTGATGGAAAGATGCCTTGTATTAGTGATAGGTTACAAATGTGATTTAATGGAGTCATTATATCTTGCATGCAGTTTTTGAATACCGCCCACTTAAAGTTATCAATTCCTGCACTTTTGTTATGATTAATTTGCATTAGTATCTTTTGTGATCACCTCTGGGTCAGTAGGGTTTAGAAAGATTGAGGATTGATAATTGCCTGCCAGATAGTCTCGCATGCTAGGACTTGCATTGGTGTTAATTTTCCTGGATAGTTCTGGGCCAATGTTAATAAAATATTCATTAAACTTGTCAGCAATTTCTTGAATATCAGTAATGACTTTGTTGTTGCATACAAATTTGGAACCTTCTGTTTTACAGTTCTGTTTATTCACCGTGTCTTTATCAGTTTCCAAGTCTTCTTTATATCATTTTTATGCTCTGTGAATTGACTTTGGAAATAATTTGTTTTTGCATTTCGCAGAATTTGATTTAATTTGTTTCGATATTTCTTAAATTGCATTTCATTGAATTTAGTAGGAAATTTGATATAATTTAGGGATAGACTGTTTTTCTTATGGCAGGCAGTGATCAAACCCCGCGTTAACCAAGGTTTAGTCATGTTAGTTTTGAATCTTTTAACAGTTTTGAGTCTGAAACAGTGCTCATAGACGTCTGTGCATAAAGCGTGGAAAGCTTTGTAGGCATCTTCACATGAATCACATTAGATTATGTTGCTCCAATCAATTGTGGCCATTTTGCTTTTGAATTCATCAATATTTTCTTTCCTAAAATCTCTGCTTGTTATGGTTTCTTTCTTGGTGGTTTTTTGCCTCATTTTATTTTTGCCTCATTTTATTTCGTTCCCTATAATATATTGGCAGATGGTCCGAGACATCTGTAACGAAAACTCCCTGGACGTTTTTACAATCTGCCGGACAATTTGTGAAGATGATGTCGATGAGAGAAGCTTTGTATTCAGTAATTCTTGTTGGTCTCGTGATTAATGGGTAGAAACTGAATGTGTTCAATAAATTTATGGAATTTTGGGTGTAGAGGGAAACAGTTTTCTTTCAAAAGGTCAATGTTATAATCACCCATAAGGTTTCCAATTTGTTCTGATTTTGTATGGATTGTAGAATTTTGTTTAATGTCTATGAATTTGTCATTGTCGCTTCCTGGAGGTCTATACACAAACAACTTTATTTTTTCCTTTATCCGAGGTAGTTTCGACGAAAATAGTTTCAATGTAGTCTTCTATCATTGACAAGTCTTCTCGTATTGTGTACTGCACATTTTCTTTTACGTAGATGCCTACTCCGCCTCCAGTTTTAGTAGATCTGTGATTTTCAACAAAAGTGTAATTAGGGATATTAATTAGATTAACCGGTGAGATTGGTTTCAGCCTTGTCTTAGAGATACCTATAATGTTAAATTCATTAGCGTTGGTGTCAAGGAAAGTTGTTAGTTTGTCGATGTTCCTCAGGAGTGATCGAATATTGAGATGTATGAGTTTGGCAAGTGATGGTAATTTGACTTCTTCATTGTCATAGTCGTTATCCGGTATACTTGGTTGGTAGAATGTGTTTAGTTTAAATGGGTTAAAGACTGCATCAAGCAGGAGATTATAATTCATGTGATCATGATCACTGTTTAAATCATGGATATTTAACATGAAGTCTGATTGATCATCGTAGTGATTAAAGGGAAACAACTCTCTATAGCATGCAATGCACCACCATGGGTCATCTGCATTCTCATAGCGTGAGCTTAGAACAAGTTAGACGTATCCAATTATCACATAGGTCACATTTGATGGCATATTGATTTCTTTTTACTGGCCTCTTGCACGATGAACAGGGAAACTTAATGGGCATGTGGGAGGCTGGGAAGTAAATTACCAATAGTGTTTTAGACTGCAGTTCTGTTATCTTTTTTCCACTGGTGCAAGTGGCTACCTGAATAAAAAGGATCTGCCTCAAAATGGCTTTTTTAAAATGATGTGACAGTTGATTAATTATTTAGTAATTATAGATATAAATAAATCTATAATATATTGAATATGTCATTAAACATGTTGAGAATGGTTAAGAAAAGGTATGTAGACTTCTAAGAAACAACAGGGTATATATATATGCATACACGTAAATCAGTGATGAGAAGAACTGTTATATTATGCCACAACTAACGGTGATTCAGTAGACAGCCTAAAGGAGACATAATAAAACAAGCATTCTGTAACTATTGTATTATATGTCCCCTACCGGGTGAGATAGGCCTGCAATTTTGCAGCAATATCTGTGAAACGTGAACTTGATCTGCAACTATTCATACTAAAGCAATGTACCAAGTTTCAGTCGAATATGTCGAAGCATCTTTGAAAAAGTCTGGAAAACTGATATTTTTCAATGGGACAGACGGATGGACAGACAGAGAGCAGACCTATAGCAGAGAACATGAGTTGTAGCAATATTCAGAAATATGCAGTAGCAGGTTTACATAGATATATGCTATTTAGTGGCTAATAATATATATTTATCAGTACTAGCAGCAAAAAAGGAAAAATAGCTATCGACAAGTGATAAAATAAAAAATGGAGATCGTTGAAAAAAGCAAGAGGCCGGATAAGAAGAGATTGCAAGCACATATATGTTCATTTCTCTTAGCCCCTTGAACATGGGGTTCCACGATCTCTCAAAATTAACGACAATGCCACCCTGACATCACACAAAAACAATAATCTACATGATGGCCATGATTGATCTCAACTGCAAACCAAACAACAATCGATGACCTAAGTAATGTCTTAAGATGTGTGCTGACATCAGCTGCTAAATAAATAAATAAATTATATATATATATATATATATATATATATATATATATATATATATATATATATATATCAGCGTAGCCAGGAATACCAACCATAGGAAATCTGTACAATGCTGTCTGAACAACAAAAAACACCGACTATCCATCACAACTCAGTGTGTCAGTGAGGAAGTGAGACGTGACTCCATGCGGTATTTAGTACAGGTCATCTTACTATTCCATCCTATAGATTGCACGCCCGGATCTGTCCAGTGTGACGTAGGCCTATACCACATGGACTAGACCGGCATATTTAGAGTTAAACCCTGGCCATTATTAAGTGCAGCTAGACCATTGACCATGCATATCTTACCCAAGCATGTGCATTACCAAATATGGTGATATAGGCCTATGACTATCACGTATGCATTTGCACTCTTCCATCTAGGACACGACTGTAATAAGAATTGCATGATTACTTATTCTAGTTTGTACTGATTTAAAATTAGCTTGTTATGAGCAATTTCCGATTTGTTTTTGCTAAGTTAGTTTTGGACCGATTTATACTTTTATAAATGATTGAGAAATAGAAATATATTTTACACTGATTCAAGCATTCTACTCTACTTCGCGCTATGAATGCACATTTACAATCTGTTTCTTACACAACGAAGGTGAAGTAAATGTTGCTTCCTGTGTTGAGACCAATCCGAGCATCTTATTGTATTCCTTTTAACACATTGAATATGCCATCAAACATATTTTGTCACAGGACTATTGCACTTCCATAGCTTAACACAGATCTTGATCGATCGGCTGTTGACCACACATTTAGGATGTAGATATAAATCAGTTCTTCATCTTGTGGCTTACTGTTAGACAAATCAACTGCATCACTTATGTCATTCAGGTTGCTTAGTTTTTAAAATAATTTGATTGTAGCTTCGAGTGTACCATGCTTCTTATACACTAATTTCATGTCATCTGTGTACCAGAAAGAGCGCATATGTCTGCTTTTAACCATAAGGCATCTGTCAGTATTCGTGGCGCGTGAATAAAATTTAGGTTGAGGGGGCAATCGGGGTGGGTGTGTGTGTGGTTTCCTCCTGCCGCAAATCCGGGGTGTGTTCGGGTGCCCTTCCCCAGAAAATATTGAAATCTGAATGCGCTCAGATGGCTTCTCCTGCATTTCTGCAGTTGAATATGAACTAAATCACATGCAGATGTCATTTTGTAGACCAAGAGAAGACAATTTTGGAGGATGTACAACTGGAATGAGTATAGGCATCCCCGTCAAGGTCCTGATTCGGGTGGGTTGGGGGGGCGGAGTGGGCGTGACGTGTCCCCTTCTTCCTCCCGCTTCCGGCGCCTGTGGTTAGTATTGTGACCAGGGTAGACGGTTAGTCATACCATTTAATGTATTGGTTAAAGCTGTTGATTTCTCTTTCTTTTTATGTTTGCAGCAGACTCAGTTCATATTTGAGCCATTTCCACACGAAAAGTAGTCTATGCTGTGATCATTGCTCTCCCAGGTTACCTTTTGCTGTCGTACATAAAAAGTGAAGTTGCAAGGAAGTCCAATGCAGTATATATGACATGACGTGACAATGAGCTGGTACATCAAAATCTACGACGCACGTACCTATCTCAAGTTACTAACAGACTTCGGTTGGGTTGCATTCATCGCAAGGCTGGATGCACCTAACATGGCCATGCCGCATCTAACATAGAATGTCTTTATTCTCACCCCAAACAAAGTAGTTACTATCAAACCAAGTGATGAACGCTGGATGACTAACAGAATAAGGCACGAGATGAGGTTGAGAGAAAAATTATTTAAGAAATCCAGGAAACCCCAAACAGACAAGGAGATCGATGAATTTAAGCAACAAATGAATCTAGTAAACATACTTGTCAAAAATGCTAAACAGGAATACTAAAAGAACGTTGCTAAGGAAATAAAAAATGAACGTACAGGATCCAAATTATGGTGGAAACTTAGCAAATCACTACTATCTGATACAAACTCAAATCTTGAGGAGATCCCGCCTTTAAAACGAGCAGATGATTCTTTTGCATATGGCTCGCTCGAAAAGGCTGATCTTCTTAATATATATATTTGCAACATTCCCCCATAACCATAGCTACAGATAGGAGCATAAAAAGCATCACAATAACAACTACAGATGCTCTGGATGTATTATCAAACATCAACACGACAAAGGCTGTGGCCCCTGATCATAAAAGTCTTAAACTATTGGTTGAAGCGAACACATATTAGCACAATTTTAACGGTGTTTTTCAATTATTCTCTTAACAGCTCCAAATTCCCAAGCGATTGGAAAACTGCAAATATAATTCCAGTCTACAAAAATGAGACAAGAATCTCTGCTCCAATTACCGTCCAATATCTCTACTTAGTTGTTTAAGTAAGGCCATGGAGCGAACCGTGTACAAACGCCTATACAACTACATCAAAGATGAAATCACACCTCATCAGTCCGGATTCCTTCCCTCACATTCCACAGTAAACCAGCTCCTCGACATCTACACTGCCATTACCCAGGCCCTGGACAACCGTAATCAATTATTCGTCATTTTCTTCGATATCTCGAAAGCCTTTGACCGGGTTTGGCATCATGGCCTTCTACAGAAGCTATACCAGATAAGCATCTCGGGAGCCCTACTATCATGGATTAAAAGCTATCTACAAAACGGCAGCAACGAGTAGTTCTTAATTGGCAAAGCTCTACCGTACTCTCTGTGAATGCTGGAGTGCCCAAAGGCTTTGTCCTGGGACCGCTACTACTCCTAATCTTTATCAATGATATGCCTAGTGCTATTCTAAACAATATTAAACTATTTGCCGACGTCACTTGCCTATATGTCATATCTGACAATCTGCTAACACAAAATCCAACCATAGAATCCGATCTATTGGTTATCTCACTATGGGCAACCTCCTGGTTAGTTGAATTTAACGCTCCAAAAACTACCTCCACGCTCGTCTCATTGCGCCCAGAGCCTACCATCTTCCCAGTCACTTTTAAAAACTCAAATCTCTCCCTCAACTAATGGCAAACACCTTGGAGTTATGTTTAGCTGTAGAGCCCAATGGCTATCCCATGCGGAATCCATCATATCCAATGCCCAACGCAAACTGTCCATACTTAAATGCCTAAATATATACTTGACCGGGAATGCCTACAAATCATGTATACAAGCTTCGTTAGGCCATCTCTAGAATATGCAGACGTGGTTTGGGATAATTTACCGCGATATCTTGTGGATAGACTGGAAAACATTCAAAAGGACGCACTCAGAACAATAAGCGGACTTACACTAAGTGCTAGTACTAATGATTTGTATACGGAAACCGGATCTGAAACACTGATGCATAGACGCAAAACACACCGACTAATTATGCTCTATAAGATTACAAATGGAATGGCTTCTGAACCATTGAATGATTTCCTTCCTCCACTATCCCAAACACGGAATCCATATAATATCCGCCATCCACGCCTCATCACACCGTAAAGATGCCGAACCGAGACCCATAATAGATCATTCTTTCCAGAAACAATCCGTTTCTGGAATGCTCTACCACAACCTGTTAGAATGGCTACCACATTATCAGAATTTAAGAGCAAGCTGAAAGTCATGAACCACACACAACCCCACCCACTGTGTGACTATACAGGACCAAGTCCAGCCAATATTGCTTTAACCAGCCTCCGAAACGGGTGTAGCAACCTAAACAGTCATTTAGTTGACAACTTTCTGTCGGATTCTCGTCGGTGCAACTGTGGGCACGCTGACGAATCCATTCAAATTTACCTGTTTCACTGCCGCCTTTACGCAGATCACAGACGCTTTCTTAAATAATCTCATCTCAAACCATACCTTTGCCACACCTCTAACCATTCAACATTTTTTAATCGGTAACACCAATGCGAGTGAAGAGACTAACATTAAGGTATCAGAACTTCTCTGCCAGCACACCAACTCAACTAGTCGCTTTAAATGATCCTTCAGTTCTAATCTAAAATAGTCTGTTTACTAAGCACCATTAGTACACTGGCACTCCATGGACTGCTCTTCGATATTTCTCCATGCATTACCCTCTCAATCTGGTTCGGTTCTATATTTTGGGTAGCTAGTGTGCATAAGGATTAAGGGTCATGAAGATTGAAAACTGCTCCGGCAGATGGTCTATTTGCGGACGTGGAGGGGACAATTCTTTTAAGATTTGGCCACTGGACTGACTGCCATGCTAAGCGAGTCAGCCACGCCAATGGTAAATGTTTTTATAAATTATCTCCGCTGGGATGGTGGTGGACGTCTTCGGTGAAAAGACCGAGATCTCCATGACCAATCTTGATCACTAAACGGTTAATAGTAAGGACAGTTCCTGATGACCCCTTGACTAGTGACAATCTTTTGCCAACTGTGATCACATTCTATCAACAACCGGTGCATAAGCACCTCGGGGTGGCCACTCTGTCGTGTAATTGATGAATCCACCTTTGGCTATACGCCCCGCCCAATTATGGATAGATTCCGC
Organism: Chaetoderma sp. LZ-2023a; assembly: GCA_034401795.1. NCBI lineage: Eukaryota > Metazoa > Mollusca > Caudofoveata > Chaetodermatida > Chaetodermatidae > Chaetoderma > Chaetoderma sp. LZ-2023a. The sequence continues at coordinate 119,811,136 of CM067374.1, read as the reverse complement.
TCATACTTTGTGAGTGTTGGAGTCGATCTGTATGCTCTAAACCATGGATTCCCAGAATCCTAATTTTATGGCACTATAGATGACAATGGCAGCGACAGCGACCTGTCAAGCTTGTTTAAAAATACTCAACAGGATATCATACAATTCGTACAGCTTGACGGACTATTCCTAGGATTTATGACGGAGTATTTCCGTCAATTATGACTGTCCTGCCAACCTATAGGCGACGTAGTTGATTATGACGTCAATACTTTAGTGGATTCATCCAGTTTGAAATAACACTAGCTATTGACCAGCACGAATACACATGTACCTCTACTAGCCATGCCGACTGATTTATGACTATTATGTAGTTCTTTCATCACGACACACACGATTTAAGAGTTCATATTCGCGGCGGACTGCTTGGAGATGGAATTGTTAGAATTGTATACCTTTGGAGGCTTAAATTGTGGTCCTGGATGAGGTGAGTCGAGGTAGGTCTTGGCTTGTGGTGGTTTTATTGCGTATAGATTGATCTTATTTTAGTGTTCTGAAATTGAACTAGAAACACAAGTTCCTAGTTCAATTAAGTAACTGAAAATTATGATGGTTTGTGCGGGGCGAAATCATCATGTGCTGAGCTCTGTTTCGTTTTCATTGCATTGGGGTACCAATACTTTGGTCTTCCGGGGGTGATCAGTTCGGATAGTTTTGTTATCGGACATTCAGCTGTGAATGTGCACTTTTATCAGACTCACTATTATGTATCATACGTATAATTGTATAATATAATGTCACCAAGTAACTAGATGATATAAATTAAATAATCCCCCCCCCCCCCGCAACGGCAGTCATGTTCGTGGGATGACATAATCCCACTGATTTGGATAGACATATGGATGGATACACAGACAAATGGGAGCTAATAATTATAAACTAGCCACATGAGATTACTAGCCTATTCAATAACACATTCAAGTAGAAGGTTTAGTTATTGAATGATAATAACCAAAGGTAATGGACACAATCTAGTTTGACCATCTCAAAACAGAAATGACATGACATTTATTGTAGCATTTAATTAATCTATATTAAATAAAGTACATTTCCCTACAAACATAGCCAATGTCCCCATGAAGTTTCGTCACAATACTCCAAGAAAAAATAAAGTTATTGAACGAAAGCCCAAAATTTGCACGAATGGACGTACACAAATTCAGAGACAAAGGGATGGATGGACATAGGGATGGGGTGACAGACCCACACAATAATGTACATTTCCATAGTACCATAGCCAATGTTCCCATGAATTTCCTCACAATACTCCAAGCAAAGATAAAGTTATTGAACGAAAGCCCAAAATTTGCACGAACGGACAAACACAAATTCAGAGACAAAGGAATGGACGGGCGGAGGGACGGGTGACTGACCCTCAAACTAAGGTGCATTTGCCTACTACCATAACCAACCTTCCCATGAAGTGTTGTCACAATATTCCAAGCAAAAATAAAGTTATCGAAAGAAAACCTGTGTGTGTGTGTGTGTGTGTGTGTGTGTGTGACGGACGCACGGACATCCGGACGGACGGCCGAACGGAAGCGAAAACATAGTCCCCCACCCCTCTCGCTAAAGCGGGGAGGGGGTGGGGGGAGGGTGTGTGTAATTAAATGTAGTATAGTAACATGTATGTATTCATTCTTGTTACACCATGAGACATTTACTTTATAATTGTAGGCTATTGGAGACGCGATTATAAGACCTGTCTTATCGCGCTCCCTCTAAGACAAAAAATAAATTATGTTTAAACCAATTACCAATGAGTGACAAACCATGCCAAATATTGCCTATGGCAGCAACAGCTCCCGGTCAAATTAGTTTCGAATTATTCAACAAAATGTTTATTAAATTCTGAATCCCAGAGCTATGCCATTTTGATTGTGAGGTCAGTATTTATTAGTACGGAATGTTCTGTTGAATATTTGTTATCCTAATTGAATTGGAAGACATTACAACCCAATTATGTAAAAAAATTCAACAGTAGCCTACCTACGTTTTATTTTCTTTAGAAAGCTATGTTAAGTTATTTTTGAACTGTACTGTAGGCGTATATATGCGTTAGGAGTCCAGATTAACAATAAGAGTTTCACACATGATACAGTCATACAGCTTTGACCGATGGGACGATATATTATGAACCCAGGAAACAATAATACACAGTCACTGAGGACCCCAGAAGGATAAACCGTGTACTCAGACGACAATGACACACCTCTAATAACGTTGCTTACTGGGTCGGTACCGGAACGATGAAGTCCGGTTTGGTGGAGTACCTGCTCAGAAACCTCCGTTATCGGTGAGAATGGTGTTCTGCGATCAAAGAACAGCTTTCCATTCTGTGAAGAAATCCATACTGATACTGAGTAAGAACAGAATGTGGATTGAACGAGCAAATAAACAGAGGGGATCTAGAAAGCGCGGACAAACTGTGAATCTGGGAAGTCCATATAGACCCAGGGCCGATCATAAAGCAGTGCAACAAGTTCGTTTGCACAGGGCCTCAAATATGCAGGGCCCCTAAAATTGTGACACAAAAATTAATTTGTATCTTAATTTCCGGGGCCCCTGCATAACTTCAAGTTACACGCATAGATACCATGCCTATAGTAGGCTACGGCAAATAAATAAGTTTAAATGTTTCCCAAACAAAATAATTTTGAACACGATGTAAAAAAAGTTATCCCGCTGAATATTTAGAACATAATTGTATTGGAAGCCATTGCTGCCTTAGGCATCAATGTCTTCCAATGCAGTTATGTTCTAAATATTCAACAATAGCTTTTTATTTTTCGTATGAAACATCCTACGTTATTTCATAGCTGTACTGTCTAAGTCTGATATGGCCAAGTTATGCAGCTCTCGGACCTCGTGGGCCCTCAGCATTATTACGCTTGAGACTGGACCTTAACCTTCTCTCGATCCTAATGGTAGTTCTAAGCCGAAGGCTCCGAGGTAAGAATTTCAGAAACTTTGCACAGGGCCACCTGGCCTAAGTCCTAAGTTCCTCCTTGTCTAAACTGATAGAAGGACATATATCTATATTTAATACACAATGCCAACAACTGCATGTGCTTTTGGCTCATCTATCGGCGTACACTTATCCTCTAGTACACTAATTACTCAGAGGTCACCATAGAATAACAAAGTTAAACAAACTAAAGTAGTATACTAGCGTATCTAAAATATTTGAGATATATGCCTAAGCTAGATTACTTTAGTATATAGGCCTAAATTGGTACAGAGAACTGGGACAATTCTCTCCATGTAGGCCTACTTTCATTTCTTGGTAATGTCTACTCAGAGGCATGCAGAGTCTTGTGACATGACGATTCAGAGACACGAGGTTGAATGACGATCCCAACCCACGTGGTCTGTCTCAGAATTGCGACTAGGGAAATGGCGTTCAATTTATGTTTACAATTTATCTCATGCCATTATTTTCTGGGAATTGGAAATCTAATGGTGCCGACCGATTTTTTTATATCAAAGTTGCTCAAAGTGCTGCCACACCCACTTTAAAGAGGCGGGCGGGGTCATGATGAAAATCGGACGGTTTGTCGAAATCTTGACTGATTTAGACAAACTATGTGTGTAGTCACGTGTATTTAGGAATGTTCAGTTTGGATAAATAATTTTCGAAATCCAGAATCGCTACCATATGATGCAAATCGAACCGTTTGTCTAAATATTGACCGATTTAGACCCAGTTTGCCCAATGTTGCTAGCTTTGGTAAGCGATTCTTTGGCCACGAAATCAAGGGACCTTTCCAAGTTTATCCATGCATCATATGCCATGATAATCAACTACGTGACATGTATGATGACGTCATAGTCATGACGTTATTAATGACTAAGTCCGTATTTAACGCGTAATAGTCCGACAAGTTGTATGAATTGTGTCTTTACCATTTAATAAATATTCTGTTGAACATTTTGAAACTAGTTTGACCGGACGCTGTTGCTTGCTGCCACAGACAGCAGTAGCGTCCGGTCAAGTTAGTTTCAAAATATTCAACAGATTATCTGTATAGTTTTCAGGAACTTGATAGTCAGGGCATGGGGGATCGATCGATCCCAACACGGCAAAGTGTGGGTGGAGCCTAGCTAGAGGTGGGCGGGGAATATCTAAAACTGGAAAGGTTCATTGCGATCGTAGCATCTACTGAAAGGAATAGGAATGCCACCCCCACAGAAAAACGTAGGTGGGGGCATGTCAGAGATGAGTTCTTCACAAGGATCACAAAGAATATATAACAGATACATTGCATAAGGCAGCAACAGCGCCCAGTCAAACTAGTTTCAAAGTATTCATCAGAACCAACTTTTTCGGAAATATTCATCAGAATGTTTATTAAATGGTAAAGACAGACAACGTGTCGGACTATTAAGCGTTAAAGACGGACTATATCGAGTCATTCATGACGTCGTGATTACGACGTCAACCGACATGTCACCTAGTTAATTATGACGTCATATGATTGAGTGAGAAAATAGATTCATGAGTTACAAGTAGATCATGAGCCATCGCGAAATGTAACAACACCACCAAGATCTGAGAAATCCCAAATGAAATGTCTGTTTCTCGATCCGTGCAACTTTACTCAATAACTCGTGAAAGACGTCTGGACAGATTCTTTGGGCAGGGGTGTTATGAGCGAAATGGGCTCTTGCTATACCAATAATTTGTTCAAAAATGATTCGTCAAATCGTGAAAATACAACTATTATTTACTCGTTACCTATTTAACCGATCAAACCAAATACATCATGTAATTTTTTTACAATGTAAAATTAATATATTGAATATTTTGAAAGAAATTTGACTGGAAACGGCTCCCGGTCAAATTTCTTTCAAAATATTCAATAGATTATTTTGTATCAGCAAGAATGCATGAAATGGCTTCTCAGAGGATCTAATTTTCAAAGTCGTCGTCGCCGTCGTCGTCGTCGCCGTCGTCGTCGTCGTCGTCGCCGTCGTCATCGTCGTCGTCGTCGTCGTATTTGCAGTAGTTGTTCGTCGGTTTGTTTGTTCTTGTTTGTCTTGAATTTTTCTCTTTGAGTATGGCAGTAGCTTGCATAATTTATACAAAACAGGCGTATTGCATATTTGGAATAATCCCTTAATTTTGTCGTCTGTATAATCTCTTGGATAATAATCCGAGATAAATTTCCTCTTTTCGGTTTCAAATCGTGGGCAGTCCAACAGAAAATGAATTTCGCCTTCTAGAACATTACAGACATCGCAGATTCTATCGCTTTTCTCAATTCCCACCCATCGCTTTGCTTCTATCGCTAAATAATGATTTAGAGGTCTGAAATGACGAAGTATTGTGGCTTCTCCGCTATCTAGGTTTGTAGGGTATCTTTCGAATTTAAAGTCTTGTTTTATCAAGGTCGGTATAGGTCAGGATTTCTCGAGCAAAACCAACCCCGCTTTCACGTGCAAATAGTCATTTATCCTCCAGCTCTGGAAGAGACTTTGATACAGACAATAGACTAATCGTTACAACGATAATGGTTAATATTAGTTCTCCATTTATCTATAAATTTGTTCTCTAAAAATGTCTTGGTTTGTCTAACAAGTTCTTTTTTATTTATATGATCCAAGCTAAAAATGTTACTTTGTTTGATTGAGTTGAGGATGGTTTTGACATTATCAATCCATTTGATATGTACATTAAATTTTCCTATATATTCTAATGCGCAAAAGTAGAGGAGTGATGAGAGTTTACTATAGCCCGAGTTTACAAGGCTATGCCAATATCGAATCACATTACATTGAATGCCAATTTTCAGGGGGAATTTGCCAAGCTCGCCGTAGATCATCGAATTTGGTGTAGTTTGCTTTAAGTTTAACAACATTTTATTTGACAATTTTACAAACAGCTCTGTGTTTTCAAACCCCCACATTTCTAATGCATACAGTCAAAAATCTACGAAGCAGTATAATTTTTTCTTTTGCAAAAATAATAATTCTGTAATAATATGTAGTGAAAAAACATTATCTAATGTAGGCCTTTCCTAAATCCAGATAGCGATTCTGTAATAATTTCATGTTCTTCTATAAATGTTTTTAGTGTGCCATTCAGCACAGTCGGCCTACAAACTGAAATAGACGAGATGAGTTGCTGTTGATAAGTTATTGTATCCGCGTTAATATGTTCGGGTCAATGTGACACTATGCCGTCAGAATTGTTAAACGTTAATAATGTAGCGTACGAAATAAATATGTTATGACGTGCTTACTCTTATATTTGCACTCGTATTTCGCACAGTAGGCCTATTCTATATCACTTCCCATATTGACCATCCATCGTGTTTCGCGCTCGGGTAAATATTGAAACTGATATATATATATATATATATATATATATATATCTTGTGCAAATAAGCATGTTATAACATCAAGGCGTTTCTTGGTTGGTCGCAAAGCCTATGCGACCACATTAATTATTGCTAATCTGTAAACTATTGACAATCTGTGGTTTTCGCGTTAATTACATCATATAAAATACAAACGAGAAAAGCGGATTTTGCGCTCTGGAATGTTTTCTCTACGCAGCAACATCTCCCGGTCAAATTAGTTTCAAAATATTATTTGAGATTGATAGGGGGTCTGTTGTTGTCATAGTCAGCAGCAGCAGCTTACAGTAAATTCACTTTCAAAATATCCAATAGCATGATTTCTTACTTTAAGTATTATTTTTCGTATTTGTTATTTCAGATTTTAAATTCGTGGTCAAGATAGAATGTGTCTAGTAGGTGGTCGTAGATGGCAGGTTTTACGACCGACCAACTAATAACACCTTTACGATGCACTAGGCCCCAGGTCACGTGAATTGTGTGCGTACATCAAAGAGGCATTCAGTTCTAGCTACGCCCCACCCATTTCTAACTAAACCCCGCCCACGCTTTGTGCGTGTTGGGATCGATTTAGTTTGAACACTGAAATCTCAGAATTCCGTTTTAAAGGAAACTTTACAGATAAGCTGTTGAATATTTTAAAACTAATTTGATTGGGTACTGTTGCTGCCTACATGTAATTCGTACACTTGATTGACATTTCAATGTTCATGACGGAGCTAGATACGCCATTCATTACTCATTTTGATAGTGACGTTAGTCTACATGTCACGTGGGCCTAATTGATTATTGCATCATATACTTGAGTGACAGATCGGATCCATCCATTACTCAGAAGGTAAGCTCCACCCACACCTCGCATCATAATTATGATGATTATTTTAGAATATATAGACTAAAAGCTGTTGCAGCAACAATTTTCATTCAAATCTTTATCAAATATGTAGCAGGTGGTAATTGCATTACCTACTAATTATTTTGACAATGATTTGACTGAATGTTGTTGCTGTGATTGACAGCAACAACTTTCACGCAAATTACTGTCAATGTATATAAAAGCTTTCTCCTATTTTCTCCTGGACATTGACATACTTGCCCTGAACAGTACTGAAATGCCGGCAGGCTGTCGAATGTACTGCCGTGAATACACCCTATGTGCATGCTTACGCTACCAGAGCTCGAGGACGAATGACTATTTGCAAGTGCAAGTTGGTTGGTTTTGCTTGAGAAATCCTGACCTATACAGACAATAGACTAAACGAATATGGCGTCCAATAGTTACTACGATTATGGAGTCAGAGTATTGCATGCTGGGTAGCGTTGCATGCTGGGTAGCATAGCATGCTGGGTAAATTGAACAAGCATCTCATATCTCGTGCAAGTGTCTATATTTAATGGGACACGAGAGCTTTAAAGGCCACATAGGCCTACTTGATGAGTTTCTGACGCAAGGCATATAATAGTCCGGGAGCCAATTTTCAAAAGGGGTCTAGAAGAATGGTTTCGTAGCACACCCAGTATTCAGAAGGTTTGTCTCTATATTATGCTAGACCGATGTCTTGGGTATATTCTGAGCCGTGTTGTACAAGAAAATTGTGGTATCACTAACCCGTGAGAAGCCCATTTACAATAGGTGTTGAATGTGGCTCTCAAACAATTTTCACAATGGTAAATTTTTCACAAACTTAAGCGCATGTTATATCAATACAATCTTAAGCAAAATGGAAAGGAGTGATCGTATATCGCAGATTTATACATAATCAACCTCGTTTAAGACACCCGTATGTTGCTTTGTACATATTGGGGCACTTAGGTCTTCTTGTGACTAGCAATACCTTAGCTACAACAATGCCCATGTTTTCTACATTTTTCATAATTAAACTTTTAACTGACATGCAGTGCATGTCTACACAAGCTGGCAGGACATATTTATCACGTGAGCAAATGAGAGAATGTTACTCATCCGTGTCAGAGTCATCTTCGACAATTGTATGCTGAACATTGTCACACATTTCACCTCCCATACAAAGGCATGCTTCAGTGCAGAGTAGATTGTTAGCCTTGCATTGACAGAGATCTGTTCTTTTGCAGGCAGACTTTTGACATCTACATGATGTGAGTTCAATTAATCCAAATGGAGCAGGATCCTTTGACATTAGAACAGGCTTGAGTAGACCATCCACTATACTCCAGCCATGTCCATTTGGAGATGGAAGATTCTGAACAGCTTGCAATGAACGTCTCCAAACAAGAGCTTGAAAATTGGCCCTTTCGGTGTGATGCTTTAGACTATTCGATGTAGGTGGAAGATTTTCATTTCTTTGTCTCTTTTGACAAAAGAGCCAATAACGGGTTTCATCAGCTGTCTTTCCCACATCCCTGGTGGTATACAACTCACAGACAAATTTCTCACATAGAATTGCAGTATTCGGTGATAAGTCAACATGTTCGCCGAGTTGGGCTAAGCTAAGCTGATGACATTCAGATGACTTTAAGAGATTGAATACTTTTCTCTTAGCGACTCCAAATAATGCACTAGTGCTATCACAACCTGTAAGAGAATGAAACCCAGGCAAAGACAGACAGATAGCTGGGTCCAGCACTTGAGCAACCGTATGTATTGGTATGTATCGCAATTTGTCCTTTGTGCCCGTACGGAACCATAGTTCAGAACAGTGAAGCGAACGATACGTATATATTCTAAGTACTGCCACGTCTGTATCAGGAGACTGTATAACAACACGCATGTGGTCTTTTGAAGCGTGTAGCGCGTGCAACATCATACGCGTATCTGCTTCCTCGTGATCTGATCGAAGTTCTTCCAAATACGACGAATTGTTCGCTGAAATGACAACAACATTCATTCCATCGTTAAAGCCACCAGCAAGAATGACGCAATTGTCGGCAGATAGCATATTTGGACCAGTATCACGCCACCGCTTGCTGAGAAATGCAACCAGGTTACTTTTGTTGCTTGGATTGCTGATGTACTTGGCCCATTGCTTTGGAACGGGAGTATTTTCTCCAGCAATCTTTACTTCCAATGCTGTTGATGACCCACGTTTTAGCCGCTCTTCCGCTTTGAGAGATTCCAGTCTATCATATCTGTCAAAAATATATCTACTCTGTTGCAGTCTTCTTGATTCAGTGGAACTGTAAGGATGTGCCAGTATTTATCAGCCAATTCTCCAAATGTAGACGTACCTCCAGTTTTAACCATTTGCACAATTGCCATGCCATCTACTACATAAGCTGTTGCGCCTGTCTTGTCAACAGGTGGAAGCCGTCCATCAACATTTACTTCCTTTTCTAGTTCACTTAACAAAACACTTTTCACATTCTTTCTTAGAGTCCCATCCGTATGTGACAATGATAGTGGAACAGCAGACAGTTCATACGTCATCACTAGTTTTAAATCAACATCTCTGGACCTTGCGGAAATAATTAATCGACCAAATAGTTCGCGGTCAGATCTCACATTGTGAATTTTTTCATCATTTGTTTTGAGTTTTTTCTTCTGTGCTAGGCTGGCAAATGTTTTAAGTTTTAAGTGTGGCAACGTGTCCCAAAAGCTTCTCGTGTTAGTGTCCAGCCGCTCCTGAACAAAATTTTCCATAATCTCCTTACCAATGTCACAGGCGGAAACAAGTCTCTTGGCGATTTCACTAGGCAATACCACGCCAGTTGCAATGTTTACAAGCGGAAGACACTCGCTGTCGTCGTTTTCCGCAATATTAAAGGGATTGGTCATTATATCTGATGAGAACATCGAAAGTATCTTCTGCACATCGGTTTCATCCCTGTTCATTCGATTAGTCCCCATTTCCTTATGTACTCCAAACATGTGACTATCTTGTAACCCACACATTTGCTTTGTGACCGTTGTTATGGCTGCTCTCTCGTGGCTAGTTAAAAACCACCTCTCCAGAGCTCCTGGCTTTTGTGTTATTCCAATAATACCACCTCGCTTTTTGGAATCCAAATTAATCGATTGCTCTAAGGCCATATGTGTCCACACTTGATTGAATGGATGGTCTGAGCGACTTACGGAATGATTTCCATTCAAGAATTGTTCATGTACATGGGGATCTGTACTTGGAAGCATCTTCATGTCCGCAAGATATATTGGCAGCCATCTTGCATAATTGGTTCTGTCCATGCTGTAGAAATATGGCGCCATAGCAGCAGTAGCAGATAGGTGTGCCTGCTAATCTCCAGTTCTCTCAGCTCTTATGAATCCAAGCAGCAGCTCTACCATATGAATATATGAGTTCCAAAATGCGAACAGGTGTGATTTCGAGCTTGACTCAACTTTAAAGGATTTGAACAGCTGTTGCAATTTATTCACGTACATACACACCTCTTTGAAATTCTCTTGCAGTGCGTCTAAGTCGTCAATGCTGCTTCGGCACATCTTAATTTTCTCATCCAGACTCCAATTCTGTTGGAGTAATGTGGTCTTCATGTTGTCCATTTTGTTGAACCCATTTGGAAAAAGACTGCCATTGTAATCGCAGCAGCGTTTCACATTTCACATTTCACCCTCGCCTTTGGTATATGCATGCAAAATGTATGTTGGATATATGTTAGGTCGATATCCGTCTAAATATCATAAATGGTGAATCTAATACGATATTACTTTGAGTTATGACACGATCATGCTTATATCGTTGTGCACTGTGGATACAGCCAAAGCCTAGACCCCCTATGCAAAGAAATCAGGATAACTAATTAGTGCTACCACAATTTGTTTGTACAACAGGGCTTAAAATGTGTGGGACATGTCCCCCAAGCCACAGCAAGTGTCAGACCTTCCGAATACTGGGTGTGCTACGTCACGATTCTGACCTAGCTTTAGCTCCTGGACTATAATAGTAGGCCTACAAACTGAGAGATTAGTGACTGGCATTTTGTCAAAATTACAGATGTGTTGCTGTCGATTATTATTGTTATCGGAGTTACATTATGCTGTCAGAATTGCTAATCATGTAGAGAATGAAATAAATATGTAATGACACGCGTAGTCGCATATTTTCACTCGTATTTCGCCCCGTATTCTGTATGAGTTTCTATATTGGCCCTCGTGTTTCGCACTATTTGCCAGTAAAAGAGGGACACAGTTTTAGCTAATCCCCGCCCATTACTAACTAATCCCTGACAACGTTTGCGCGTGTTGGGATCGATTTATTTTGAACCATGAATTCTCAGAATCCCGTTTTCAAGGTAATTTTACAGATAGACCTAAGCTGTTGAATATTTTGAAACTAATTTGATCGGGTGCTGTTGCTGCCTACATGCAATTGATACACTTGATTGACGTTTCAATGTTCATGACGGAGCTAGATACGCCACTCATTATGCATTTTGATTGTGACGTCAGTCTACATGTCACGTAGGCCTATATGTTTGAGGGGCAGATCGGATCTATCCATTACTCAGAAGTCAGAACTAGAGAACAGATGGCGTCGACATTGATGTCTTTAAGGTCAAAGCCACCATGGCCATGGAGACTATATCAGTTTCTGTTCCCGAACTTTGTTACAGATTAAGATTCCAATCTTTATCCACAATACAATGGACCTTTCCAGTTTATCCATCCATCATATGACGTCATAATCAACTACGTTACGTGTATGATGACATCATAATCAATTACAGCATGAATGACTCGATTTACTCGATTTAATAATCCGGCACGTTGTACACATTGTATGTCTTTACTATTTAATACACATTCTGTCGAATATTTTGAAACTAATTTGACATAGCGCTTTTGGTGCCATAGGCACCATATACTCTTAACCTAGATTGAACGTCGACAAACGAACAGACAGACAGGCAGGCAGGCAGGCAGGCAGGCAGGCAGGCAGGCAGGCAGGCAGGCAGGCAGGCAGGCAGGCAGGCAGGCAGGCAGACAGACAGACAGACAGACAGACAGACAGACAGACAGACAGACAGATAGATGGTGTAACGGAACCCATCGATATATTGGTGAAAATTATAATTTTCGGGAATAGAATTCCATAGAAACGAGGTTGCTTGTAATTCCGAAAAAGTTGGTCCCGATCCCAGGATGATTCAGTCAGTTAGTGCTGAAGAAGTGATCGAGATGGTCACGAAAGCTACACTCGAACAATTTCTACATCCCGGAGAGGTAACTAATTTTTCCTTATTATGAGGTTGCTTGTATTGTGCGTTCAGTGTTGCTAGCCTGGTGGTATATGCCGCTGGGTTGTGTGCCTGCAGGCAGCTCTCAATAACAGGAACAAATCCCGTCGCCACGCAACAGCGTTCAGTACTGCGTCATCTAGATGGCTCACCTCAAGTATATGTTTAGCCCTTGACCGTCTAGTTGTTCCTAACTACTATCTGTAACTTCATTAGCATAGCTCCATGTGATAGATGTATGTCACGTGATCAGGCCCGAACTTAAGGCAGCTTAACAGGTGCACTTGCACAGGGCCTCCAAATTTCCAGAGCCCCCGAAACGTAACACAAAAATATATTTTTGCCTTAATTTTCGGGGCCGTACTTAGCTTCAAGTAACACGAATATATGCCACATATATAGTATAACTCATAAATCAGTCATCACGTTTCCAAAAGAAAGCAATTTTGAACACGATATAAAAGAAATGTTCCGTTGAATATTTTGAACGTGATTGGATTGGAGGACATTGCTGCCTCAGGCAAGGGCAGCAATGTCTTCCAATCCAATTATGTTCAAAATATTCAACAGTTTCTTCTTTATTTTGTGCTTGCAATATGTTAAATTATTTCAGAGCTGTTCCGGTACTAATTTTGGTAATTCAGGTTTCAAAGCATCAAATGAATCCACCCGCTTACGAACGGTTAATATCTAGAAATGCATGGCCGTTTGCATAATAGATAGAAACGGACCTTTCCAAAGTAATGACATCATATGACGTCATAATAAGCTAAGCGGCGCGTAGGGTAACGTCATAATCATTACGTCATAAATGATTCTATACGACCCGTCATTAACTCTTAATAGTCCGACACGTTGTTCAAATTGTATGTCTCTACTATTTAATAAGCGTGTTATTGGATATTTTGAAACTAATTTGACTGGGCACCCAGTCAAATTAGTTTCAAAATATTCAACAGCTTACCTGTATAGTTTTCTGGAAATTGATAGTCAGAGAGCTCAGAGATCGATCGATCCCACCACGATCGAGGTGTGGCCGGAGCATAGTTAGAGATGGGCGGGGCGTGGCTACAAATGGAAAGGTCCATCGATCCCGCTATTGGTTTCAAATAGCAAACCAACTGTCATTTTAGCTCCTTTCAGCACAGCTTGTTAGAAGTGCAGGATGGAACGGATTTGTCAATAGCGCATACATTTGACGTGGCTGATGTATGTTTACCAATATTACTGATTATTCAGATTAGACATTTTCATTCTGAATTCAAACACATTTCAAACAATTTCCATGGAATTAAATACGATAATTCCTCTCAGAAACTATTTGACTGAAAACCTGGATTTAAATTAAATTGGTTATTGTGAAATGTCAACAGTATTGTAACTGTACGGTACGTAATGCCTATGTAGAGATGGGCCAAATTAGATGCTATGTAGGTCTCTCGCCAACCGATCGATACAAAATATGCAAATTTGTAGGAACTTGTTACTACTGTTATCGGGTTTGATTTTTTTTTTATTACTTTTTGTTATGGGTATATATTGCATAGATATTTCAATAGATAATCCATTTCGTTTGTACCAGATGTTACAAGCGCCACATTCCCGCTAAGTTACCGGTTTGCGCGAGGCATAGTTCAATTCCATTTTGAATTCATTTTCTTAATGACGTTGCTATAAGCGGTTGTTGTTTAAGACAAATAGCGGTGCTAGCGATGTCCCTGGAAGCTGTTGCTGTCTTGGACAGCAACAGCTTCCAGCGATATCGTTAGCGCAATACAACACTATTTAATTCTACCGGTATTTGTGACGCGTACATACCGCGCCAATAAAATAGCAACAGTTGCGATTATAGGCGCGTTTAATTGCATTCAGTTTAACTAACGTAGGACTGGCGGAAATTTATAAAATGCTTTCGGTTAGTATAGCAGATAGGGCCTACTATACTTTTTTATTATTAATAAATCATGGCCGGCCTAAAGATAGTGTAGCCAATACACAAATACATTGTTTTATTTTAAAGATGGACCGGTATTGTGACTTATGGCAATGTAGGATTCCAGTTTTAGCTATGCCCCGCCCATCTCTAGCTAAGCTCACCCACGCTTTGCCTGTTTTGGGATCGATCGATCCCCGTACTCTCTGAATCTCAGGTTCCAGAACAACTATACAGATAAGCTGTTGAATATTTTGAAACTAATTTGACTATGGCAGTAACAGTACCCAGGCAAATTAGTTTGAAAATATTCGACAGAATATTTATTAAACAGTAAAGCATTACAATTCGTACGACAACGCTTAGCCCGTTAGTTAAGCCTTCGTGACGAACCTAGCTACGCCATTCATGGCGTAGGAGGCCTAATTGATTATGACGTCATCCTACACGTCGCGTAGCTGATTATGACGTCATATGATTGATTGCTAAACCGGAATCATCCATCGAGACCTGATACTGGACTAGTTAGTCCGAGTCTGCGCAGACCCTGACCCAGCCCATTGACAGATATTTGGATAGACTGACGGGCAGGGATAGGCTCATCCCGGGCCATTTCGTCCCGTCAGTCTTTCCAAATAACTGTCATAGTTCCGGTTCAGGATGAATTCTAGTCACGTATTAGGCCGTGTAGGTTCTGATTCTGTCAGTAGCACAGCTGACTTGTAGGCTACTAACACGTACATTGACTACAAGTACTACGGCTTAGTTTTAGGCATAGCTTACTTAGCTTTATCATTAGAGAACTTGCATAGATATTGATTTTTACCATATTTTTTATATATGCCTAGATATATAGCGTGTGTTTTACTACGAGCGATTCTTGAGTTTCATAGGCTCATGACGATAAGGTGATTATTTAATTGGTGATAAATAAATATAATATATATAATTTATTTAAATGTTATCATCAAATATTCAACATGTTAGATATGCTCAATTGGGGATTTTATCACGAGAGAAAAGAATCGAAGGATAGGCCTAACCACGTTAGCATACGATGTTTCTGACGATTTTTACGGTTAACAATGAAATCATAGTCGATATCGAAATCGCTCGTGTGCGGTTGTTATAAGAGGTAAATCTATGTGCTGTAAACCAAATGCCAAATGATCGCTGGATTTGTATTAAAATTGAATTCGTCACATATATTAACATCACGTGGGCTCATGAGACGTGTGTAGCGTGTAGGTATATTCTACGACGGAATTAACCTATTTAACCTGTACTAGGTGATTTGCCCACGCGATAATTATTAGGGCCTATCTGGTATTTATAAATTGCTGGTGTTTTTATTTTGATTCAAAAATTGACTAAAGGTTGTTCATTTCATAGGCAAAAAGCCAGCAACGACTTTCAGTCAAGTTGTTATTAAATTACTTATCAGATTTCGTTTTAGGGTACGTGGAAGCGAGATTGTCACCCCTGGAATTCCACTGTCTCATCTGTAAGATAACTATAAATGAAAGCTAGCTGGTGAATATTTTGAAACTAACTCGACTGGAAGCTGTTGCTGCTATAGGCAGCAACAGCTCCCAGCCAAATTTGTTTCAAAATATTCAACATATTCTTCCTTACATCATAAATAGTTTGTCGTTTTTAACCTGCAATAATTAAATGGTTAAGCAGACGTTTACTTAAAGTGACTCACTGAGGTACCATGTCTGACGAACCGTTGTCCTGAGAAAAGCATGTGATTTGAGGTGATTTTTAGAGCCACCTGGATTATTTCTACAGTAAACATCGATTCGTGTGTACATTTCAATTCGCTTTAAAACCGAGAATGTCATTTACGTCAGTTTGAAACTGAAATCGTTATATTACGTTGACGCTACTGTTCCTTCAACCACGACGATATTTCAGTTATTTTCTCGACCTAGTTTCGATCAGAATTTTAACTTGTTTCGAAGTTTTAAACGAATGCAGGACACAATGTGTAGACTTTTGCTATTAGTAAATTGCATATACTCGCGAAGATAAGACGTATTACTGACATAATTAAACTGAAGATAATAAATAGAGACCTACGTAGAGATCGGCAGAGTACGAGTGACGTATACACAGGTCTGCTATTACAATTGTAAATTATCCGACCAGTTTTGTCAATTAGGCCTATAATTATGTCCAATATAGTATGATAGCGTAGGCTATTCCGTTTGTGATAAGCAAATTTCTTGTCTACATATTTAGGGACTATATGAGATTAAAGTTTTAATGCATCAAGAATTCTTCAAGCATAACATCAAAATGACCCGATTTCGGACGAAGGACCTGTTTAATCTTGTGTGTGTACTGGCGTTGTTTGTCTCATGTGTTTACAGTCAGTCAGGTAAGCTATCAGAAATCTAACCCATTCATGACGATTCGAAGCCAGGCAAAGTCGACCTCTGTAGTGGTCTTGAGGACTGTCAATTTACAGGCCAAGAGAAGACTATTTTTGAAAATTTACCACTGGAATAACTGGCTCGGTAACAGAGCCAGCTATTCCAGTGGTAAATTTTCACAAATAATTTTCTGTTGGCCTGATAATGGGCATTCAATTAGGAAACATTTTGGTTTTCTTTATCAAATTGGGTCATTACAGGCTTAAAGGATTGTTATAAACCTGGAGTGAAGGTTGTTCCAACACGGCTAGTATACTGATTCGGGTTGGTTGGGTGCGGTAAGGGGATGGTGGAATGTAGGGATGCTCTATATTGGCCCTAGAAAATATCGCGATATATACAAGTGCATAAAGAATATCGATATATCGAATTATCGTTTGTCCCAATTTTGGAATACGTGTTGGTTGGTGGGATGTCGCGATGCCATCGTGAGGCTGTTGAACATATCTTGAAATTACCTTAAATGGAAGCTGTTGCTGCCTTACGCTACGGCTTCCAGCCAATGTAATTTCCGAATAAATTCAACTTGTCGAAAGAGGAAGAAATAAAGGAGTCTTGGAATTAAGTTAGATTGAAGATTTCTTTTTGCAGCTACCGCTACACCTGCAATAGGTATGTACTATGCAATCGGGCCCCACCTCCCTCCGAAAGGTTGAGTGCGGGGTACGTATCACCCGAGATCGATAGAGGAAATTATCGGCCCAAATTATAGAGATCCCCTCCCCATTCCCTTAAGAGAAAAGACGATGAAGCAGAAAGAAAGAAGAAGCCAAAGGGGCCTGTGTCGCTCACCTGGAGCATTGTGCATTTTTGTCACAATTGTTGGTGGGTGGTTTAGGAGTCTTCTAAATGAGTTTGTGGACATTTGTGCAAGTCCAATATGGCCGCCAAACACTCTACATTTTGATTTGTCCACTTCTGCCATGTTTCTGACGTAGCGCCTTCCTTTGAAAAAACTTGAATGGCACTCAATGCCTAATCATATCTCGCAAATTTCGGCCCAATCCGCTCACTGGTTCCGGAGTCATTTTGGCAACAATTAGGTTGTCCAAGATGGCCACCAAACCATTTGGACAATCAAGTTCCCTTGAAACAAGCTTGGTGCTGCTCTTGTTCTAGATGATATTTCATGCGTTTTGAATTGATCCCCCAAGCGGTTTTGGAGAAGATATTTAAAGACATTTTAAAGCGACCAGTTTTTTTGACGGATCAACTTCTCTTGAACAAACTTTAATGGCCCTTGGTCCTTAATCATTTGTCACAAATTTCGGCTTGATCGTTTCAGCAGTTCTGGGGAAGAAGTAATTTTTTCGAAAACGCGGTCATCCAAGATGGCCGCTGAACCATTTAGTCAATCAAGTTCACTTGAACAAACTTGGGTCAGCTTTTGCCACAGACCATATTTCATGAGGTCTGAATTGATCCCTCAAACGGTTTTGGAGAAGAATTTTAAATACATTTCTAAAAATCAGGTGAAATCCAAGATGGCCGCGGTCCAAATTGGCCGATCGGCTTTGTTTGAACAAAATGGAATCTCTATGCCGTAAGGATGCTTCCTGTCGAATATAATTGAAATCGGCCCAGTAGTTGTCGTGAAGAAGACATTTTAAATTTCCCATTGCTTTAGTATGAGAGCTTTTGGCGGGAAAATGATCCAAGATCAAGATCCAAATCGTTTATCCTTAGTTCCTAATCATATCTGCCAAATTTCGGACTGATCCCTTCATCGGTTCTGGAGAAGTCATTTTCGTTAAAACTAGGTCAACCAAGATGGGCGCCGAACCATTTAACCAATCAAGTTCACCTGAACAGACTTGGTTCAGCTCTTGCCCTGGATCATATTTCATGAAGTTTCTTTCAATCCCTCAAGCAGTTTCGGAGAAGATTATTAAAGACGTTTCTAAAAATCGGCCAAAATCCAAGATGGCCGCCGGTCAAATGGGCCGATCGGCTTCGTTTGAACAAACTTGGATCCCTATGCCATAAGGATGCTTCCTGTCAAATATAATTGAAATTGTCCCAGCGGTTCTTGAGAAGAAGTCGATTTAAAGGAAAAGTTGACGGACGGACGGCGGACGGACGACGGACACACGACGGACGGTCGCCACGACATAAGCTCACGTGGCCTTTCAGGCCAGTTGAACTAATAAGACGCAACTATCAACACCATCAGTCTATGCGTTGATTGGCTGAAAAATCTGCCTTACGTAGTAAGAGACTAAATGACAACAGGAAACCTCGAATAACACACGATCGGAAGCCGAAGGAAAATCAGATAGGAAGAAGCTGATTTACGCTGATGCTCACCTTGACCTTAGGCTTCTAGCTTCCGATCTCTGATCTGTAACTCTACGGTCCCGATAGTAGGCCCCTATGCATACACTGAGAATCGGTTGTAGAGGCACGAGTCCTCTTCTCCGTCTCTCGTTACGCACACTCTAACGCCGCTCGTATTAACAGCGCACCAAAACGCTCACAATGCTACTTATATCATATTAGCCCTTTAATGATGAAGATTTTCCAAGAAAACTAACTTTACTGAGTTCTTTTACAGGCTAAGAGAAGACAGTTTGTGTAAATTTACCACTGACATTTACAAAATTAGCTTTCTGTTGTCCTACAAACGGATCATTCTTTTGACGACTACAGAGTTATTGGTTAAAAAAATCAAAAAATCTGCTCAGTCAGTCTTCATTTGCTGACCACAAAGACTAACTGTTTGAAAATTTACCCACTGGAATGACAGGCTCGAAGGACTCAAGTCCACCATGTCTAATGAAGGATAAGCACACCCTACTGTCGTACAGTCTAGTCGATGAATGGACGTTTCCAGTTTTAGCGATTCCCCACCCATCTCTAGCTAAGCTCCACCCCCACCTCGCTCGTGTTGTGATCGATCGATCCCTGAACTCCCCGACTATCAATTTCCACAAAGCTATACAGGTCAGCTGTTGAATATTTTGAAATTAATTTAAAAAAATAAAATTTAAACAACAGCGCCCAGTCAAATTAGTTTCAAAATACTCAACAGAATCTTCATTAAATAGTAGACATACAATTCGTACAACGACACTTAGTCCGTCTCCAATTATGCGTTCGTGACGTACTTATTTTCGTCATTCATGACGTCGTTGATTATGACGTCATTCTACATGTCTCGTAGTTGATTATGATGTCATATGATGAATGGATACAGTGGAAATGGCATCATATATATATATATATATATATATATATATATATATATATATATATATATATATATATATATATATATATATATATATATATATATATATATATATACGTTTCCCCACGCAAAAAACAATGTTGGGCCAACGTAGCTTACCACCAGTCAGCCAATGTAAATACAACGTTGGCCCAACGTACCTAATTTTCTATTAATCATCCACACATAAGGCCAACGTTGGCCAACGAAAACACGCGCAAAACTATGTTCGGTCAACAAATAAAATTTACGTTGGGTCAATGAAACAGGGTTTGTTGGGTAGGTCTCTGGTATATCCAGTAAGTGATAGGATACGTGGTACGTGGTACGTGGGTGCTCCCAGACCCCAGACATCATTGCGTTAGACCCAGACCCCAGACATCATTGATGGGCTGAGAAGTCCGGCAACGTTCATAGTACTTCATGCATGCACTGCCATTTTCAAGATAGGTGAGACCGCTGGTTGCCACTGGTCACGAGGCCAGATGGTGTTCGCTGCCGACTGGGTCCCCGGTCGGTTATAATGTCCATTGCCATCCTGACTGTGAATGGACACGGTTGAGCAGTGTACAGTCGGATCGTTGCAAACATTTATTTTGCGATTCAGGTCTTCTGTGATAAGCAGGCTGTGAAAAGCTGCTAATCGGAAGCAGATCGATGCTTGGGTGGGTGACTATGGAGTCAATACAGATGTAAAAGTTAACCTGAAAACTACACCCATATGTCCCATGCATCTAATCCAGAGCCAGCACAGTACCGGAGTACTCAGTACTTAATATATCAAGCTGTTGCTGCCATGTTAATGGCCGGTCGGAGGACAGAAATGTCTATAATCGAGTCATGCTCCGCCTCATACTATGAATGAGCTACCGGGGTCGAAAGAAAGTAAAACGAGAATACCCTGAAAAGAAAGGTTACTGGGCCGGCATGGGACCAATATGAGCCCAGTAACCGGCATGATCTCAGTAGTGTTGAGGTGTCTGCTTATGCATATATCTATGTACCACTCTGATAATGCAGGCTACTGGGCTGACACTGGACCAATACAGGACACATTATGCTCACATATGCCTAACACTGGCATTAATACATAACATTCTACCACCTAGAGGGGTGGAATGGGTGGTTTGCAGAGGGGGGGGGGGGGTCACTTTACGAAAAGGGTACCAAAGTGTGACATGGAGGTCATTTTCTAGAAAGTTAGGTTTAAAAAACCACAGTCATTTAGTTACAAAGGCGTGGCCAAACCTCATGCACAATTTTAATTAAGAAGACACATTTTTGACAACAATGACAAATTCTACTAAATTCATGGTGTCGCAAATGTAACAAGGACGCCACAAGTTTAATCCAATGATCTAGACTATTAACACTTTCACGACGAAGCCGGCCAGAACCGGCCTCTGTAGTGGTCTCGAGGAATGCCCATTTGCAGGCCAAAGAGAAGACTACTTTTGGAAATTTACCACTGGAATGACTGGCTCGATAACCGAGCCAGTCATTCTAGTGGTAAATTTCCAAAAGTAGTCTTCTCTTGGCCTGAAAATGGACATTTAATGCGTAAATATTTTCATCTTTTGAAAAAATTTAGGCATTAAAAGGTTAATAAATGTAATAAAACAGAATGATTTTAGCAAGTGCATCTGTGATAATTATAAGGATATAAATAAAATTCATGGTCAGATCTCACAAGATTACTAAAATTGTTGTTGTTGTTGTTGTTGGTTTTATTGTATTGTATTGGATTTAGTTTTATTGACCACTAACAGCTAGTTGGCCGCTCACATCGAGGTGTAATTTGAGCCAGGACTCTATCTTGAAGTGCTTCCCCGAAGGGTTGCTCTGACGACGGCTTTACGCCTTTATTTGCTAAATACTGGTTAAATTAATGTGATTGGTGAATAATGAAAATATAAGAAATTTTTTTTTCTCACGAAAATATACCAAAAATGTAAATTTCTCTTTCTAGAAATTATTTATATGAGAAATTAAGGCACAATCAGATGAGGGCACCAAAGTCATCGCTGAGTATTTAAGCAATGTTTTACACATGAAGGCGTTGATGTGGAATAATAGGAAATGACCATGTCATATGTATGTGATAGCAACTTTGTTCAAACATATATCTTGTAACTCATATAAAGCTTGACACAAAAGTTACAAAACAACAACCTCTTAAATGTCACGTTTTATGGCGTCCAAAATGTACGATTTATACAACAATATGTAAAAATCAACTAAATCCTTGTATCAAATATCATCATTTTATTTTATAGATGTATACATGTAGTCCACGTAAATTTAATAAGCACTGTTTCTCTAAATCTTGATAAATAGAAGACAATTTAAATAAAGCACACGACGTCCCCCCCGCCCCCCCCCCCCCCCACCCCCCTCCGCCCGATACCCCCATTTTCGTGAAGTGACCAATATAGATAGAATGGTTTAACGCTGTGTTCTGTGATGGGTGTGCATGCTTGTATTACACAGTAGGCTGATCATATTTTAGTGTCTCATTTTAGTGTTCCACTTTTCGGGAACGAAACCGTTTGAATCTACCCAACCCATTACCCGTATGCGCACGCAACGCACACTGTGTGGATGGAGTGGTGAGTTATTACTCACAGAAATTCTCAATATTTTAGGACCATTAGGCCAGACCACTTTAATGTTTTGTCTTACGAAAATTCCCAACCCAAAACACACGATCGGAGATGAGGGAAAAATAAAGCTAATCCACACTTTGAAGATCAGAAGTTGTAAGCTATTACAGCGATAATCCTTTCATCATGATAAATGTCAAGATTGATCAACAAAATACAAAACGTTTTCTTAGTGAGTTTCCACTTGCAGGCCAAGAGAAGACTATTTTTGAAAATTTACCACTGGAACCATGGGAAATTGTCAAAAATAGTCTTCTCTTGGCCAGCAGATGGACTTCTCATGAGCATTGCAAAGCCATTTTGAGCGGCATGACCATTACCGGGTTAACGAAGCTACAGAGAACAGAAAGGGTTGCAGAAAATTCTGAGGAATTCCGAGCGATTTGGCTGCGAAAAATTATTAGATGGAAAGAATGTTGAAAATAATGTCTTAAAATTAGGGCATTATTTTCTTTCTAGATATGAACAAATTAAGTTATGAGGGTTTGACAAAGGGGAGAACAAACAAAATTATTATGGCCGTATCCTAATTCTATTTCCAGATCCAACAACCGATCCATTGACAGTGAGTACGGGTAACACTTCTAGTACGACCACACCACCTGAATCCACAAATACATCACAATCCACGACAGAATCTGAAACCACGATCGCACCCGAAACAACGACTACACCAGGATCCACAACCACTTCTCCACAGGATATAACCACCACAACTGCATGGCAAGAGGACACGCAAAGCTTTGACGGCGTTTCTTTTCTAGGCGGAATTATTCTCGCTACTGGTGCTATGGGCGTGACATTTTTTATTTTCAAAGTTTTCTTCGCAAAAGACAAGAACTATCAAGTTGTATAGTTTTGATTCTGGTGTCCGCTGTTTAGCTAAATATTTAACCGTTTTAGCGTCGCTATTAGCAAATGAGAAGAGTTTGAGGATCTGCTAGATGAAATATGGGTGTTTTATTTTTGAAGACGATATCAATGAAAACTGTTTTTTTGTCCTAGAGACTAACAGTTTTCAGGAGTACGAGGGGAGTTTGTCGTAATATGCGTGCCTAGGGCGTGAACATCGTAACGGTGCCATGGCGTGAGGCAGGATTAACTCTTTCACGACGAATTCGGCCAAACCAGCCTCTTAAAGTGGTAATGGGGAATAGCCATTTGCAGGCAGTTGAAGACTATTTTTGAAAATTTACTAAATTTTTTTTCAAAATTAGTCTTCTCTTAGCCTGCAAATGGCCATTTAATAAGCATATGTTTTGAGATTCTTGTCAAAATTTATCCATTAAAGGGCTAAATGGATTTAGAATACACATTGAACATAGCAACTTAAAGTTCTCGTATCCCTGTAAATAGACTGCATCATATATGGTTCAATCTATTTATTGGGACACGAAACATTTAATTGTTTTACAGGAAATGTAGTATTTTTGGTATGTTTGGATTCATGTTCCAAACATACGATTGACTAAAAAGTTTTCTGGTGGAAGAAATATTTTGCTGATAATATTGAAATTAATTTGACTGGAAACTATTGAACAACAACAACAACAACAACAACATCAACTTTATATTAAATTTGTTGTACAATATTTCAGAGCTTATCTACATGACATTAATTTGAAGTACACAAACGTCCAGCGTAACAATTTTGAACTGGCGCAATCATAGACCTATGCTGTTCATTATTCTGAGAACGACGTGGAGTGGGTTAGATGGTGTTGTTTGAGTTAGTAACGGGTATCACTGACGCCCTTCTCAAAATAGACAGCAAAACATTGTAGTAAAGGGGCCCGGATAGTTGAAACTGCGAGTTCAATAATGCCATATGACTATTACTAATCGAGTTAGCCTATATTAAGTGGCCGTTTGTTCTACTGGCCACCTTTAAATGGCCAACAGTGTCCATTATAGATCGGCCGGCAGGTGTCAGGTAATAAGTCGCAAGGCTCAATTAGTATACCATTAGTCTGTCTGTCGATCTGTCTGTCAGATTTCTGACAAAGCGGAACTTGTTTTTCTATAATTGAATTCGTGGTTTTGTAATCTGAATAATTAAATTAAATTAAATCAAATTAAAACCAATTTTCATATTACACTGTGATATATGCCGGTACTGGTTGCACCAATGATCAAGCGAATTGTACATACATACCCAGTGCCCCTACCCCACTCCAGATCGGAGCCTAACTTAAGGCAATGCATCAAGTGCATTTGCGCGGGGATCCCTAATTTCTAGGGCCCCCGAAAAAGTGACACAAAAATGTTTTTTGTCTTGATTTTGGGGCCCCTGTATAACTTCAAGTTACACACATAGATATCACACCTATAGTACAGGTCATAAATCAGTCAACACGTTTCCAAAAGAAAACTATTTTGAACACGATGTAAAAATGTGCTGTTGAATATGTTGAACATAATTGGATTGGAAGATATTGCTATCTTCCAATCCAATTATGTTCAAAATATTCAACAGTATCTTTTTTATTTTGTGTTTGAAATATGTCAAATTATTTCTGATCTATACTGTATATGACTGATGTGGTAAAATCCCACACCCCTCTGACCTCAGGGTGTGTGTGTGGGGGGGGGATGGGATGGGGGTGGGGGGGGCATAAACATTACGTTCGAAACTGGACTCTAGCTTTCGCACGATCATAACGGTAGTTCCGAGGGCTCCAGATAAGAATTTCAGAAATTTGCATCCCCCACCCCACCCGAGTCCTAAGTTCGGCCCTGCCCCAGACACTTTCGCTAGCGACAATTTATCTACACCGCGCAGTATCTCTAACTCAATTTTAAAACTTAAAGAGTTATGTTAATTTATCCCGAATGTAATCATCTTATGCTAATATTTATTTCGTTTCATAACAGCGAGGTACATAGGTTAAGCCTCTAAACGTATACGATCTTAACAATTCTATTTTTAATCAGTCTGGTATGAACGTGCTTCTTCAATCCTCTATCACAATCCACCCTATGGTGTTTCCCGACTCGTTTATTGGTCGAATGTCTCGGGGTGGGGTGGTGGGGTGGTGGGGTCGCGGTGGGGGAGGGGGGGGGGGTGTGTGTGTGTGTGTCTCACTCCGAAGGAGTTTATCACTCCAACCGATCTCCAGGAGTTCAAGCTGAGATTACTTGAATTCTGCAGTCCATCTTCATAAAAAGATATAATCAGGTAATGTTAATTATGTTATTGCATATTATTTGGAATTTATAATTATAGTGACATATAATAATTTATTGATTATTTAATAAATTGAAATTTTGTTTTATTTCCTTGAAGTTGTTGAAGTTTGCTTGGCTCGAGTCGATAGATTCTAGGTCCCATTCAGGCATATCTAGGTTGGTTTTAACTCGGCCTATAACGGCTAACTTGACCAGTTTTTACCCATTTATAATCCTGTGTACGGAGGCAATGAGGAGAATCAAGATCGGCCATAATTCAAACAATGGTGAGATTGTCCACCACTAAGTTGTGAACCGGGTTCATGGGTTATGTAGTTCTGAGCACTAACCACCACACGAGATTATATATTAGTTTCTACTTTGCTGTCGTATAACCAGTTATGGATTTCATAAGATTAAAAAAACCATTTGCCTTGTTACCTCGCCTTTTCGAAGAACAGAAGAGCTCAGGTATGCTATCATCACCTCGTTGGCATCATTTAGCTCAGATACAACACAACTATCAGGTTTATAGCAACCATTGCCAACCAAACTTCATCTAGAGCCTTATTACTGCAATTCTTGTTGGTAATCAGGGTGTACCTTATGACTCTATTACTAAAGCACCAGAAATCAAAACCCACAGGCCCAGTCTAACGACCAAAAGGGTGTCCGAAAATTACAAGCCTAATTGCTGACTATAATACATGTTCTATTGCATTAGACACCGTTGCGACCATTTCCCTAGGGGCCATTATTGCTGCATTTCTATCAATAGTACAATGCATTTATCCCATTCCTACCTATAATTTCAGCTCAAGAAATTTGTTATTTCCAGTTAAGATTTGGGTTTACCGTAACTGAGTCCATGATAGTTACCGTTTCTGTTAAAAACGGATATACACTTTAGTTAGCCGTCTGTCAACAACCTTCATATGTACAAAGCTATATGGGTTTCTCATATAGCCAAGTTAGCTCTCTTTCCTGGAAGTGGTTCGTTGTTATGATCAAAAGTTGCATCCAGTTATCTCATATCACCACGTTCCTTCCTTGGCTGTAGATCGCCTGAGTATCAGAAAGTGATACATAGGTATGATTTTCCGCATGACTGTTACGACAACGACGTGAACGTTGAGTTTCTGTGGTTAGCAAATCATCTTTGCCTATATTTTTGGATAGCTTAATTTTACTAGAATCAAAATAGGATACATGGTTATCAATCATCTTTTTCGTTAATCCACTTAGCAATGAAGAAAATTTTAATACTTTAATGTGTTGAACATACTTACTCCCGCAAAAGATGCTGACCTGGTTTGCTTCATGTGGGGTATTTTCAAACACTGCACACTAGACCTACTATATTTGCAACTTATCTTTCACGCAAGGTATATTATCATCTAAACCAAAGGATTCATTTAACTTCACAAACTATAGACCCGTCTTAATACTTCCACTTTTCTCCAAATTAATGTAACGACTTATGCATAATTGTCTTACTAGCTACTTAGACAAAAAGTGAATCCTCTATACATAGCAATAGGGGTGCTAGCAGTAATTGAAATGACAGAAAAATAATTGATTTAATTGAAAAAAACCCATATAATAGAAATTTTTGTACCTTTCAAAAGCTTTCGAAGCCACCAATCACATACTTCTACTAGAAAAACTTGCCTATTATAGAATCCGAGGAAGTGACGCTAAGTAATGGAATTTTTTTTATGAATATGATATTCTCATATAAACGAGATCGGCGAAAAAATACTGAACTCTGAAATGCCGTCTTCGAGAGGGTCAGTTAGCAATCGACAGCTATTCAATTCTATGTTTACGATAACCTAGAGTTACATCCGGTGTCTGTAGGTGGCATAGATTTTTACTCATAATACTATATATTAAAATTCTATGCTACCTAGTGGTTATTTACGATAACCTAGTTACAGCCCATGTAGTCCAGTCAATATAGGGATATACCTAGAACAAATTGCAACAGAAGCTTTTTTGATTTTATGTAATGCTACTGGTCCTCACCTACCAGAAAATAAAAAATTCCTAAAAATTCTATCCCGGTAAAGGACTATTTCACAGAATTTAATAGGACCACTTAAAACCAATTATTAAGCTGAATATCTTACGTATCTTTGACTGGAGACCCATAAAATGTCTTAACTACATAAATAAAAGTGATAGCAAAGAACTGTTATTTCGTGATATGATCGCTATATGACATCCCGCTAACAGTAGATCCGTTACTACGTCTCTTGATGACGTCATCATGAAGTCAATTATCAATCTTCCAATATTCAAGTAAATTTAATCCAAGTTTTATGATTTGTTGAATCAGTATGATGAATTTAGTAATGGTTTATTATATACAAACAGTTACATCCGTCATTTTCTCAATGGACGGCAATGTCCAACATACTCATATTATCTTTACACAAGACCAACTTGGAATGTTGCTGCAGTTGGTACCCTTGCATTCACCACATGCATATGTACAATGTAGGCTATGCTTTCTGCAGCTGCATCGCAATGTCGCACATTCTCCTCGGTACTGGCATCGAATAACTTTCAGAATGCAATCAGGAGCTGGTAGCTTATCCATTGTTCTGGGAATAAATTTCCCCTGGTGAATCTGCCATCCGAAATCCTCTGGCTTTAAGATCTCTTGCTCCTTCGTCCATAACTTTACTTGGAAGTAAACGCGAAAACTATGATACTTGGCTGCATCAGACGTTGGTGGCAGATTTTGAATCTGCAGAGATGAAATACTCTTAACCACTTTTTCTCGAAATTTTCGAAGTCTCAATGCGTCCAATGTATCAGTTTCACTACCACCATACATACATACCAATAGCTTTTCACCAGACACCTGAATTCCGACCTTAGTAGATGTGTGGCAAAATTCCTTTGCATGATTCATGAATGAAGAATTGGACTGCATCTTTCTAAGAGGAACACCTTTGCCTATGCCAAATAAACGTGATGTTGTGTCACATCCACCTATTGCATGAATTAAAGGTAGGTATCGAGCAACATCATCGCCAATTTCAGCTCGCAGAAAATTGATGTCCCAAACGATGCATTTTCGAACCCTGTCTGGCTTCCCTGGCTTATCCGATCTGTAGATAAGTTTGTGGAGACCAGGATCAGCGAAATGGCACAACAACACTAATATGTCTGTGTCTTCCCCAATAACGTGAGTTATGCCTGATTTGGCACACTCAACCCCCGTCAATGCAATCAGAACATCTGCATCATCGACAGCATTCAAAGTTTTAACATTATTTTCTTGGAGTTTTTTGGACAACATATCAATGAAGTTTTGTTTATTGGCTGAATTTGCCAGGAAATGATCCTTCTTTGACTTGAGTGTCATGTTACTTGAGAAAATAACTTTTGGCCCCACTGCACCTTTTGTCCGTCTTAGATGAGTCATATCCTTAATCGATGGTCCTGAAATATATCCATCAAACACAACAGTTGGGTGGTTGAATGTTTTTACATACTCCACGTACATCGCGGCAATGTCATTGAAGCTGCTACCTTTCTTCCAAAGAAATCGGTGGATTAATGATCCGCCATCAAAAACAGTGTATTCTGGTGTTATTTCTTGGCATTTCGTGCTGCTCGTAGTAGAGGTTGCAGAATTCAATGCCTCTGCTAGCTGCGGCTTATTCGCTTCTCGGAGATGTCCATGTTTGTCAAATAGAGATGGTGGATATGTAGACAGCTCGTGCATTAAAGCAGTGTCTAGATTGCATTCACTATTATTTGCTACAATTAAAAGGCGCTGAAAAAGGAGCTGTGGGTCAAGAGAAAGCTTATCACCATCACTCGATACGACATGTCCTCCCATACATACCACTTGATCTTTTTTCCTGAATGAAAACTCGAATGCATCGTGGCCTTCCATTTTCTGTATTATGGCATTTCCAACTTCCAATGCCTTGTGTTGATTACAAGTGGGATCAGCTGTAATTCCAGTGGCAGTATTATATAATTCATCATTTGACATAAATGGACAGTAATCTTGAAAATATTTTAAAATAGTCAAACAATCTGTGTGATCCCGAACTTTCCTGGCTTCAGACATGTCTTTATGTTGCTCCGAGACTTGGTATTCTGCTTCTGTTAGCTCCTGCATGGCCTCGTTGATTTCTGCACACACAGGGTGTGCTAAAAGCCAACGTGTCCTTTGTAATTCATCCATCCCCCGCCCACGAGTGAGGCCCCCAGTGGTCTTGATGGTCCGCATCAATGACTGTTCTATGACAAGGTCACTAGCAAGACCAGCCCAGTACCTATCAGATCTTCGCACTACAAATAGTCCGGTCATGAACCTCTGATAAATGTCTGGCCTTGTACTCTCTAGTTTTACCATGTCCTGCAGATGCAAATATACCGATTTTGTGTAATGGCAATGCCCGGCAGCAGCAAAGAAGGGCAGCATATCTGACAGTGACTTCAAGTACAACTTAAAGTCCCCCGTCCTCTGAGCTCTGAGAAAAATCTTTAGCAGGTCTACCATATGCATGTACTGCACCCATAAACGTCCTGTTGGACTACTTACAATCATTGACTTCTCTGATTCTAACTTCTCATTTATCCGCTCAAACACATCATCGGATATCACTGATTCAAGTCTAGAGTCATATTTGATAACAACATCAAAATGGCGTAGAGCTGCTTCAATATCATTACACGTCACTACTGCATTATCTATATTTCCTTCACTGACCTCTAAGATAGGAATGCCATACGCCGTTGACAGAACCATTGCATTAAGTGCTGCATCAACCAGGAAATGTCCACGTACATCTCTGGCATACGCTTTTCCAGTCAACATGTGCGTTACAGCATTTTAAGCATACACCAACTCCAGTACGTCTGTTAACCCCGATGACTGCATGAGGTGACCAATGCAACCAAGGTAGCTCATTGTTGTGTGGAAGCCACCTAGAATCAAGATTATTTGCACTAAATCACTTCTCTCGCCTTCATGGGACATGATTGTCTTGGCCTTCCACCAAAGTGGCTGATCGAAGGTGACAATGGGTGTTGAACCATGACGTTGGTTTTCCGAAGCAATGAAGTGCAAGGTTGAATAAATACAACTCATGTCAGTTGGATCCATATCTAGCATTTGGAGAAAGTGGATTGATGCTTTTCCCGGATGAACTCCTTTGCAAATGGCTTGCATGGTTCCAGACCAACCGGGGCGATTAGGACGCAACGGCCAGGACACTTTCCACATTACGTCCAGGTGTTTCCAAATGTCAGCCACACTAACAACAGGTAGTTTATCATAATCCAAAGGTACCCTATTGCCCTTTACTGCTTTTTAGTAGTGAATAGCAATTTTTGCATTATGGACATTATTACTGGCTAACTCTAGCCGTGGAATGACATGTTGCTGTGCTAACTCAGGGGTAACGGCTACGACCATGCCCATGCCATGGAAGGTACCATGTCCATCCAACGTACGCAAGTTGTGGTCAACATTATCTGCAATATATTGTCCAAAATGTCCAGACATTGGGATATCAGTCTCTGGAAAGCACGCTGCACTTTTTGAGAAATTGACCACCTCTGAATATGAAACACAAAAGCCATGACTTGCCAAGCATTCAATCAAAAACCTTGACCCAAACTGGTGATGCATATGTACTCCCAAGTCCTAATGGTATTGGTGCAATGACAACCCTCGGTCTGGTCATCTGAATCATGCACTGACCAATAGAAGCAACTTTCACATCCTTTGACTCCCCACTTAAAAGGTTTTCTAGGAGGACGCGAAGTGTCGTTGGCAGATATGCCAAATTATGTTCCAAGGATCTGATATCAGTTGCCCCTGGGTAGACATCTTTTGATGTCTGCATACATTTGATGTCATTTTTTATGAGCGCAGCTGCCGTTCTAATGATCTGATGCTTTCTTATCTCCTCGTCGTCCACCTTTGGTGCATCATGAAATGTCTGCAATATCTTTGCAGCAGTTGTTCGAAAGGTTACAACATCTGGACGACCGTTAATATTAGTTATTACTATGTTTTCCCCTACATGATTCTCAAGCTTTTGTCGCATAAATTTTACACTGTAAGGTTCAGTGCAGAATTCTGACATTTTGTTAACCAGGTCAACTACAGTTGTCTGTTCATCATCGATTTCCCTCAGATAATTGACTACCTTCAGGAAAGCGTCCTCCCTCGATGTATCTACTGGTCTGCCCAAACGTGGAATTTTGGGTTCATCTACTGGGGTTCTTCTATTTCGCATGGGAATCTGTTTGCCAGTTCTAAAATTAACGCTGCACACTTGGTGGTATACAGCTTCCACCGCAAGAAGATCCCTAGCATATATGACCCGTCCTCGAACCTCTTCTGTCCAACTATCGTCTTCAGGCCTTTCATCACATGCAGCAATAATTGATTTCTGGCAATCCCATGTGCGTACCTTGAAAACATCATCATTCTCATCACACCTACTATTTGTCTCAACTGCCGTCCCACATAGAAAGCAGTGATCCTTGAATCGGAATTCAGGTACCTGTGAGCGGAGAATGGGTGATGGGGTATTTCGCCGGTTGCTTTCTAATTTTCTTTTTCTGGCTGCTTCGATCTTAGTTCTATCAATGTGATCTCTCCTACAGGAAACATGTAATCTTTGCCCATTTACAATAGTCATAGGTGCAATCTCACGGGTCAAACTGGCTTCATTTATTCCAGCAATACCTTTTGATGATATCACAAATGTGGGTTTGCCATTGTCAAGACTCTCCCCATAAATTGCACAGCATGCTACATTTGCTGTTTCGTCCATGACGTTGAAATGGTGAAGTAAAACAATGTAATTAATGATTAATTATCATGGGACACAATGACATACATATTTCAACAGTAATTCATATATGGTAATGGGTAAAGTGTTGTGAATTAATGTATGTGTAGGGTTTTCATATATACATGCGCTCTGGACACCAGGTCCTTGAAAGCGCTCTATAGCGGTTCTGTGTGCATACAGTAAACAAACACTGTTTGTTTCAGCCGATTTGATGAAGAATGACTTGATAAAGCCAAAGCTTGACAAAGAAAAGCTTGACGAAGTGAAAACTTTACAAAATGTGTGGAGAAAAGAGAAATGAATACGGAAAACAAGTTTATAAAAAGTTCCGCCCGGAACGTACATTCACGGAAAATAATAGTCAGAAAGTGTTAAATGTCCCTCTGCACGTTATAAATGACCTGCTGACAATAAAGAGCACATATGAGACATTCTGCGCATAAATTCCGCCGTTAGCTACAATTTAGCCATAGACTTCCTACAAATGGATGCTTCTAGCGTAATGTATAAATACTTCAATGCCTCCTGTCTACATGTGACGTCACCATTAAGGGCTGGTGACGTAAATACACTAGCAATGAGACAGCACAACACTTTTACTAGTAGATTCAATCACTTAGCATCACATTCTACCATTTCTTACTTTTTAGAAATACATTATATGCGCCTAAAATTAATAGGAAATGTAATCCTTAGCTTGCAACAAAAATGTGGCAGCCATTTTTAATCACATTAATTAGGACCTTTCCCGGTGTGGGATTTTTAAGAATTTTTTATTTTGTGGTACCAAGTTCGCGTTTCAGGCGTATACGTCAATTTTGGATGGAGTTATGCAACCCCCCACCCCCCCTTCTAGTTAAGAAATATCAGCTTTCCGCACTTTTTTTCGCACTCCTTCAAGATATTTAAGCGAAAATCGGTGCATCACTTTAGTATAAGGAGTTACAGAGCAAGTTCGAGTTTCAGACATTTTCGTCAATTTTTCATGGAGTTATGCCCCCTTTCGTCTTATGCAATACGTAAAATATTAGTTTTCCGCACTTTTTTCGCAGTCTTTCAAGATATTATACTGAGAATTGGTGCATTGCTTTGTTATGAGAAGTTACAGACTAAGTTCGAGTTTCAGGTGTATGCATAAATTTTTGATGGAATTATGCCCCCTTTCGACCTATGAAATACGGAAAATATGTAGGTGATTATTTACGATAACTTAAGTTATACCCTTGCCTGTAGGTATATAGTTACGATAAGCTAGAGTTACACCCCTTGTCCGTAGGTGATTATTTACGATAACCGAGAGTTACACCCCTTGTCTGTAGGCGCCACTCACACCTCTCTCGTGGTGGGATCGATCGATCCATAAACTCCCTGATTATTAATTTCCAGAAAACTATATGTAAGCTGTTAAATATGTTTGAAGCTAATTTGTCTGGGTGCTGTTGCTTCCTATGGCAGTGCCATAACAGTGCCCAGTTAAATTAGTTTCAAAATATTCAACACAATATTTATTAAATGGTAAAGACATACAATTCGTATGTGTTGGACTATTAAGCGATAAAGACGGACTAAATCGAGTCATTCATGCCCTAGTGCAGGGCATTTTCATAAATCTATGATGGCTGCCGAAAAGATTTACTAATCAAATTTCTGTATACGCTTTCTGAATCTCACCACGCTAGGGTTCTTTCAGTCAGGTTTGGTTGACATAGACTTACTCGTTAACTAGTTGTAGTCTTTTAATGGATTTCCTGAAATCCAAATGACCACCAGAAAAATTGACCAATCAAAATTCTCATGCCTACAACAATATCAGACAAATGGTTAATGTGTATTCTTTTACTTGATTTCCCGAATATTTGTGAAGAATTTAAGATGGACACGGGGAAACTGGCCAATCAAATTCTGTATACAAATTCTGAAATCTACCACCATCGGGTCATTCCAATCAAATTTGGTTGAAATCGGCCAAGCGGTTAATGAGGAGTATGCTTTAGCTGATTTCCTGAAAACTTTAGGAACATCCAAGATGACCACTGGAAGAATTGGCCAATCAAAATTCTCTCTACAAGTTTTGAAGACTACCACCATAGGATCCTTCCAGTCTAGTATGCTTGAAAACACCCAGACAGTTAATGAGTAGCATTTTAAAGGAGTTGTCAACAATTTTCGAAAAACCCCAAAGATGGTTACTGGAAAGATTGACCAATCAAAATTCTGTGTGCAAGTCCAGAAGCCTATCACCATAGGATCCTTCCAGGCAAGTGTGGTTGAAATCGTACATGCGTTTAATGAGTAGTCCTTACTGATTTTCTAAATATTTTGTTGAAAATCCAAGATGGCGGTCTGAGAATTTGACCAATCAAAATTGTGTCTCCAAGTCTGAAGCCTACCTCCTAGGGTCTTCAGGCCGAGTTTGGTTGAAATTGGTCAAGTGGCTACTGAGTAAGCGTTTAAATGATTTTCCGAAATTTTATGACTATCGAAGATGTCTGGTTGTAAAATTCTGTATACAAGTTCTGAAGGCTACCACACCTTGGGGGCACCAACAATGTCATACAGTTTTTGCGGAAAGTGTGTAGGCTGAGCCCAATGTTTGTTGTCTTGAGATGTTTAGAAAATGGCATTCTATGAGAATATGTTTTGCAGTCATGCCTTCTTTAACACATTTGATCTTGAGTTTATGATATAAACAGTATTTGAGACACTTGTGCCCACATTTTATAAGAAAAAGTTTAACTTAGTCTTTCCTGCCGAGTTGATGGATGCAGTTCTGAGAGTTGTAGCCTAGATGTTTGATGAACGAACCATTCATGCATGTTGACCGTAAGTGTAGCTTTAGCTTCTGTATGATATGCGTGGCAGTGTAATCGGCTAACGCATGCTTCCTTCAATCGTCAAGGTTATTGCGTTTTCTCATGCTTTTGAGCTGGCATGAACTGCACCACAACACATTTCATCGGTTGCACGAATGCTTGAGGAAGCATTTTTTTGTCTTTGATTATGGATTCTGCTTCTATACTGACTGCCTTGTAGTTGGTTGATAGTCAGCCTATTACAATAGCGATGCCGTGTATTTCACAGGAGGTATACCATTGGGTACGAGGGTATTCCTCATCTATGTAAGGCTAAAAATCTATGTCAAGCTTCTAGTCACTATAATGCCTTGCCCTTCTTTCTCTATGACTGTTATGGTGTCACACATTTTCAGCCGACAGATCCCTACCCATGGTGGATCAAGTTTAAAGTTGGGCCTGGCTGCTGCAGACTATGCTGTGTTGCAGTATTCAAGGTTAGATAAACATAGACAAAATAAAGTTACTTCAGTCTTGTGGTCCACTCCCCATTGTGTTTGAGCCAATTCACCATTATGATGGATATAAGTAGTTTGGTTCTGGCCTAACATTTCTTTTGGTATGGGTTGCATGTTAATCGTCTATTTAGCTTGATGCCAAGGTATGTTGGAGTTGGTTCCACTTGAAGGCACCTATGATAAGATTGACATTGGGATTTCATATCAAGAGGCTGAAGACTGTTTTCCTCTCATTGATGTTGACAATCCATTTTTGTCTATTCCACCACTATCTTCATTGCATTTGTTATGCACAATTGGATTTCATATCAAGAGGCTGAAAACTGTTTTCTTCTCATTGATGTTGAGAATCCATTTTGTCGATTCCGCCACTATCTTCATTGCATTTGTTATGCACAATTGTGCAGTGGTGATATACTCCGCAGATTTTGATACCAAATCATCTGCATAGATTATTACTTTTACATATATGGGAAATTCCTTAGGATTATTATTTGAATATATTAGGAATGGCCAAGGGTCCGGTATCACTCACCTGGAACATATACATTTGAACTAGAAAGGTCATTGCATATGAGTGGAACCCCAGGATTTGGCTAGAATTGCAACAAGAACAAGGATGTCCTACCAAATTTGGTTAAAATCAGTCCAGAGGTTCTTGAGAAGACATTTAAGTTTCCTATTGCTTTTATATGGACGTTTTAGGCGGGAAAATGACCCGAGATGACCGCCAAACCATTTATCCAACAGTTTTGAGTGGCAAATTTTAAATCAGCATACACAAAAAATTATATAAAACCAATTTCTGTTTCAAAATCCATCAAATAAAAAAACCCAATATGGCCACCAAACACCCTACATTTCGATTGGTCAATGACGGTCATATTTTTGACGAATTAACTTCCATTGAACAGACTTTAATTGCCCCTAATCATATCTCCCAAATTTCATTCCGATCTGTTCAAAGGTACTGGAGAAGTCGTTTTCGCGATAACTAGGTCAATATGGCCACCGAAGCATTTGGCCAATCATGTTCCCTCGAACAAAATTGGTTTAAATATTACCCTAGATGATGTTTCATGAGTTTTGACTCGATCCACTACGCGGTTTGGGTGACTTTTAAATACGTTTCTAGAAATCCGCCAAAATCCAAGATGGCTACTGGTCAAATCAGTTGATCGGCTTCGTTTGAACCAATTTGGATCTCTATGTGGAAAGGATGCTTCTGACAAATATAATTGAAATCGGCCCAGCGGTTCTCGAGAAAATATTTAAAATTTACTATTGCTTTAGTATTGGATATCTTGGCGGGAAATTGATCCAGGATGACCTTCAACCATTTATCCGACAGTTTCTAGTGGCAAATTTGAAAAAAGCATACACAAAATCCTATATAAAACCAATTTCGGCTTCAAAATCCATCAAATAAAAAACTCCAAGGTATGTATGATTAGGCTCTACTGTGATCATACAGCTTCAATCAGGCATCCGTTGCTATTGACCAGTGCCTTGTCGTCAGCCAAAATCTTTACATTCTTCAGACGATCCATTCTTGATCGGAGTGTACCGAGTTCTGTTTTCTTGAGGCCAACTCGTAGCACGCTTAACATATTTACGCAATGACGTCCTCTCGTGGATTTATATTTGCTGGCTCTCAGTGTGGCGAATTCTAAGGTTCTCTGTGCTGGTGTCATCCAGCATCCTTAGCACCTGGCCAAACACAGACCATTTTCGCTTGGCGACTTTTACAGACAACGGCGATGTATTACACATTTTGTAGTGCGTCGTTGGAAATGGACCTTTCCGGTTTTAGCTATGCCCCGCCCATCTCTAGCTAAGCTCCACCCACACCTCGCTCGTGTTGGGATCGATCGATCTCTGAACACCCTGACTATCTATTTCCAAAAAACTACACAGGTAAGCAGTTGAATATTTAGAAACTAATTTGACTGGGTGCTGTTGCTGCCTAAGGTAGCAACAGCGCCCAGTCAGATTAGTTTCTAAATATTCAACAGCATGTTTATTAAATAGCAAGGAATTACAAAGACATACAATTCATACATGTTGGAGTATTTGAGATTTAGTGACGGTCTATATGGAACCCTTTGTGACGTAACGCTTGTGATGTCATTATACACGCGCTGAGCTGATTATGACGTCATACGAGGTTAGATGAAGGGATGAATACTCTGGAAAGGTGAATTATGCTGTCTTGTGCAGAGGTGTTTGTGGTGGAAGGAATAAAGTTTGTGTAAGCTGCCTTTGGAGGTGCCTAGCAGTTACAAATGTACAGCATCAAGGATACACAGGTTGCGCTGAATAAACGTAGTCTTTTTTACCAAGGGCATCTTTGATCTACTAATCCATAGCTTCCACAAGGACTGGAAGCTATGCTCCCCATGACGCAGCATGCAGCAATGTCAGCAGTACTGCAGAGCAGTGAGCCCAGGCTTGAACTTTTCCTCCATGGTTCGCTGCCACGAATTGGATTGTCCCTCTTTAATTTCATACTTTGTCGATAGGTATGTGGGTGAACTCTGGTCTAGATTCTAGATATTCTCAATGTTTAGTTTGCGTCCAGCTATTGGGAGTACTTCGTTAAGGGGTTTCTTTTCCTCATCTATGAAGCCGACCTCGTCGGCCTAATCCATCTCTAGCGGCATACCCAGTGTGGACATTGGGGTGTTTGGTCTTCTGGTATAGATTTCAATGCAGCAGCAAGGTAAGAGATGAAAACTCAGGATATACACTATCTTCCTGTAGGGAGCAGATTGGTGTCTCAAACTCTGCACACTTCACGGACTTCACTCGTACTCTCAGCTTGGTGTCAGCAAGTAGTAGTTTCATTAGTCATAACTCATTTTTATTGCAACTGGTCTAAGGCAGGATATCTAGGATCCTTGAGCATTTTATTGTGTCGAAAGGCTCGTGACATGCCAATGCCCATTTTGTGGGAATCCAAGCGTTTGGACACGACTACTGACAAACACACATATACGCACTCGCGTGCACACACACACACACACGCGCGCGCGTTGAGCCCATACAATGTTTGTGCAGCTGTGTCCACGTGTACAGCCACTTTGACATGGTCCAGTGGTCATCAAGCTTAGCTTGGAGACGGCATAGAATAACTTTGGATAGCATTTTCCGCATGCTGTTGAGGAGCAAGAGTGCCTTGGCCTACAGGATCGATGGGAAGGTGGTGAATAAAAGCTGAAGTGATTAGGTGCGTTATCAGGTTTGAGATAATGTCACTTGTGTAGTTCGTTGCTCATGCCATCTGGTCTGGATGCACGCCTGTTTTTCAGGGCCTTGAGTGCCTTCTCAACTTCTGATGTTTTAATTAGCGTTAGTAATGGCCTGGGGTCACCCGAAAACGGGTGCGTGGGGGGGGGGGGTCATGCTCA
This sequence comes from Chaetoderma sp. LZ-2023a, assembly GCA_034401795.1. Lineage (NCBI taxonomy): Eukaryota > Metazoa > Mollusca > Caudofoveata > Chaetodermatida > Chaetodermatidae > Chaetoderma > Chaetoderma sp. LZ-2023a. Next base: position 119,771,571 of record CM067374.1, on the reverse strand, counting down.
TGGTCAGTGAACTATTCCTTGAAATGTTTTCGAACTATGTTGGTTTTCCCCTGGTCAGTCCTGATAGTGTCCTTTAGAGTTGTGTACAGTGAGTGGTGTGTAGTCAGTAACTCAGGGCTCAGGATGCCCGAAGCATCTAAAGACAGTCATCCATGCCAGTGATTTCATCTGCTAGTCTGGTTGTTGAAGATCTTTTAAGCGTTCACTGATGTAGCACAGAATGTTAATGCATACAGCACCCAGTCAAATTAGTTTGAAAATATTCAACAGTATCTTTATTAAATAGTAGACATACAATCCGTACAACAACGCTTAGTCTATCATCAATTATACGTTTGTGACGTACTTATCTAAGGCAATTCATGACATAATTTGATTATCACATCATCCTACACGTCAAGTAGTTTATTCTGACATCATATGATGGACGGATAAACTGGAAACGTCCATTATACTAAAGGTCACATGTTTTTTTAAGACACTTCCCAGATTCAACAACAGGTATCACTAAATATCTACATAACGTCACGCACAGAGACTATACCCAAAGGTCAACAACGCCAATCTGAAGAATACAGCTTCTGGTTTAAAGAGAAAAGAGAACAGTCAAACGATCGATAACACCAAACCGTATTGAACTTTGTCATTTACATAGCGTAGTCTGCATCTACAAGCCAACCATGGCAGATATTCAACCGAGAGCTTGTAACTAAAGGTCACCGAGGAAGATAGCCAGTAGGTAAGTATGAATCTGGCCTCATTAGTGAAAGGGTTAAATAGCAAAACACATTGCAACTTAACGAACATGGCATCCAATAGCTGCCATGAACATGGAGTCAGGGCATTGCATACTGCATAAATTGCACAGAAATCAGCAGGTATCTAATATATATCTCATGCAAATGTTTCTATATTTAATGGGACATGAGACCTTTAACCTAGACAGATATCCAGGACAGAGCTTCCAGGTAAGGCTTAACTAATGCAGCTACTCTCACTAACTAGTACATAAGTGGACACGTTATAGTTGAGATGTGAGTGGGGCTTTGGCAAAAAAATCTGACAGTTCAACCAAAAGACAGATTTATAATTATATCAGTTGTGAGTCATAGCTAACAATTCACCTTTCCAGAGTATCCATTGTCTGATGTCATATGACGTCATAATCAGCTAAGCTGCGTGTAGGGTGACATCATAATCATTACGTCATAAATGATTATTCGGCCCGTCTAACTCTTAATAGTCTGACACATTGTACGAATTATGTCTCTACAATTTAATAAACATGTTGTTGAATATTTTGAAACTAATTTGACTGGATGCTGTTGTGCCTGTAAGTGCTAAACAAAGCAGACATCAGTAACACGCATATAAATGTATTGAAATAAACACAAAATAACACATAGTTACTGCATCATTGTTTTATTGAGTGCAAGTACTGCACAAATGGCAATAAAGTACTTTTTGATGTTGTATAAAAGTTTGTGATATTACAAGTGGTGATCATACCCCTGTGAAATATTGACCATGGTATCATGGTCGACCATTGACAACCATGGTTTGACCATGGTCAATCTTGAAAATTGTCAAAATCTGTCTGCATGGTGAATGTTGACCATGGTCAACTGTTTTAGCATGGTACTGACTGTAATAATATACATCGACCATGGTAAAATAAGACAGTAAAATCTCCAACTATGATCAAACAAATTGTATATGACCTTAGGCAATCAGGATTTGAGAAAAATTATTATGTTTTGACCATGATTGACATAATTTACTAAAGGAGGAAACTCTTTAATTATAAACTTGTATTTTTGCATTTAAAGTCTTAATTATTCAATTACACATAAATTATGTAATCATCATTAATAATAACATTTGAATAGTAAATGCCATATACATAGAAACATTATAATATAAACACTCAATTTATAAATTTGATCTCACAGGTCAACCAGTGCAACACTTTCATAGTCTTTCACATGCAGAAATCTTCATCATTATTACATATCTCATGATTATTACCGTAGTTCATGACCTTTGCTTACAATGTTGTAGGCTCAGTCTGGCACACGTTCACTTTTTTTTATAAACCATGCTCTGTATATCAAATACATATTAAATATAATATTCCAAACCATGGTCAAACCATTGATGGCAATGGTCAAAGTTGAAGCCACATTCGTACCATGGACAGCCTGTGCGCGACCTAGAGAAAACCTTTTTGTATCACACTGACCATGCCATTTATCTCCCATGGTAAAAACCATGGTTTAATGGTGGTTTGACCATGGTAATTTAACAGGGGTATTACAGTGCTACTGACATGCACATTCAGCCATACTAATTACTATCTGACACCATTAATCTGGTGGTGTTTTGGTTTAACTTGGGCACAACCCCTTGGTGCATGGACCCACGTCTTACATTGTGTCATTCCCGAAGGAACTAGAGCAGCGGAGTTTTTACACCTAGATCGCATACCTGAATGTGGGATTGAACACAGCTCTTTTCATTGGAATTCCAAGCATGCGTGGCTCAGTCTGCCGCTTAACCGACTCATCCACCGTGATGCGTAAATGGAGGATTCAAGTTTCTCAGTCAATCATATGACATCATGTAGGATGATGTGTAGGATGATGTCATAATCAATTACATCATGAATGACGTAGATAAATTCGTCACGAACGCTTAATTGATGACAGACTAAGTGTTGTTGTATGAATTGTATGAATGCCTACTATTTAATAAACATGCTGGTGAATATTTTGAAACTAATTTGACTGGGCACTATTGGTGCCATAGGAACCCAACAACAGGACCCAGTCAAATTAGTGTTAAAATATTCAACAACTTACCTGGATAGTTTTCTGGAAATTGATAGTCATGGAGATCAGGGATCGATCCCAATATGGGCAAAGATGGAGATTAGAAATAACTGGCTTGATAACTGTGCTAGTCACTTCAGGAGTTAATTTTCAAAAATAGTCTTTTCTTGGCCTGTAAATGGATATTCTCTAAGGAAAAACGTTAACTATCTTGACAAATCTTGACCAGTAAAGTTAAAATGTATTAAAATTCATGAATCCATTTTCTCAGTCAATCACATGACATCATAATCAACTAAGTGACATGTATGATGATGATGTCATAACGATTACATCATGAATGTGTTATGCTGCTAATAGACCAGATACACAAAATTATACTATACTAGTGATTTTACATATAATACACTTAATTGTGACCACTAGAGCCTTGTGAGATCAAGCGTGACTATTCCTACAGCCTCCAGCCCAGAGAACAATAGCCATATTAACAATCAGAACAATTAACCTGCACAGACCTTCTTGGGGACACCATATGTCAGCCATGCTTATACCTGAACATTTATTTATAAAGTTTCCATTCTGTCTTTATTAAATTGTGTGTTTATAATCTGATAATCCCTTTCATTCTGAATCCCACAAAGAGTTTCAACATATTGCTATAAGAAACCTACTGAGTATTTTGGAAATGATTTGACTGAAAGTTGTTGCTGCCTATGGTAGAAACAACTTCCACTTTGATTGTTTTCAAAATAGTCATCAGGATTTACTTAATTTAGCAGCTTAATATACTCTTAACATGTATATGGAATGGAAGCCGTTAAATTAATTTGTTTCATTGAATTGCATTTAATCCTGTATTCAAAAACTAAAAGTATTATTATTAACAATTTGATATTTTCTGACAAATTAGAAATGGTTTTAAACATGTTCCGATTTTTATTTGTAACATTTATCTTAACTACATGTCTGTTTACTATAGATACAACTACTTATAAAATGTAACAGATTTTGTATATTTGACAGATAGAGAGAGTTAGACTACAGCACGAGTGAGAGAGCGAAACACAGATAGATTGAGAGATAGAGTTAATGATAGATTTCTAGAGAGAATTAAGCATATAGATAATATTTAATAAACATGTTGTTGAATACTTTCAAACTAATTTGACTGGGCGCTGTTGCTGTCATAAGATAGTCAGGGAGTTCAGAGCAGGGCTGGGGTCAAATACTTTCAAAAGTATTTAAATACAAATACAAATACTTTGAAATTCTTCAAATACAAATACTTGTCTTTTTGCAAAATATTTAAATACAAATACAAATACTTAGGGTAAGTATTTGAAATACTTCTCAAATACTTCTTACATGTCTTATAGGAGACCAAAGTATGGTACAGATTTAACTCTAGTGATGGACAGCCAGACCCTCAAATTTACATGAGCACAGACAATCATAGATACCAAACTAGGGATCCCAAATGAAACAAGTATCATGTTATGAATGGAAATATTATGTACGGAAAATATCTATGATATCAGTATCTTACTTTTGACATATTTGTGGATGAAATTAATTGTATACCATATCTAGGGTCAAGTTTGACGGGTTAAGCATGGTTAAATATAGTTGACAAGATCCCAGCCAAAGTTGAAATAGTAAACTAGCTAGTAAAGTTAGTCAACCTGCATCCTGAATGGTTAATGCAAAATTATATCAAATTCAGAATGGCAGATAACCTTCACTTTCCATGTTTAAATGAACACAAACATGTAAATATTTCAATATCTAATTTAAGTTTGATGAAATTATGCTTCCTGATGTATGGAAATGTTCTCAAGGCCTATTCCCTTCCCACTGTATCTCAAATGGACACCGTTAGATGCTTTAGGATGTTACATGTAACACTCATTGTCATAGCAGCATAGCCCACAAAATAAGACATAATTCTTGCTTTGCTGGTGGGGCTTTCATGATTGTGGGTTTTTGTACAACGGAAAATTGTAGTTGCAAAATTGCAATTCCTAGGGGAGAGTATAGAGAATAGATATTGCTACAAAATCATGTGATTACTTTGAAAACAATTTGACTGCGAGTTGTTGCTGCCTATGACTATAACACTCCCAGTCAAATTATTTTTAAAATACTTATTAATTTCATATATATTACCTTTGAAAGCAGGTTTATTAATCGTTTCACCGACAAATCCCTGCAAAAGTATATTCTTTACGATTAAAACTTATTCTGTTGAATATTTTGAAATTCTTTTGACTGGAAGAATTAATTTCAATAAATTCAAGAGTTTTTCTGTATGGTTGCCTCAAAATGAGAAATTGGGAATTCATCTGTGAAAGAGTTAATGTTCAGACAGAAACGAAATAACATTAAACAAGGTTTATTTATTGATTTTGTTTATTTATTTAGATCCTTGCTGATTATTCTTAAGCTTATCTCATTTAAAAACTGTCATTCAAATTGTTGCCAAAGATATTCTGACCTTTATTTAATTTGAAAATCAATCCTGCTGCTGTTTATCACAAGCAATATTTCCAAAATGTTTGCCAGTATTTCTTCTACAATTAATCTATAAACATCATTATGAAAAGAGATAATTGCCCAATCCATTGCTGATAAGACATGTGAGAATTTAACCAGCTAAACACGTTTCTTACTCTCAGTTATCTATCAGTCTTATGCTGTTAACCCTTTAATGGTCAAGCCAGCTTAAACTGGTCTCTGCATTGGTCTTGAGCGTTGCCCATTTACAAACTAAGAGAAGACTATTTTTGAAACTACCACTGGAATGACTGGCTTTATAAACAGGCTAGTCATTCCAATGGACTGGGATATATTTTGAAACAAGGGTTTTAAAATTTTGGTGTGAATGGGATAGCAGGATTTATTTATTTTATTTATTTATTTATTTATTTAGATATGCTAAAACTATCCAACTCAAAGTTGTTTTGGAAACACTTGTAAATCAAATTATAAGCACAAATATCAAGAGCGTTTATTTTATTTGTAAGTTTCTGAAATTTCAGATTCCTAAGTTTCATTCCGTTTCACATGACACCTGGTCTTCATATTAAAAGGCAATGCTTGCAGGCTGCTGCTGTCTAAGAAAACAACACTATTTCCAACATCTACATGATCCCTTCTACAAATTTTAATCATGTGACATAGTTGCACAAGAAAGGGTAATTAACCCCACTGACATCCACCCACCCAATCTAAATGAATAATTTGAATATAATTCAATGGTGAAAAGGGTTAAGACTCTGGTATGAGTCCTGCAAGCTAGTATAATGGAGGTGTTGTTGTAACTTGACCAGCTCTACCTAGCTTGCCTTGAAAGGTGATAAGTGCCCATTGTACAACAGATAAGAATTTGAGAGTTAAACCAGCTATACAAGATTCAGACTGTATGATGTAGTTAGAGAGCAGTACAGCACTATACATTGCCTGAGGAATTGTGCTGTAACCACAAGCACACACCAGACTGGAAGCAAAGTTAATTTCATTCTATATATACATTGATAATGTGTGTTACATAAAACAGAAAATGATGTGAATATTTTGAAAACCATGTGGCTGAAAATTGTTGCTGCCTAACACCACAACACTTTCAGCTAAATTATTTTCAAAATGTTCAAAAGATTTCATTTCCATCTTCTTTAAAACCAGGCTGATTAAAACTTGGGGATAATATGTGTGAAGTGTATGAAAAAGAATTTCAAGGCAGTTTGCAAAGTTCTATTTATAAAAGGATTAGCTCTATATTTGGTCATATTTTTAACACTGAAGCCTTAGCAACTATATTGTTGATTATTTTGACAATGATTTCATTGGAGGTTGTTGTTTCTTAAGGCAACAACTGTAACAGTCAAATCAATTTAAAAATATTCAACAGAGTATGACACGCAGAGTTACAGAAATCTGTATTAAATTTTAATTTGCACTGCATGTACAATTGAATGTAAGAATTTATCAGAAATAGACACAGAAGTATTTTGAAAACTATTTGAAAATACTCATTGACAATGTATTTAAATACAAATACTTTTGCCTTAAATACTTTTCAAATACAAATACTTTCAAATACCTGAAAAATGTATTTAAATTATTTCAAATACAAATACATTTTGTATTTGACCCCAGCCCTGGTTCAGGAGGGGGGGGGGGGCAATCGATCTCAACACGAGCAAAGTGTGGGTTGAGCTTAACTAAAGATGGGCAGGATATAGCTAAAACTGGATTCCTCCATTATGGAGTGAGTAGATTTTGTAAGCATCAGCAAATTCACAAAATTTAAATTTCAAGGTAAGCCGTTGAATATTTTGAAATTAATTCGACTGGGAGCTGTTGCTACATGTACTTCAAATTATTCAACAACTATGTTTATTAAACTGTAAATTCATCAAAGACTATAAACATGAAATTCGTTGTTATCAAGGATATGTTCTGCTGAGTATTTTGAAACCTATAAAAAGTATGGCACAAACAGGTTCCAGTAGAATTAATTTCAAAATATTCAACAACTCTCTTGTAAAACTGTCTTTAAATTGAGTCGAGACATTGGAATTGCAATGGTTAAAGCAATGGTGATAGAGGTGATGATCACGCTAGCAAATTGAAATAGTTACGTTAAAATAATATCACATGATAAGAATGATAACATTTAAATATATTTATATACAAATTGTTCAATGATTATTATAATTTATCGTAGCTTATACAATAATTAAAACACATACACACACACACTATTTCAATGGGCAATAAATGTGGACATGGCAAATATTTTGAAAACAATTTGACTGAAAGTTGTTGGTGGCTTAGCCACCAACAACTTTCACTCAAATTGTTTTCAAAATATTTACCAGGTCCACAGTTAAACACCATGGAAAATGTCGTCTGCAGAAATTCAGCAGACACACAGATAATAAACAAATATTCCCACTGTACACCATTAGATAAAATTATGTCGATTAATTTGTACCCACCTGGTTTGATAAATATTTTGTTAGTCTTCTCATGTCAATGGAAAGGCAACATGGTTTATAACATATTATCTAGATATGACAAATCACAGAAAATTAATATAATTTAAATTTAATATAATATAATATATACATCAATCGTTCTTTAAGATTCCGCTATTAAACAATCCGCAAGTTAAGCATTCAAACCCAAAAAGACAAACGTACACACACACGCTCGCAGACCATATCATCTCGTTTACCCCTTTCTTCACTTAGATTGCAGTGTCGTGAACTCAAACCAATATAAACTGGTAAGTTGATTTGACATGTACCGTAAATTGCCCATTTCTAATCGCATCCTTGATAGTCGAGCGCTAGGCTGAGCCATTCTAATTTCTCCGCAGCTTCAGTATGTGTAGCAGGCTAACAACAGAATCCAGGTCACAAGGAAACAAGAGAAATCAGAGATTGCAGACCGTCACCGTCTCATTTTGCTACATTGCAAAAGATTTTGAATTGTCCAGATTTTCCAGGATTTCTTCGGATCACACCCATCACCCATCATTGTGGAATCCTAGTGTAAGGTCACCACATCCTTTCTTGTGCTAAAATCTGAAAAAAATCGGACCAGTAGCTTGCGTGATATTTAAAGGTCCATAATTTGATCCAATCTGGATTTTTTTAACCTGGATCGCAGCCAACATCTGGAACTCCTCTTTTCTGGCAAGTTCCTTCCTTGTGTTAAGATTCGAGCCAAATCGGATCAGTAGTTTTTGAGATACAGTTGCGGACACACACGCACACACACACACATACATCACAATATACCCTCTTCTCCTTACGGGCAAAGGTAATTACGGGATCCCAACTTCCTTGTATGAAATGATTCCTATCAACGCGCAAGTTCTCAAACTGATACCCATTATGTGTATAATAGGAATCTATACTACATTACAAAAGTCATTATCATGCAATATAGGCCTGTCCGAGTTACCATTCCATACCACACTTTGCGGAAAACGAAACATATCTGGTTGTGTGATGGGACAAAGAAATGGCAAACAGATATCTACGTACTCCATGTAGGCTTGTGCGATTATTGATTTGAGCGATCGTGACTGATTAATTAAGAATAATGATCATGATTACTGGATTAATCAGCCTTGGCACAATTAAATTACTCAGACATACCACAAACGTCGTAGGCTAAAAATTTTCCAAGATCTGGCCTGGACACCAAAAACCTGACAAATTTTAGCCTTTCAAGGGTGATACTCTGGCAAATAAGGACATATTTTGCCAAAATTAAATCATGACATGTCGTCTATCCCTAATCTATTTGCTGAAAAGAATTTGCGAACGTAAGTTAAAAATCGGAGATATGTCACGGACATGAAATAGATGGACGGACAGCTATCAAGGGAGATATTGATATGCATTTCTTGTTGTCTGGATAATTTGTACCCAGGCTGATTGATCGAGTAATCATGATTATTCTTAAATAATCAATCGTGATCACTCAAAACAATAATTGCACAAGCTTAACACACACACGCATGCACAAGTTCAATAACTACTCAACAATTTAATGATCAAGGTCAGTAAGAGTTTTGCTTAGTCTATTCTCATTTGCATAGCAAAAGAAGACTTTTTGAAAAAAGAACACTAGAATCACCGCTTCACTTACCGAGCCAATCATTCCAGTGGTGAACTTTCAAATAGTTTTCACTTAGCCTGCAAATGGACATTCCTCAAGACCACGACAGAGGTGACCATTAAACGTTTAAGTTCAAGGAACAAAAATGTAAATATATAAATAACCGATGGTATATAGAGCTTTTTTAATGAGGTTAAGTACACATGATAAACTAATTTATAATTGTAACCTTACATGTAGTTTATTAATTTTCACATAAAATCTCATATTTTTAATCACTTAAAAACTACTCTATTCTGCGCATATTACAGTAGCTATTGCACAGCTAGTAAAACATTTAATATATTTACAGTAAAAATTTTTGTAAAAATTTAGTAAAAATTTAAATGATTTCCTTGATATTTTGGGAAATCCAAGATGGCCGCAAAAAAGACCAATCAAAATTCTTGTTAGCAGTGTTTAAGTCTACTGCTATAGGATCGTTCCACACAAGGTTCAATAAAATTTAGCCATTCGTTAAGAAGGAGTATCGTTTTAAAGTATTTCCTGAAAGCATTTAGAAAATTCAAGATGTCATCTGAAAAAAATCCAACAATCAGAATTCTCAATAGAAGTTACATGTATGGCTGTCTGGAGTCTCTATTAGTATCCTTCCAATTTAGTTAAGTCAAGCAGGAGATATCTTTTAAACCATTTTGTGTCAACTTAACCCTTTAATGGTCAACCGAGCCAGTCATTCCAGTGGTAAAGTTTCAAAAATACTCTTCTTCGTCTACAGTTGGATACTGGCTAAGCAGAAATTTGAATTTTCTTGATCATTACACTTTTGATGAATGTCCATTTGAAGGATAACAGAAATCTCTTTTTTTGTGTAAATTTTCGTTATAAATTTACGAAAATACTCTTTTTGGCTGCACAAATCAAAATTTCCTTGAAAAAGATTGTCAATTAAATGGTTAATTGAAATAAATAGTATTTTGAGCACTTTAATGCGCTGTTGACACAAGATGGGCTTGATGGGCAGACCACTGCCGAAACCATTTTGTCTAACCATGACATATTGACACCATGTCATACGCTCACTTGGCCAATGCAAATAATACTATCTATATATATATATATATATATATATATATATATATATATATCATGATAGTGTAATCACAAATATTCTCCATGACGCAATGAAATATATATGTACGAGAAATAAGAAGACCAGTCATTGATGCTCGACTATCTAATATTTAAAGCAAAATGAGTGAAAATAAAATTATTAAAATTGTATACTTTTAGAGGCTTAAATGGTGGGCCAAGACGTAAAGAAACAAATTAAGTCTTAACAGCTGATGACTTCCTTAAGTACAAATTAACATAATTTTTAAATTTGTTAATTTGAATTAGGGACTTGTGCCTCTATTTCAATTTCACAACTTGAAAAAATTATATTAATTTATATGAAATGAAATCATCATATGCTAAGATTAATTTCGTTTCATTATATCTAGTCACACAATTTAAGCCTCTAAAAGTATACAACTTTAACAATTTTATTTTCAAGCATTCTGACATGAATAAGCGTTTGAGCATACAAAAGAATATAAATATATTTTATCTGGCTAATAGATACAGTACAGCTTAGAAATAAGTTAGCCTTTTAAAACTCAAATTTGTTCATGAAAATTTCAATTTTCTCATAGAAAATGTCCATTTGCAGACCAAGACAAGACTATTTTTGAAAATTTAAAAAATAAAATTTTTTATTTTAAATAAACAAATAACCCCTTGGCCTGCCAATCGACATTTACCATGAAAAAAATGACATTTTCTTGACCAAATTCGACCATTATCGGGTTAATACCAATTGCATTGGCTGAATATTGTATTATTTGTTCCAATAAGAAAATTAACTTTTGACCTATACTGTTATTCTCATTTCTAAGGAAAAGGTAGTTCATTTCTAGATAAAAGCTTATGGCTACAAACCCACAGTCCAGGTGAGAATTCACATAATCTTATTCAATTCCCATTGGCTCCAGTCCTCTAGATAAATTCTAAAGCTAGGATTCCATTACCTGTATACGTATCCGAATGAGTGATTCCATTTGTACATATGTGTATATGTCCGAAAATAGTGAGTATATACGATTCTAGCCCAATCAAGTGGACTACTACTACCACTGCAGCTGTTTTTCTTGTTGGTGCTACTACTACTACTTCTGCTATTACTTCTATCATGCCCCACAAACCCCACCCACACTCACAAACAGCTACGTGTCTGATCTATGCTGAAGTATGAAAGCCATTGGTTATCAATCATTACAATAAACCTACCGTATTTCGCTTAATTGAAGCCTGGCTTCTATTAGGACAAGAGGTGTTCAATTTCCAACACAACATCTCTGAGAAAGTGGGTGGGCTTATATTAGAGACTTTTCCTAAAAGTTTTCTGAAACTGATACCACGGAAATTCAACGCATTTTCTCCCGTAAAAATTCCCACCGCCTACGCCTATGTTTAATTCCATTATACCTTTTATGGTATTAATACCTCAAAACATCACCGGGGAAGTGAAATTATTTGATTTGAGCACCTAAATATTGTGTATCCGTTAATAATGGTCATTTATCACATCAAAATTAATCCACGATTTGATATATAAAATGGCCTCGGGAAAAAATATGAATCATGTGATTGGGCTCCAATTGAAGAGTTTATTTTAGAGCGAGTACTCGGATATAAATATTCTGGAATCGGGGACTCGGAACTCGGAAATTTCTATATATTATCATCGTGCGATAGGAACTGAGTATAATACTGATCTGAATAACGGGTACCCATTTGATAAACCCCCGTTAGCGTATAATATCTCGCGAGAACATGCCCCCTCCATTCGCAAAAGAGCCGCTGGCTCGCCAACATAAGAAGCCGGGTATATTATTGTTCGTAATAATTCATTTTGGATGATTTAAAGTTGATCAGCATTACAAAATTGATGCACAATACAGATTGTTTGGTACATAAATTTGGTCTTAAAATATATTTATAAGGAAGCTGTTTAATCACGCCAAGACTTTTTTTACACGCATTTTAACTACAAAAGTGTGGAATAAACTTTATATGTCTTGAACATACGTGGCCTACTATTAGTTTTAATTTAATAGGTGGTTGAGATTTACAAATCCGAGGCCTGTATTGACTTCTAGAGGGGCCGGAAATGTATCAGGGCAGAGATCAGTGTGAAGTAGACACACCCTGTGACACGATTGTTATTATTATACACGCTATTCTTACAAATTTGCTCTTAAAAAAAATTTTCCTATACAATCTGCTGAGTTAGGGGGTGGGCTTCTAATACTGAGTTTTGCTGTTTTGAAACTGCTAAGAAATCATTGGAGCTCATATGTAAAAGTTAGGGGGTGGGCTTCTAATAGAGCATTGGCTTCAATTAAGCGAAATACGGTATCATCTATTCTTCACATCCTACTATTTTGTTTATAGTTGACGTCTTTATGGTCAGCATCCTACATGTAGTGATCAGATTCAGATACAGACAGGTTACGCATACAGACATATGGAATCATACTATTGATTTGTAATTGTAGCGAAAAGAATTTTGGATATGGATACACGTAGATGTACGCGTTAATGAAATCCTAGCGTAACCCTTTCATGCCAAAGCTGGCCAAAACCGGTCTCTGCAGTGGTCTTGAGGAATGTTCATTTTCAGGCCAAGAGAAGATTGTTTTTGAAAATTTATCACTGGAATGACTGGTTCAGTAACCGAGCCAGCCATTCCAAAGGTAAATTAAAAAAAATTGTCTTCTTTTCGCCTGCAAATGGACATTAAGTAACGCAATATTGAGATATGCGTAACCAAATTTGGTCATAAAAGCGTTAACCCCTTAACCATCAAATTTGTCCAAGAACATTTGAATTTTCTCATAGAAAATGTCCATTTGCAGACCAAGAAGACTATTTTAGAAAATTTACCACTAGACATGCTGGAATGACTGGCTCGGTTATCGAGCCAGTCAATCGTGGTAAATTTTCAAAAATAGTCTTCTCTTGGTCTGCAAATGGACATTTCTCAAGACCACTGCAAAAGCCAGTTATGTCATGATGCCTATATTAAATGTGTATAGGATCATATTTATGAGAACTGATGTAAATAGTGCCAAACAAACCATGATAATAGAAGGATCCAGTTTTACAAACATTATGCACCATCCATCTTTATGTAAGCTACATAGACCTTTTTATACACGTTTGAATTAATTTGAACATTCTGGATAGAAGAATATTTATATTTGTAAATTCATCAAAGACATACAATTCAAACTTTTTGCTGAATGACTATTGCCACTTTTTGTGATGGAACATCTTTTTGATTATGACGTCAGCTAACAAGTGACATATGTGATCTTCATGTCAGGTGTTTCAGTGACAGATCGGATCCCTCGATTAGGTGTGGACTCGAGCTTAGAAATTTAAATCTATTGTCCAAGAGTCCTGCTAAAACAAGATTTCTAGACGGAGTAAAATTTCCAAATCCCATGACCAATGTAAACCCTGCATTAAACGACTTATAAATCTGGGCTAATAAGGCAATGATTACGGCACAGCTTAGAAATTACTTTACAAAATAAAATGTAATGTACTGTTGATTATTTTGGACATACTTGATTGCAAGCCATAGGCTTGTGTGATTATTGCATTGAGTGATCGCGAGATTATTAAAAAATAATCGCGATTACTCGATTAATCAGCTTGGGTACAAATTACCAAGACATAACAACAAAAGGATATCATCGACAAAAATTTCAATGGTGTTTGGAAAATCCATGTGCAGGGCAAGATTATTTTTGAAAATGTATCACTGGAATGCCTGGCTCGAGAATCGAGCCAGGCATTCTGGTGATACATTTTCAAAAATAGTATTTTCTTGCCCTGCAAATGGACATATGTGTACATTTACTACGCAAAATGCCATTCTTCGTGACCGATCGCATTAAAAAGTAATTGAAAGTTAGGTTTTGAAATATTTTATGCAATAGAAGTCACGATTATTCAATTATTTATTTTTTAATCATACAAATTCACGATTTAAAACATAATCACGATTTTCGATTTAATCACGCAAGCCTAGGAAGCCATTGCTGCCTAAGTCCAAAATATTCAACAGAACATTTCTTATATCGTTTTCAGAATAGACCTTTCCATTTTTAACTATTCCCCGCCCATCTCAATCTAAGCTCCACCCACACCTCGGTCATGTTGCGATCGATCAATCGATCTCCGAATTCCCTGACTATCAATTTCCAGAAAACTATACAATTAAACTATTGAATATATTGTAACTAATTTGACTGGGTGCTGTTGCTGACAGCGCCCAGTCGAATTAGTTTCAAAATATTCAACAGTAGAAAGGCCCATTATTACAACACGGCTTACAAATAACTTAAGATAATTAAATGTAATGTGGAATATTTTTGGCATAATTTGATTGGAAGCCTTCTAAGTCCAAAATATTCAACAGAACATTTCTTATATCAGGTTCAGTGAGTTGTACTGTATATTTCTGATCACTGCTCCAGTTCCTGAAGGCTAAGTTCATCGTCTGAATCAGAAAACAACAGGTTGTTGGTGCTTGATGACTTAACAGCATTCGTGGATGTTGTCGATACCGGTGAAAATGCTGGGTAGTCGAGGTTCAGTCGCATTCCCATGCCTCCAAATTTACGCTTCCAAATATGTTGCTGCCTGCATGCCGCTACCGCCCACACAGCAGCGATGCACACAGATATCGGTAATACCACAAAGTCTGGTGGAAAGATCAGAGTAAGATATCTTTAAAGCGCAAGGAAATCTACATGTATTGCAGATTATTTAATAAAAAATTAATTCCAGAAACAGAGCTAGAAAGTACACTCTTTTTTTAAATCGTGATCTGTATGGATCAGTATACCAGAAAATTCACAGATCCATGGAATTTTGTACTGATCCATACAGTTATGACTGTATTACTGCTCTGAATGCACCATTTACAGCATATTATTAGGATAATTAATCATTTACATGTCATCCTCCAGATATCAAAACGTTTGCTTACATAACATCCATTTGCAGGCCAAGAGAATACTATTTTTGACAAATTTACCATCGGAATGACTGGCTCGTTTATCGAGCCAGTCATTCCAATGGCAAATTTTCAAAAATAGTATTCTCTTGGCCTGCAAATGGACATTTCTCAAGCCCATTGTAGAAGCCATTTTTGTCGGCTGGACCACTAAAGCGTTAAAACACAACAGATTACATAAAATGGTTGATGAAGTAAGCAGTAAATCCTGTTTGAATTGTGTCATAAAACTACTGCTGAAACACAGCGATCAATCCAGCCGGATCAGTTACTGTCCTAAAGCAGTGATCCATTACTGATCCGTATCTGAAAAAGGCCTCCGGATAACAACAGGATCAGTGGTTAATTTCTAGTCCAGCAGAAATATCAGAAAGATATATAGTGATGCTACATGTAGTAATGCTGTGTAAATATGAGTCTGTTTCATCCCAAACTACCAGCTTAATGTTAGAAAGGAAACAACCCACTTAAAAAGGTATTCCATAAAGGCGCTTTTTGTTTATTTCAGAAAAACACGTTTTAAATCAAGAATTCCGCGGAATTAAATGTCTCGCCTGTCCCCTGTTTGTCACAGTTACCTTGACCTTTGACCTTCTGCCCTCAATGTTATCATGTTGCTTCCTAACATTATAGGTAACCAGGTTTCCAAGTTGTAATAGCCTTAACCAATGCTGAAATATAAGCGGAAAAGTTTTGCTAAACGCAAAAACTTAATGTTGAAATAGCAGAGTTCTATATCAAGGCCACAGTGACCTTGACCATTGACCGTGTGATCCCAACATCATCATGTTGCATCTTATCATTATAGGTAACCGTGTATCCATGTTTAGATGCAATAGGCTTAACCAATCCTGAAATATAAGCCGAGACGTTTTGTTAAACGCAAAAACTTAATGTTGAAAAAGCAGAGTTCTGTATCAGTCACAGTGATATTGATCTTTGACCTTCTGACACCAACATCATCATGCTGCTTCATAACATTATAGGTAACCATGTATCCAAGTGTAGTTGCAATAGGCTTAACCAGTCCTGAAATATAAGCTGAGAAGTGTTTCTAAACGCAAAAACTTAATGTTGAAATAGCACAGTTCTATATCAAGGTCACAGTGACCTTGACCTTTGAATTTGTGATCCAAATATCATCCTGCTGCATCCTATCATTATAGGTAACCATGTATCCAAGTTTACTTGCAATATGCTTAACCAATCCTGAAATAAAAGCTGAGAGGTTTTGCTAAACGCAAAAACTTAATGTTGAAAAAGCAGAGTTCTGTATCAAGGTCACAGTGATATTGACCTTTGAACTTCTGAACCCAACATCATCATGTTGCATCCTATTATTATAGGTAACTTTGTATCCAATTGGATCAGGCATTGCCGAGATATACGACGATAACTTGTTTAGCTCAAAAACTTAACGTAAAATATTAACAAAGATTATACTGTGACCTTTGACCCCATAACCGTGACATCATGACCGCTTTATCAGTGGGCTGCTTGCATTCAATGTATATCACCATGTACCAAGTTTGGTTCCAATTGAATCAGGCATTGCTGAGATATAAGGCAATAACTTGTTTAATGCAAAAACATAACATAAAATATTAACAAAGATTATACCGTGACCTGTGACCCCAATAACCTTAACCGCATGATGTCTGCATCAGCATGCTATTTCCTTTTGATGTATATCAACATGTACCCAAGTTTGGTTCCAATTGGATAAGGCATTGCTGAGATATAAGGCAATAACTTTTGTTTAACGCAAAAACTTAACGTAAAACATTAACAAAGATTATACTGTGACCTTTGACCACCACAACCGTGACCTCATGATGTCTGCATCAGCATGCTGCTTCCGTTGAATGTAAATCCCAATGTACCCAAGTTTGGTTCCAATTGGATAAGGCATTGTTGAAATATAAGGCAATAACTTTTGTTTAACGCAAAAACATAACAAAAAATATTAACAAAGATTATACCATGAACTTTGACACGATAAACATGACCTCGTGATGTCTGCATCAGCGTGCTGCTTCCTTTCGAGGTATATCGCCATGTACCCAAGCTTGGTTCCAATTGGATTGCAGGAAATGTCAATTTCCCTTTCTCCGAGATCTAACAATACTCACCATTCTGTTACTTCTGATATACAGCTGGCCTTGACAGCGGCTCTAGGATTATAGACTTAGAAAGCTTTACCGACTCCTGGGAACCGGGTACTCGGCTCCCAACTGCCGAGTACCCGTTTACCATAGAGCTCATATTGTTTGCATAGCCACCAAACAAGAGAAAACTATGGCTTGCCTCCGTGGGGCTGGGAGGCTGGGTCCGTAACAGAATGGTGAGTATTGTTAGATCTCGGAGAAAGGGAAATTGACATTTCCTGCATTCTCCTTCGATCAATACTCACCATTCTGTTACTTCTGATATACACCAGATTTGATCAGTAACCTGGTGGGAAGGGGCAAGCCATACATGCTAATTTTGCCCCTTGGAGAAAGATTTTAGACTTCAAACTTGACTAACGGAGACCTAAAAGGACCGTCAAGTTCACGGAACCGAATCACATTCGCGTCACAGCACCCCCCCCCTTTTTCCTCCTAAGAAAAGGGAGAGAACTAACGAACATGTATCTCGCCTGAAAACACCAATATGCCAAGAGGGTTAACTACTCCCTGCATATTTATTGCCTGTATTAGCCTGGGAATGAGCATGAATATATAAGATGAATGAACATGATACATATACATAATACAAAAAACTCTCACTTATTGAATTACCTTATGATAATTGGACTTCAGACGTACCGCCTCCAACCATTCACCGGTTCGGCCATCGGTGACACAATCTGGTTGACATCCTCTCGCCTGACCATGCCTGCTTTAGGTTCTTTCCTTACCAAAGTGAGAAAAGGGTGAAAAGCAGTGTGGTCACTAACTATCGTTTGAAAACAGCTAAAGCGAGTGGATTGGCTGAGTCTGACACATCCCTCATATAGTAATCCGTGAATGAGGACTCACAGTGCCATTGTGAAATGGCCATGATGTCCTATAACGGAACACCATTGTAAAGGGCGGTCGAGGCGGCTATTCCTCTGACATTGTGTGCCCTTACGCCTTGCACCTGGTGCCCAGTCGCCATCTCGTGAGTAGTCTGAATGCATTCGACCACCAAACGAGAGATAGTATCCATGGATGCGGCGCCATAAGACTTTTTATGGCAGATCCACAGATGTCTATCGTTCGACCGTAACGAGTCAGTCCGTTTCTTGTACTTAGTCAAAGCACGGACCGGGCACCAGACACTGGCATCACGATCAAACCTAGTTAACTTCGGTATAATGATCGGTTTGCCGGGATATCTCAAAGATTGGTTCTTTGACATAACCTCTGCTCTTGGCAGAAGACGCAGACCTTCTCCAGAAACAATAAATCGGTTCCTCTCTGCCGAAAGCGCATGGATCTCACTGCGCCTTCTAGCTGAGGAAGCTGCCAATAGAAAGACCGCCTTTAGAGTCAAATGCTTTAGACTAGCCGAACGCAACGGTTCGAAAGGGTGCTTGGCCAGTACATTAAGCACTAAAGATAGACTCCAGGCTGGAATGACTACCGGTTGTCTCGGTCGGAGATTGCTCATTCCCTTCAACATCACATTTAACTGGGCCACCTCTGGACTATCCCTGTTGGCTAGACAAGGGATAACTGATGCCAAAGCTGACTTGTATCCAGCAACTGTGACGGGAGCTAGTCCTCAAAAGAACAGCTCACAGAGAAAGTCTGCTATTTGCTGATAGTGGATTGAAAGGTATCAATACCCTTTTCTTCACACCAGTCTGCAAATCTGTTAACCTTGTTGTTATATGACTTGAAGGTTGACCTCCTTCTCGCAGCCGCGATGAAATCAGCAGCCTGTCGAGAAAAGCCTTCCGACGTGGAACGTTGTTTGATAACATCCACGCAGTCAATTGAACATTTCGGGACGCTCGTGTAGGAAGCGTCCCTTGGCCTGGGAGATTATGTTCGGAATCTTGGGCAACTGCACAGGCTTTTCCACCAGCAGATCTAGAAGATCCGTGAACCACGCCCTGCTCGGCCAATACGGCGCTATTAGCAGGACCAGACACGGTTCCTCCCTGACCTTCACCAATACCTTCGGTAGAAGAATGGTGGGTGGGTACGCGTAAGCGTGCATCCCTCTCCAGCTTATCGCCAGAGCGTCTGTATCGACGGCATTTGGATCTGTAATCGGCGAGACATATGACATGATTTGAGCATTTTCCTTTGTGGCGAACAAGTCCACGTTGGGTTTGCCCCAATGCTCGAAGATCCGTCGCAGAACTGGAGGGTTGAGGGACCATTCTGTTGGCAGGATTCTGTCTGCGAGACAAAGCATCCGCCAGAATGTTCAATCGGCCAGGAATACGAGCTGCTTTCAAAACAACCGAGTAATTCCTGCACCATTGAATCAAGTGCCACACCCTGATACCTAGAGTGGGCGATTTATATATGATACTACTGTCGAATTGACCGACCGTATCAATATCACCCTGCCCCTGATCATCGGAAGGAACTCTTCCAACGCCAGTTCCACTGCCATCATTTCCAACAGATTGATATGCAGCTGACTCTCTGGTAGAGTCCATGTGCCCGAGACCTGGTGTTCTCCCAGGCAGGCACCCCACCCTTCTAGCGATGCATCCGTGTAGACGGACAGCTGGGGGCGGGGTAGGTGCAGCGAAACCCCTAATAGGAGATTCTGACGCTGTTTCCACCATAGAAGATGCGATATTATCGGCTCCAAAACTGGCACCAGTTTTGACAGGGGTTCTGTTCTCTGTTTCCACAGAGACATCAGATACAACTGGATAGGCCTTCGCATTAGAGCAGCGTACGGGATAACTTGCTCCATGGAGACCATCATGCCCAGCATCTGAAGGAACCGCCTCGCCTGAATGTGGTTTCCCACTCGAAAACTCTTGAGGATGGCTAACAGAGACACCACTCTGGGCTCTGACGGGTAAACCCTGCCCTCCTCGAGGTCGAATCGCATCCCCAAATAAACGAAACGTTGAGTGGGCGTCAACTCGGATTTCTCCTCGTTGACTATGCAGCGTAGATCTGAAAGTAACTTCAGAGTCAGAGCAGTATCCACGTTCAACCTGGCTGCCGAGTCTGCCTTGAGCAGCCAGTCGTCTATGTAGGTGTGTAGCGCCACGTTCTCTTTTCTGAGAACCGCTGTCACCGCAAGGACCACTCTTGTGAAAACCCTCGGAGCTGTCGACAGGCCAAACGGGAGAACTGTAAACTCCCATACTTGATTCTGAAACGCAAATCTCAGAAACCTGTGCCAACTCCGATTCATAGGAATGTGGAAATATGCATTTTTCAGATCGATCGATACACACCACATTCCTTTCCTCAATCCCGCATTACCGACCTCAGCGTTTCCATCTGGAACCGAGGCGTATGGATAAACCAATTTAATGGCCTGAGATTGAGTATGGGTCTCCATCCCCCTGTGCTCTTGGGGACAAGGAACATGTTTGAATAGAAGCCTGGAGTGTTTCGGTTTGCTGGTTTTATTGCTCCCTTCAGAAGCAAACCCGACACTTCCTTTTGAACGGCTTCTAACTTGTCTGGCTCCCTTGGTACGGGTGTCCAGACAGGTGCCAAAGACAGATTTTGTGGTGGAAAGTCCCACCACTCCGGCATGTAACCCTGGGATAACCATCCCAGGACCAGACTGTCTGACGTCACACCTTGCCAGGCCTCGACGAAACGCATGAGCCTTCCACCCACCATAGACGCCTCGACGTCTAACGGGGTTGTCCGGCTCGCAGTCCGCCCCCCCCCCCCCCTCTTTCTTAACGAGAGAGAGAGAGAGAGAACCATTTCGTTCTACGCACGACGGGTATAACTGGCACCGCTGTTCCTGTCGCACAGGCGCGGTCCAGGCGGATATGAAGGGAGCTTTCGTACCCTCAGGTACGCTTCGGCCCCTTCTGTCCGCCCTTTGAGGCCTTACCCTTACCCTTCCCGCCTCTAGGGCGGTCAGGAGCAACATTGGGGAGGGTAGGCGCCTCTACAACCTTCCTGGGCTTCTTCGCTGGCGGCGGCTCTGAAAACCCAGCTGAAGCAGAAGTCGCAACAGGCCTAGCTTTCGCCTTGCCCTTATGCTTCTTCTGCTCCTTTGAAGGTTTTCCCGTTAGCGGTTTCCCCACAGGCCCTCGTGCGTGCACTTGCCGCACTAG
Organism: Chaetoderma sp. LZ-2023a; assembly: GCA_034401795.1. Lineage (NCBI taxonomy): Eukaryota > Metazoa > Mollusca > Caudofoveata > Chaetodermatida > Chaetodermatidae > Chaetoderma > Chaetoderma sp. LZ-2023a. The sequence goes on along the minus strand of CM067374.1, from coordinate 119,749,712 downwards.
CTCTAGCTGTAGGTTTACCGATAACCGATTCTGCGCGATACTGGCGGTATCCTCTAAGATGGCCCGCGCTTGGCCACCGAAGATGCTAGGCCCTGTCAGGGGCGTCCCAAGAAGACGCTCCCTGACTGCCGTAGCCGGACGCATATGGTCAATGACCATTTGCCTCCTGGATTTCGTCACACGCGCTTGCACCCTTGCCAATGCGTCCATCGACAGCACCAGGCCGTCATTGACACATGAAAGCGCCACAGGTGGCACAGGGTGGCCTGCCCCGCTTCAGCCCACACCGACTGAAGGAGACGATAAGAGTGGTTGACAGCGCTCATCGCTGCCCTCACACCCTCATCGCATAGGGACAGGACTTCTTCCTGGTGTACCTGAGACTTGTCCACAAGTGCCGGACCGGGTTGACCCGCCACGGCACTCTGGACGCCCAGTACCCATCGGTCATCCTCCGTGACCAACGGGACTACACCATACCTGTCGTATTCCCCCCGTGGAATACGACATCTTGCCCGCACCTCCCTGGAGGCCGCAGGGAGCTGACCCTTGGTCATCAGTTGTTTGCTATAAATAGCATCCAACCATTCTATGAACCGTGGATCCAGTCCCACTGACTGGATCCGGGCCGCGGGCAAAATCCCCGTCCTAATCGACGCAACCGACTGACGGGGCGCATCTTCATCGGCCGTGGCCGAAACCACAGACGGGTCGACTCTGGCTAGCCACGCCAGAGCATCAGACCAATCTACCTCCGAAGAAGATACCCCCGCAAACACGTCACCCGTTGACGTGCTCACGGGTCTGCCAGCCACGGCCTTCCAGCAAGGAGCCACGGCTGACACGCCAGGCACTCCGCTACCCCACGGTTCCGCCGCCACCCCATGAAACACTCCGGTCCATGGGGTAGGTCCGCACGGAAAACCGTACGGACCCGTAACAGTCGCGGAACCATAGCCGGACACGGGCGCCAACGGCACCCCACGTCCGGCTGCCGGACCAGGCGAGATAGGTGAGTACCACGCCTGGCCCGGCACACCCGTTCCCCTGACGGCTGGTGACAAACCAAGCCGCGCGGAACCAGTGCAAGGTAACGGATTGGCCTCAGCCGCAGGTGGAGCCGCTGACCTGGCTTGCGCCAAACCAGACAAATGGAGGCCGGTTCCGTCCAGGACGGAATCAACCTCCATATTCTCCACCTGCGGCTTCACGGGCCGCAGCAACCTCTCCTCCTCGGCCTCCTCGTCTTCAGACTCCGAAGAGCCGTCACTAGACGAGTCAACCGTGGAGCCGTCCTGGCGGACGGCTCCCACACCTGACGGACCGGCCACCGCTACTGGACCACCCGGAGGTGGCCGCAGAGAGACAGAACCCGTCTGGCCGAAGCCAGACGGGATCGCCAGGGGGCCGTACGAGACGGCCCCCTCGGTAACCAGTCCAGAATCCTGTCCGAGGACAGGATCCGTACCAGGCATGGGGAGAAACTGCCCCCCAACCTTTGGTAGCAGGGACGACACCAGCGTGGGCAGAACGCTATGCAGAAAACCCTGCATAGCCGGACCAAACCACGCCGGCGGTGCCATCTCCGCCACCTCCAGCTGGGGACGTGGAGCACCCCCACCGGCTGAACCGGGCGCTCCACGATTTCCTCTCGGACCGCCTGACCCCGCGTCAGACCCAGCCAAGTCCTTCTGGGCAAGGAACTTAACCATCGTTTCGACGGACCACACTGCACAAACATTACACCTATGATCTATATTACACAGCGCACACCTAAAACAGACATGGTCCTTGAACATTACACGGACAAACTTATGGCAGTCGTCACATGATGGCGGGGCTGGCTTGGCCTATAAAATAAGCACAAACCTACAATAAACAAGCGGAACGAGACCCGGATGGAAGGCAGACAATTAATTTTCAAATATTTTGACTCATAAATTAACCGTAACCTCCCCGCACCCCACCCCGCCATGTTACAACAACGATCGCATTGATTATGACGACAAGTACGCGGTGGGCACAACACACCCATAATAGATCCTCCAGGATGTGTAACGGCTCCAGGAATCATATCGCATAGCATTCAGGGTATATTTACTAATCAATATAAATTATACTCCTAACGAAAGCAGCACGATATGTGAAGAAAACAACAAAATGTATAACAAACTGCTGTCTCACACGGTAAAACCGCAGACCACACATCTACTCAAGAATTTTGAAACCACCGATCATTGCAAACTGATCGTGATCGCACGTAAACTTGATCATTCTAAAGTTTCCGGTACCATTTTTAGTACGCAGCACCCAGAATAAGATGCGCGAATTAATGAGAAAATTTTTCTTCACATAAACATCCGAGCGACCGGGTGTGACGTCACCCGCTCGGATTCTACGGAGAACGACGTCAGCCGATATTCGTGTTAGAAATACCGTAGCAAACACCTATTTTCATATCTGCTGATCGCCTGTTGGGGTTAAAGAAGGCGATCGTCTGGCATATATCGTTGTTAGCACACGTCCCAGATTCTATGGGGTCAGAAATTGGAACATGCGACACAACGAAATTTAGAGACCTAAGTCTTTTAACTATGGATAATAAAGAACAATACAACCTGGTTGTCTTGGGCGGTATTCTCCATAGTCCTTAGTTAATCCTTTCAGAACACACAAACTATCACTGATTAAAGACTTAGATTATTTTAAAACACTAAAATCCTTTGCTATGCAAACAAGAATGAGCTCTATGGTAAACGGGTACTCGGCAGTTGGGAGCCGAGTACCCGGTTCCCAGGAGTCGGTAAAGCTTTCTAAGTCTATAATCCTAGAGCCGCTGTCAAGGCCAGCTGTATATATCAGAAGTAACAGAATGGTGAGTATTGATCGAAGGAGAACAGGCATTGCTGAGATATAAGGCAATAACTTTTGTTTAACGCAAAAACTTAACGTAAAATATTAACAAAGATTATACCGTAACCTTTGACCCCCCATAACCGTGACCGCATGATGTCTGCATCAGCATGCTGCTTCCTTTTGATGTATATCACCATGTAGCCAAGTTTGGTTCAAGTTGGATCAGGCATTGCTGAGATATAAGGCAATAACTTTTGTTTAACGCAAAAACTAACGTAAAATATTAACAAAGATTATAATGTAACCTTTGACCCCTGTAACCGTGACCTCATGGCCTTTTCATCCGCGGGCTGCTTCCTTTTGATGTATATTACCATGCACCCAAGTTTAGTTCCAATTGGATCAGGCATTGCTGAGATATAAACTTAACTTAAAAGTTTGTTTACGCAGCCGCCGTCGGAAAAGTGATACCTGTCTCGATCCTGTTTCGCAGGCGAGACAAAAAGCGCTTAAATTTCCACCTAAGTACACGTTGCACAATACACTATTTACATACTTTAGCTAAGCTCCATCAACTTTTTACTCGAGTCTGAACCGATTTTAACACATTGACTTCTGAATTCCTAGAATCTAAAGATGAAGGTACATATACATGTAACTACATGTGAATATATGTAGGGTGTTTAATATTTTGAAGGTAATTTGATCGCAGCACCCATTCGCATTTAAAAAGACCTGTACATGACTGTACTTTCAAACAAGAGCTCTGCAAATGGCAGTTAATACACTGCCATGTAGAGAAACCTGAAAATGAAAGCTATCAGAAGATATGATTGTCTTCCCAAGACCAAGTCCGCAAAACAATTTTTGAGATGGTAAATTGTGGCCATATTGGGCTTCGGATCATCACCGATTTTGATAGGTTTCTTCCTCAAAGCCAGCCCAGTCATTCTACATGTACATGTCCTATGAAGTTTCAAAGTGATCCGATAAACTGTAGCATCGCGAATGTCTGGAAACCAATTTTCAAGATGGCCACCGATGGCTGGTGGCTATATTGGATTTTCATCATGATCCAGTAAATGGTAGTGGAATTAGCAGATGGAAATGGAGTTATCAACTGGTAAAGCAATCTCAAGATTGTCACCGATGGCTGGTGATCACATTGGATTTCTGATCCTCATCGACCTCAATAGGCTTCTTCCAAAGACCTACATCTAGTCCAGCCATCATCACCATACTAACCTACACACCCATTCACATAGCTCCACTGTACATGACCGTACTCGCAGTCCTTTGATCTACTGCTAGGTGACCCAGTGGACTAAATGTTTTTCAGTCCGCCAATCAGAATTCTTTATTTCTTATCGAGCAATTTTATTGGCAGACCAACAGCACTGGACAGGTGCCCTGTACCGGTGTGGCCTCAACCACGGGCGGAGAGACTGTCCTGGCTTGCGCCAAGCCAGACAGATGGAAGCCAGTTCCGTCCAGGACGGATCGACCTCCATGCACTCCACCCACGGCATCTCAGGCCGTAACAATCTCTCCTCCTCGGCCTCCTCATCTTCAGACCCTGAACAGTCGTCACCAGATGAGGAGTCACTGGAGCCGTTTTGACGAATGACTCCCGTGCCTGATGGACTGGCCACCGCTACTGGACCACCCGGAGGTGGCTGCAGAGAGACAGAACCCATCAGGCCGAAGCCCCACGGGCCTGTCAGGGAGCCATATGAGATTCAGGGAGCCATATGAGATGGCTCCCTCAGTAGCCAGTCCAGAACCCTGTCCAAGGACAGGGTCCATACCAAGCATGGGAAGAGACTGCCCTACAACTTTTCGCAACAGGGACGACACCAGCGTGGGAAGGACGCTATGCAAGAAGCCTTGCATAGCTAGTTCAAATCACGCCAGAGGTGCCATCTCCGAAGCCTCCGATTGCAAACGTGGAGCATCCCCAGGGGCCGAAACGGACGCTCCACGATTTACTTTTGAACCGCCTGACCCCGCGTCAGACCCTGCCAAGTCCTTCTGGGAAAGGAACTTGACCAACTTATCTGTCGGCCACAGTCCACATATATGTATGTCACACCTATTGTCAATATTACAATTTGAACACCAGTAGCAGACATGGTCTTTGTAAATGACCTTTATGAATTTGTGGCACTCAGCGCAAGATGGTGGGGTAGGCTTTGCCTATAAAATAAGCACAAACCTAAAATAAACAAGCGGAACGAAACAGGAATGGAAGGCAGACAAATAATTTTCAAATATATTGACCATAAATAAATTGTAACCCTCCAGCACCCCACCCCGCAACAGCAAAGATGGCATTGATTATGACGACAAGAATGAAGCGGACATGATACACCCATATACTCATCCTGATGGATGTATAAACGGAACCAGGAACCATATCGCATAGCATTCGTGGTATATTTAACAATAAATTTTAAATTATACTCTCAAACGAGAGCCAAAACGATATGTGACGAAAACAACAACATGTAAACAAACTGCTGTAAGACACGGTAAAATCGCAGACCACACATCTTAATCAGGAATTTTGAAACCACAGATCATTGCAAACAGATCGTGATAACACGCAAAACTTGAAAATCCCAAAGTTTTCTGGTACAAATTAAGTATGCAGCACCCAGAACACTATGCGCGAATTAATGAAACATTTTCTTCGCATAAAAATCTGAGATAAACTCGAGTGTGACGTCATCCGATTTTCGTGTTAAAAACACTGTATAGCCAACACCTTTCTTACCAGGAGTCGGTAAAGCTTTCTAAGTCTATAATCCTAGAGCCGCTGTCAAGGCCAGCTGTATATCAGAAGTAACAGAATGGTGAGTATTGATCGAAGGAGAATGCAGGAAATGTCAATTTCCCTTTCTCCGAGATCTAACAATACTCACCATTCTGTTACTTCTGATATATACAGCTGGCCTTGACAGCGGCTCTAGGATTATAGACTTAGAAAGCTTTACCGACTCCTGGGAACCGGGTACTCGGCTCCCAACTGCCGAGTACCCGTTTACCATAGAGCTCATATTGTTTGCATAGCCACCAAACAAGAGAAAACTATGGCTTGCCTCCGTGGGGCTGGGAGGCTGGGTCCGTAACAGAATGGTGAGTATTGTTAGATCTCAGAGAAAGGGAAATTGACATTTCCTGCATTCTCCTTCGATCAATACTCACCATTCTGTTACTTCTGATATACACCAGATTTGATCAGTAACCTGGTGGGAAGGGGCAAGCCATACATGCTAATTTTGCCCCTTGGAGAAAGATTTTAGACTTCAAACTTGACTAACGGAGACCTAAAAGGACCGTCAAGTTCACGGAACCGAATCACATTCGCGTCACAGCCCCCCCCCCCTTTTTCCTCCTAAGAAAAGGGAGAGAACTAACGAACATGTATCTCGCCTGAAAACACCAATATGCCAAGAGGGTTAACTACTCCCTGCATATCGCTTGTATTAGCCTGGGAATGAGCATGAATATATAAGATGAATGAACATGATACATATACATAATACAAAAAACTCTCACTTGTTGAATTACCTTATGATAACAGGACTTCAGACGTACCGCCTACAACCATTCACCGGTTCGGCCATCAGTGACACAATCTGGTTGACATCCTCTCGCTTGACCATGCCTGCTTTAGGATCTTTTCTTACCAAAGTGAAAAAAAAGGGGAAAAGCAGTGTGGTCACTAACTATCGTTTCAAAACAGCTAAAGCGAGTGGATTGGCTGAGTCTGACACATCCCTCATATAGTAATCCGTAAATGAGGACTCACAGTGCCATTGTGCAACGGCCATGATGTCCTCTAACGGAACACCATTGTAAAGGGCGGTCGAGGCGGCTATTCCTCTAACATCGTGTGCCCTTACGCCCTGCACCTGGTGCCCAGTCGCCAACTCGTGAGTAGTCTGAATGCATTCGACCACCCAACGAGAGATAGTATCCATGGATGCGGCGCCATAAGGCTTTTTATGGCAGATCCACAGATGTCTATCGTTCGACCGTAACGAGTCAGTCCGTTTCTTGTACTTAGTCAAAGCACGGACCGGGCACCAGACACTGGCATCACGATCAAACCTGGTTAACTTCGGTATAATGATTGGTTTGCCGGGATATCTCAAAGATTGGTTCTTTGACATAAATTCTGCTCTTGGCAGAAGACGCAGACCTTCTCCAGAAACAATAAATCGGTTCCTCTCTGCCGAAAGCGCATGGATCTCACTGCGCCTTCTAGCTGAGGAAGCTGCCAATAGAAAGACCGCCTTTAGAGTCAAATGCTTTAGACTAGCCGAACGCAACGGTTCGAAAGGGTGCTTGGCCAGTACGTTAAGCACTAAAGATAGACTCCAGGCTGGAATGACTACCGGTTGTCTCGGGCGGAGATTGCTCATTCCCTTCAACATCACGTTTAACTGGGCCACCTCTGGACTATCCCTGTTGGCTAGACAAGGGATAACTGATGCTAAAGCTGACTTGTATCCAGCAATTGTGACGGGAGCTAGTCCTGTAAAGAACAGCTCACAGAGAAAGTCTGCTATTTGCTGAATAGTGGATTGAAAGGTATCAATACCCTTTTCTTCACACCAGTCTGCAAATCTGTTAACCTTGTTGTTATATGACTTGAAGGTTGACCTCCTTCTCGCAGCCGCGATGAAATCAGCAGCCTGTCGAGAAAAGCCTTCCGACGTGGAACGTTGTTTGACAACATCCACGCAGTCAATTTGAACATTTCGGGACGCTCGTGTAGGAAGCGTCCCTTGGCCTGGGAGATTATGTTCGGAATCTCGGGCAACTGCACAGGATTTTCCACCAGCAGATCTAGAAGATCCGTGAACCACGCCCTGCTCGGCCAATACAGCGCTATTAGCAGGACCAGACACGGCTCCTCCCTGACCTTCACCAATACCTTCGGTAGAAGAATGGTGGGTGGGTACGCGTACGCGTGCATCCCTCTCCAGCTTATCGCCAGAGCGTCTGTATCGACGGCATTTGGATCTGGAAACTGCGAGACATATGTCATGATTTGAGCATTTTCCTTTGTGGCGAACAAGTCCACGTTGGGTTTGCCCCAATGCTCGAAGATCCGTCGTAGAACTGGAGGGTTGAGGGACCATTCTGTTGGCAAGATTCTCTGTCTGCGAGACAAAGCATCCGCCAGAATGTTCAATCGGCCAGGAATATGAGCTGCTTTCAAAACAACCGAGTAATTCCTGCACCATTGAATCAAGTGCCACACCCTGATGAACAGGGTGGGCGACCTGGTCCCTCCATGGCGATTTATATATGATACTACTGTCGAATTGTCTGACCGTATCAATATCACCTTGCCCCTGATCATCGGAAGGAACTCTTCCAACGCCAGTTCCACTGCCATCATTTCCAACAGATTGATATGCAGCTGACTCTCCGGGAGAGTCCATGTGCCCGAGACCTGGTGTTCTCCCAGGCAGGCACCCCACCCCTCCAGCGATGCATCCGTGTAAACGGACAGCTGGGGGTGGGGTAGGTGCAGCGAAACCCCTATTAGGAGATTCTGACGCTGTTTCCACCATAGAAGATGCGATATTATCGGCTCCAAAACTGGCACCAGTTTTGACAGGGGTTCTGTTCTCTGTTTCCACAGAGACATCAGATACAACTGGATAAGTCTTCGCATTAGAGCAGCGTACGGGATAACCTGCTCCATGGAGACCATCATGCCCAGCATCTGAAGGAACCGCCTCGCCTGAATGTGGTTTCCCACTCGAAAACTCCTGAGGATGGCTAACAGAGACACCACTCTGGGCTCTGATGGGTAAACCCTGCCCTCCTCGAGGTCGAATCGCATCCCCAAATAAACGAAATGTTGAGTGGGCGTCAACTCGGATTTCTCCTCGTTGACTATCCAGCCTAGATCTGAAAGTAACTTCAGAGTCAGAGCTGTATCCACGTTCAACCTGGCTGCCGAGTCTGCCTTGAGCAGCCAGTCGTCTATGTAGGTGTGTAGTGCCACGTTCTCTTTTCTGAGAAACGCTGTCACCGCAAGGACCACTCTTGTGAAAACCCTCGGAGCTGTCGACAGGCCAAACGGGAGAACTGTAAACTCCCATACTTGATTCTGAAACGCAAATCTCAGAAACCTGTGCCAACTCCGATTCATCGGAATGTGGAAATATGCATCTTTCAGATCGATCGATACACACCACATTCCTTTCCTCAATCCCGCCATTACCGACCTCGGCGTTTCCATCTGGAACCGAAGCGTATGGATAAACCAATTTAATGGCCTGAGATTGAGTATGGGTCTCCATCCCCCTGTGCTCTTGGGGACAAGGAACATGTTTGAATAGATGCCTGGAGTGTTCCGGTTTGCTGGTTTTATTGCTCCCTTCAGAAGCAAACCCGACACTTCCTTTTGAACGGCTTCTAACTTGTCTGGCTCCCTTGGTACGGGTGTCCAGACAGGTGCCAAAGACAGATTTTGTGGCGGAAAGTCCCACCACTCCGGCATGTAACCCTGGGATAACCATCCCAGGACCAGACTGTCTGACGTCACACCTCGCCAGGCCTCGATGAAACGCATGAGCCTTCCACCCACCATAGACGCCTCGACGTCTAACAGGGTTGTCCGGCTCGCAGTCCGCACCCCCCCCCCCCCTCTTTCTTAACGAGAGAGAGTGAGAACCATTTCGCTCTAGGCACGACGGGTATAACTGGCACCGCTGTTCCTGTCGCACAGGTGCGGTCCAGGCGGATATGAAGGGAGCTTGCGTACCCTCAGGTACGCTTCGGCCCCTTCTGTCCGCCCTTTGAGGTCTTACCCTTACCCTTGCCCTTCCTACCTCTAGGGCGGTCAGGAGCAACATTGGGGAGGGTAGGCGCCTCTACAACCTTCCTGGGTTTCTTCGCCGCCGGCGGCTCCGAGAACCCAGCCGAAACAGAAGTCGCAACAGGCCTGGCTTTCGCCTTGCTCTTATGCTTCTTATGTAGATTTACCGCTAACCGATTCTGCGCAATACTGGCGGTGTCCTCTAAGATGGCCCGCGCTTGGCCACCAAAGCTGCTAGGCCCTGTCAGGGGCGTCCCAAGAAGACGTTCCCTGACTGCCGTAGCCGGACGCATATGGTCAATGACCATTTGCCTCCTGGACTTCGTCACTCGCGCTTGCACCCTTGCCAATGCGTCCATTGACAGCACCAAGCCGTCATTAACACACGATAGCGCCACAGGTGGCACAGGGTGGCCTGCCCCCGCTTCAGCCCACACCGACTGAAGTAGACGATAAGAGTGATTGACAGCGCTCATCGCTGCCCTCACACCCTCATCGCATAGGGCCAGGACTTCTTCCTGGTGTACCTGGGACTTATCCACTAGTGCCGGACCGGGACCACCCGACCCGGCACTCTGGACGCCCAGTACCCATCGGTCATCCTCCGTGACCGACGGGACTACACCATACCTGTCATATTCACCCCGCGGAATACGACATCTTGCCCGCACCTCCCTGGAGGCCGCAGGGAGCTGACCCTTGGTCATTAGTTGTTTGCTATAAATAGCATCCAACAAATCAATGAACCGTGGATCCAGTCCCACTGACTGGATCCGGGCCGCGGGCAAAATCCCCGTCCTAATCGACGCAACCGACTGACGGGGCGCATCTTCATCGGCCGTGGCCGAAACCACAGACGGGTCGACTCTGGCTAGCCACGCCAGAGCATCAGACCAATCTACCTCCGAAGAAGATACCCCCGCAAACACGTCACACGTTGACGTGCTCACGGGTCTGCCAGCCACGGCCTTCCGGCAAGGAGCCACGGCTGACACGCCAGGCACTCCGCTACCCCACGGTTCCGCCGCCACCCCATGAAACACTCCGGTCCATGGGGTAGGTCCGCACGGAAAACCGTACGGACCCGTAACAGTCGCGGAACCATAGCCGGACACGGGCGCCAACGGCACCCCACGTCCGGCTGCCGGACCAGGCGAGATAGGTGAGTACCACGCCTGGCCCGGCACACCCGTTCCCCTGACGGCTGGTGACAAACCAAGCCGCGCGGAACCAGTGCAAGGTAACGGATTGGCCTCAGCCGCAGGTGGAGCCGCTGACCTGGCTTGCGCCAAACCAGACAAATGGAGGCCGGTTCCGTCCAGGACGGAATCAACCTCCATATTCTCCACCTGCGGCTTCACGGGCCGCAGCAACCTCTCCTCCTCGGCCTCCTCGTCTTCAGACTCCGAAGAGCCGTCACTAGACGAGTCAACCGTGGAGCCGTCCTGGCGGACGGCTCCCACACCTGACGGACCGGCCACCGCTACTGGACCACCCGGAGGTGGCCGCAGAGAGACAGAACCCGTCTGGCCGAAGCCAGACGGGATCGCCAGGGGGCCGTACGAGACGGCCCCCTCGGTAACCAGTCCAGAATCCTGTCCGAGGACAGGATCCGTACCAGGCATGGGGAGAAACTGCCCCCCAACCTTTGGTAGCAGGGACGACACCAGCGTGGGCAGAATGCTATGCAGAAAACCCTGCATAGCCGGACCAAACCACGCGGCGGTGCCATCTCCGCCACCTCCAGCTGGGGACGTGGAGCACCCCCACCGGCTGAACCGGGCGCTCCACGATTTCCTCTCGGACCGCCTGACCCCGCGTCAGACCCAGCCAAGTCCTTCTGGGCAAGGAACTTAACCATCGTTTCGATGGACCACACTGCACAAACATTACACCTATGATCTATATTACACAGCGCACACCTAAAACAGACATGGTCCTTGAACATTACACGGACAAACTTATGGCAGTCGTCACATGATGGCGGGGCTGGCTTGGCCTATAAAATAAGCACAAACCTACAATAAACAAGCGGAACGAGACCCGGATGGAAGGCAGACAATTAATTTTCAAATATTTTGACTCATAAATTAACCGTAACCTCCCCGCACCCCACCCCGCCATGTTACAACAACGATAAGTACGCGGTGGGCACAACACACCCATAATAGATCCTCCAGGATGTGTAACGGCTCCAGGAATCATATCGCATAGCATTCAGGGTATATTTACTAATCAATATAAATTATACTCCTAACGAAAGCAGCACGATATGTGAAGAAAACAACAAAATGTATAACAAACTGCTGTCTCACACGGTAAAACCGCAGACCACACATCTACTCAAGAATTTTGAAACCACCGATCATTGCAAACTGATCGTGATCGCACGTAAACTTGATCATTCTAAAGTTTCCGGTACCATTTTTAGTACGCAGCACCCAGAATAAGATGCGCGAATTAATGAGAAAATTTTTCTTCACATAAACATCCGAGCGACCGGGTGTGACGTCACCCGCTCGGATTCTACGGAGAACGACGTCAGCCGATATTCGTGTTAGAAATACCGTAGCAAACACCTATTTTCATATCTGCTGATCGCCTGTTGGGGTTAAAGAAGGCGATCGTCTGGCATATATCGTTGTTAGCACACGTCCCAGATTCTATGGGGTCAGAAATTGGAACATGCGACACAACGAAATTTAGAGACCTAAGTCTTTTAACTATGGATAATAAAGAACAATACAACCTGGTTGTCTTGGGCGGTATTCTCCATAGTCCTTAGTTAATCCTTTCAGAACACACAAACTATCACTGATTAAAGACTTAGATTATTTTAAAACACTAAAATCCTTTGCTATGCAAACAAGAATGAGCTCTATGGTAAACGGGTACTCGGCAGTTGGGAGCCGAGTACCCGGTTCCCAGGAGTCGGTAAAGCTTTCTAAGTCTATAATCCTAGAGCCGCTGTCAAGGCCAGCTGTATATATCAGAAGTAACAGAATGGTGAGTATTGATCGAAGGAGAACAGGCATTGCTGAGATATAAGGCAATAACTTTTGTTTAACGCAAAAACTTAACGTAAAATATTAACAAAGATTATACCGTAACCTTTGACCCCCCATAACCGTGACCGCATGATGTCTGCATCAGCATGCTGCTTCCTTTTGATGTATATCACCATGTAGCCAAGTTTGGTTCAAGTTGGATCAGGCATTGCTGAGATATAAGGCAATAACTTTTGTTTAACGCAAAAACTAACGTAAAATATTAACAAAGATTATAATGTAACCTTTGACCCCTGTAACCGTGACCTCATGGCCTTTTCATCCGCGGGCTGCTTCCTTTTGATGTATATTACCATGCACCCAAGTTTAGTTCCAATTGGATCAGGCATTGCTGAGATATAAACTTAACTTAAAAGTTTGTTTACGCAGCCGCCGTCGGAAAAGTGATACCTGTCTCGATCCTGTTTCGCAGGCGAGACAAAAAGCGCTTAAATTTCCACCTAAGTACACGTTGCACAATACACTATTTACATACTTTAGCTAAGCTCCATCAACTTTTTACTCGAGTCTGAACCGATTTTAACACATTGACTTCTGAATTCCTAGAATCTAAAGATGAAGGTACATATACATGTAACTACATGTGAATATATGTAGGGTGTTTAATATTTTGAAGGTAATTTGATCGCAGCACCCATTCGCATTTAAAAAGACCTGTACATGACTGTACTTTCAAACAAGAGCTCTGCAAATGGCAGTTAATACACTGCCATGTAGAGAAACCTGAAAATGAAAGCTATCAGAAGATATGATTGTCTTCCCAAGACCAAGTCCGCAAAACAATTTTTGAGATGGTAAATTGTGGCCATATTGGGCTTCGGATCATCACCGATTTTGATAGGTTTCTTCCTCAAAGCCAGCCCAGTCATTCTACATGTACATGTCCTATGAAGTTTCAAAGTGATCCGATAAACTGTAGCATCGCGAATGTCTGGAAACCAATTTTCAAGATGGCCACCGATGGCTGGTGGCTATATTGGATTTTCATCATGATCCAGTAAATGGTAGTGGAATTAGCAGATGGAAATGGAGTTATCAACTGGTAAAGCAATCTCAAGATTGTCACCGATGGCTGGTGATCACATTGGATTTCTGATCCTCATCGACCTCAATAGGCTTCTTCCAAAGACCTACATCTAGTCCAGCCATCATCACCATACTAACCTACACACCCATTCACATAGCTCCACTGTACATGACCGTACTCGCAGTCCTTTGATCTACTGCTAGGTGACCCAGTGGACTAAATGTTTTTCAGTCCGCCAATCAGAATTCTTTATTTCTTATCGAGCAATTTTATTGGCAGACCAACAGCACTGGACAGGTGCCCTGTACCGGTGTGGCCTCAACCACGGGCGGAGAGACTGTCCTGGCTTGCGCCAAGCCAGACAGATGGAAGCCAGTTCCGTCCAGGACGGATCGACCTCCATGCACTCCACCCACGGCATCTCAGGCCGTAACAATCTCTCCTCCTCGGCCTCCTCATCTTCAGACCCTGAACAGTCGTCACCAGATGAGGAGTCACTGGAGCCGTTTTGACGAATGACTCCCGTGCCTGATGGACTGGCCACCGCTACTGGACCACCCGGAGGTGGCTGCAGAGAGACAGAACCCATCAGGCCGAAGCCCCACGGGCCTGTCAGGGAGCCATATGAGATTCAGGGAGCCATATGAGATGGCTCCCTCAGTAGCCAGTCCAGAACCCTGTCCAAGGACAGGGTCCATACCAAGCATGGGAAGAGACTGCCCTACAACTTTTCGCAACAGGGACGACACCAGCGTGGGAAGGACGCTATGCAAGAAGCCTTGCATAGCTAGTTCAAATCACGCCAGAGGTGCCATCTCCGAAGCCTCCGATTGCAGACGTGGAGCATCCCCAGGGGCCGAAACGGACGCTCCACGATTTACTTTTGAACCGCCTGACCCCGCGTCAGACCCTGCCAAGTCCTTCTGGGAAAGGAACTTGACCAACTTATCTGTCGGCCACAGTCCACATATATGTATGTCACACCTATTGTCAATATTACAATTTGAACACCAGTAGCAGACATGGTCTTTGTAAATGACCTTTATGAATTTGTGGCACTCAGCGCAAGATGGTGGGGTAGGCTTTGCCTATAAAATAAGCACAAACCTAAAATAAACAAGCGGAACGAAACAGGAATGGAAGGCAGACAAATAATTTTCAAATATATTGACCATAAATAAATTGTAACCCTCCAGCACCCCACCCCGCAACAGCAAAGATGGCATTGATTATGACGACAAGAATGAAGCGGACATGATACACCCATATACTCATCCTGATGGATGTATAAACGGAACCAGGAACCATATCGCATAGCATTCGTGGTATATTTAACAATAAATTTTAAATTATACTCTCAAACGAGAGCCAAAACGATATGTGACGAAAACAACAACATGTAAACAAACTGCTGTAAGACACGGTAAAATCGCAGACCACACATCTTAATCAGGAATTTTGAAACCACAGATCATTGCAAACAGATCGTGATAACACGCAAAACTTGAAAATCCCAAAGTTTTCTGGTACAAATTAAGTATGCAGCACCCAGAACACTATGCGCGAATTAATGAAACATTTTCTTCGCATAAAAATCTGAGATAAACTCGAGTGTGACGTCATCCGATTTTCGTGTTAAAAACACTGTATAGCCAACACCTTTCTTACCAGGAGTCGGTAAAGCTTTCTAAGTCTATAATCCTAGAGCCGCTGTCAAGGCCAGCTGTATATCAGAAGTAACAGAATGGTGAGTATTGATCGAAGGAGAATGCAGGAAATGTCAATTTCCCTTTCTCCGAGATCTAACAATACTCACCATTCTGTTACTTCTGATATATACAGCTGGCCTTGACAGCGGCTCTAGGATTATAGACTTAGAAAGCTTTACCGACTCCTGGGAACCGGGTACTCGGCTCCCAACTGCATAGCCACCAAACAAGAGAAAACTATGGCTTGCCTCCGTGGGGCTGGGAGGCTGGGTCCGTAACAGAATGGTGAGTATTGTTAGATCTCAGAGAAAGGGAAATTGACATTTCCTGCATTCTCCTTCGATCAATACTCACCATTCTGTTACTTCTGATATACACCAGATTTGATCAGTAACCTGGTGGGAAGGGGCAAGCCATACATGCTAATTTTGCCCCTTGGAGAAAGATTTTAGACTTCAAACTTGACTAACGGAGACCTAAAAGGACCGTCAAGTTCACGGAACCGAATCACATTCGCGTCACAGCCCCCCCCCTTTTTCCTCCTAAGAAAAGGGAGAGAACTAACGAACACGTATCTCGCCTGAAAACACCAATATGCCAAGAGGGTTAACTACTCCCTGCATATCGCTTGTATTAGCCTGGGAATGAGCATGAATATATAAGATGAATGAACATGATACATATACATAATACAAAAAACTCTCACTTGTTGAATTACCTTATGATAACAGGACTTCAGACGTACCGCCTACAACCATTCACCGGTTCGGCCATCAGTGACACAATCTGGTTGACATCCTCTCGCTTGACCATGCCTGCTTTAGGTTCTTTTCTTACCAAAGTGAAAAAAAAAGGGGAAAAGCAGTGTGGTCACTAACTATCGTTTCAAAACAGCTAAAGCGAGTGGATTGGCTGAGTCTGACACATCCCTCATATAGTAATCTGTAAATGAGGACTCACAGTGCCATTGTGCAACGGCCATGATGTCCTCTGACGGAACACCATTGTAAAGGGCGGTCGAGGCGGCTATTCCTCTAACATCGTGTGCCCTTACGCCCTGCACCTGGTGCCCAGTCGCCAACTCGTGAGTAGTCTGAATGCATTCGACCACCCAACGAGAGATAGTATCCATGGATGCGGCGCCATAAGGCTTTTTATGGCAGATCCACAGATGTCTATCGTTCGACCGTAACGAGTCAGTCCGTTTCTTGTACTTAGTCAAAGCACGGACCGGGCACCAGACACTGGCATCACGATCAAACCTGGTTAACTTCGGTATAATGATTGGTTTGCCGGGATATCTCAAAGATTGGTTCTTTGACATAAATTCTGCTCTTGGCAGAAGACGCAGACCTTCTCCAGAAACAATAAATCGGTTCCTCTCTGCCGAAAGCGCATGGATCTCACTGCGCCTTCTAGCTGAGGAAGCTGCCAATAGAAAGACCGCCTTTAGAGTCAAATGCTTTAGACTAGCCGAACGCAACGGTTCGAAAGGGTGCTTGGCCAGTACGTTAAGCACTAAAGATAGACTCCAGGCTGGAATGACTACCGGTTGTCTCGGGCGGAGATTGCTCATTCCCTTCAACATCACGTTTAACTGGGCCACCTCTGGACTATCCCTGTTGGCTAGACAAGGGATAACTGATGCTAAAGCTGACTTGTATCCAGCAATTGTGACGGGAGCTAGTCCTGTAAAGAACAGCTCACAGAGAAAGTCTGCTATTTGCTGAATAGTGGATTGAAAGGTATCAATACCCTTTTCTTCACACCAGTCTGCAAATCTGTTAACCTTGTTGTTATATGACTTGAAGGTTGACCTCCTTCTCGCAGCCGCGATGAAATCAGCAGCCTGTCGAGAAAAGCCTTCCGACGTGGAACGTTGTTTGACAACATCCACGCAGTCAATTTGAACATTTCGGGACGCTCGTGTAGGAAGCGTCCCTTGGCCTGGGAGATTATGTTCGGAATCTCGGGCAACTGCACAGGATTTTCCACCAGCAGATCTAGAAGATCCGTGAACCACGCCCTGCTCGGCCAATACAGCGCTATTAGCAGGACCAGACACGGCTCCTCCCTGACCTTCACCAATACCTTCGGTAGAAGAATGGTGGGTGGGTACGCGTACGCGTGCATCCCTCTCCAGCTTATCGCCAGAGCGTCTGTATCGACGGCATTTGGATCTGGAATCGGCGAGACATATGTCATGATTTGAGCATTTTCCTTTGTGGCGAACAAGTCCACGTTGGGTTTGCCCCAATGCTCGAAGATCCGTCGTAGAACTGGAGGGTTGAGGGACCATTCTGTTGGCAAGATTCTCTGTCTGCGAGACAAAGCATCCGCCAGAATGTTCAATCGGCCAGGAATATGAGCTGCTTTCAAAACAACCGAGTAATTCCTGCACCATTGAATCAAGTGCCACACCCTGATGCACAGGGTGGGCGACCTGGTCCCTCCATGGCGATTTATATATGATACTACTGTCGAATTGTCTGACCGTATCAATATCACCTTGCCCTGATCATCGGAAGGAACTCTTCCAACGCCAGTTCCACTGCCATCATTTCCAACAGATTGATATGCAGCTGACTCTCCGGGAGAGTCCATGTGCCCGAGACCTGGTGTTCTCCCAGGCAGGCACCCCACCCCTCCAGCGATGCATCCGTGTAAACGGACAGCTGGGGGTGGGGTAGGTGCAGCGAAACCCCTATTAGGAGATTCTGACGCTGTTTCCACCATAGAAGATGCGATATTATCGGCTCCAAAACTGGCACCAGTTTTGACAGGGGTTCTGTTCTCTGTTTCCACAGAGACATCAGATACAACTGGATAAGTCTTCGCATTAGAGCAGCGTACGGGATAACCTGCTCCATGGAGACCATCATGCCCAGCATCTGAAGGAACCGCCTCGCCTGAATGTGGTTTCCCACTCGAAAACTCCTGAGGATGGCTAACAGAGACACCACTCTGGGCTCTGATGGGTAAACCCTGCCCTCCTCGAGGTCGAATCGCATCCCCAAATAAACGAAATGTTGAGTGGGCGTCAACTCGGATTTCTCCTCGTTGACTATCCAGCCTAGATCTGAAAGTAACTTCAGAGTCAGAGCTGTATCCACGTTCAACCTGGCTGCCGAGTCTGCCTTGAGCAGCCAGTCGTCTATGTAGGTGTGTAGTGCCACGTTCTCTTTTCTGAGAAACGCTGTCACCGCAAGGACCACTCTTGTGAAAACCCTCGGAGCTGTCGACAGGCCAAACGGGAGAACTGTAAACTCCCATACTTGATTCTGAAACGCAAATCTCAGAAACCTGTGCCAACTCCGATTCATCGGAATGTGGAAATATGCATCTTTCAGATCGATCGATACACACCACATTCCTTTCCTCAATCCCGCCATTACCGACCTCGGCGTTTCCATCTGGAACCGAAGCGTATGGATAAACCAATTTAATGGCCTGAGATTGAGTATGGGTCTCCATCCCCCTGTGCTCTTGGGGACAAGGAACATGTTTGAATAGATGCCTGGAGTGTTCCGGTTTGCTGGTTTTATTGCTCCCTTCAGAAGCAAACCCGACACTTCCTTTTGAACGGCTTCTAACTTGTCTGGCTCCCTTGGTACGGGTGTCCAGACAGGTGCCAAAGACAGATTTTGTGGCGGAAAGTCCCACCACTCCGGCATGTAACCCTGGGATAACCATCCCAGGACCAGACTGTCTGACGTCACACCTCGCCAGGCCTCGACGAAACGCATGAGCCTTCCACCCACCATAGACGCCTCGACGTCTAACAGGGTTGTCCGGCTCGCAGTCCGCCCCCCCCCCCCCCTCTTTCTTAACGAGAGAGAGTGAGAACCATTTCGCTCTAGGCACGACGGGTATAACTGGCACCGCTGTTCCTGTCGCACAGGTGCGGTCCAGGCGGATATGAAGGGAGCTTGCGTACCCTCAGGTACGCTTCGGCCCCTTCTGTCCGCCCTTTGAGGTCTTACCCTTACCCTTGCCCTTCCTACCTCTAGGGCGGTCAGGAGCAACATTGGGGAGGGTAGGCGCCTCTACAACCTTCCTGGGTTTCTTCGCCGGCGGCGGCTCCGAGAACCCAGCCGAAACAGAAGTCGCAACAGGCCTGGCTTTCGCCTTGCTCTTATGCTTCTTATGTAGATTTACCGCTAACCGATTCTGCGCAATACTGGCGGTGTCCTCTAAGATGGCCCGCGCTTGGCCACCAAAGCTGCTAGGCCCTGTCAGGGGCGTCCCAAGAAGACGTTCCCTGACTGCCGTAGCCGGACGCATATGGTCAATGACCATTTGCCTCCTGGACTTCGTCACTCGCGCTTGCACCCTTGCCAATGCGTCCATTGACAGCACCAAGCCGTCATTAACACACGATAGCGCCACAGGTGGCACAGGGTGGCCTGCCCCCGCTTCAGCCCACACCGACTGAAGTAGACGATAAGAGTGATTGACAGCGCTCATCGCTGCCCTCACACCCTCATCGCATAGGGCCAGGACTTCTTCCTGGTGTACCTGGGACTTATCCACTAGTGCCGGACCGGGACCACCCGACCCGGCACTCTGGACGCCCAGTACCCATCGGTCATCCTCCGTGACCGACGGGACTACACCATACCTGTCATATTCACCCCGCGGAATACGACATCTTGCCCGCACCTCCCTGGAGGCCGCAGGGAGCTGACCCTTGGTCATTAGTTGTTTGCTATAAATAGCATCCAACAAATCAATGAACCGTGGATCCAGTCCCACTGACTGGATCCGGGCCGCGGGCAAAATCCCCGTCCTAATCGACGCAACCGACTGACGGGGCGCATCTTCATCGGCCGTGGCCGAAACCACAGACGGGTCGACTCTGGCTAGCCACGCCAGAGCATCAGACCAATCTACCTCCGAAGAAGATACCCCCGCAAACACGTCACCCGTTGACGTGCTCACGGGTCTGCCAGCCACGGCCTTCCGGCAAGGAGCCACGGCTGACACGCCAGGCACTCCGCTACCCCACGGTTCCGCCGCCACCCCATGAAACACTCCGGTCCATGGGGTAGGTCCGCACGGAAAACCGTACGGACCCGTAACAGTCGCGGAACCATAGCCGGACACGGGCGCCAACGGCACCCCACGTCCGGCTGCCGGACCAGGCGAGATAGGTGAGTACCACGCCTGGCCCGGCACACCCGTTCCCCTGACGGCTGGTGACAAACCAAGCCGCGCGGAACCAGTGCAAGGTAACGGATTGGCCTCAGCCGCAGGTGGAGCCGCTGACCTGGCTTGCGCCAAACCAGACAAATGGAGGCCGGTTCCGTCCAGGACGGAATCAACCTCCATATTCTCCACCTGCGGCTTCACGGGCCGCAGCAACCTCTCCTCCTCGGCTTCAGACTCCGAAGAGCCGTCACTAGACGAGTCAACCGTGGAGCCGTCCTGGCGGACGGCTCCCACACCTGACGGACCGGCCACCGCTACTGGACCACCCGGAGGTGGCCGCAGAGAGACAGAACCCGTCTGGCCGAAGCCAGACGGGATCGCCAGGGGGCCGTACGAGACGGCCCCCTCGGTAACCAGTCCAGAATCCTGTCCGAGGACAGGATCCGTACCAGGCATGGGGAGAAACTGCCCCCCAACCTTTGGTAGCAGGGACGACACCAGCGTGGGCAGAACGCTATGCAGAAAACCCTGCATAGCCGGACCAAACCACGCCGGCGGTGCCATCTCCGCCACCTCCAGCTGGGGACGTGGAGCACCCCCACCGGCTGAACCGGGCGCTCCACGATTTCCTCTCGGACCGCCTGACCCCGCGTCAGACCCAGCCAAGTCCTTCTGGGCAAGGAACGTAACCATCGTTTCGACGGACCACACTGCACAAACATTACACCTATGATCTATATTACACAGCGCACACCTAAAACAGACATGGTCCTTGAACATTACACGGACAAACTTATGGCAGTCGTCACATGATGGCGGGGCTGGCTTGGCCTATAAAATAAGCACAAACCTACAATAAACAAGCGGAACGAGACCCGGATGGAAGGCAGACAATTAATTTTCAAATATTTTGACTCATAAATTAACCGTAACCTCCCCGCACCCCACCCCGCCATGTTACAACAACGATCGCATTGATTATGACGACAAGTACGCGGTGGGCACAACACACCCATAATAGATCCTCCAGGATGTGTAACGGCTCCAGGAATCATATCGCATAGCATTCAGGGTATATTTACTAATCAATATAAATTATACTCCTAACGAAAGCAGCACGATATGTGAAGAAAACAACAAAATGTATAACAAACTGCTGTCTCACACGGTAAAACCGCAGACCACACATCTACTCAAGAATTTTGAAACCACCGATCATTGCAAACTGATCGTGATCGCACGTAAACTTGATCATTCTAAAGTTTCCGGTACCATTTTTAGTACGCAGCACCCAGAATAAGATGCGCGAATTAATGAGAAAATTTTTCTTCACATAAACATCCGAGCGACCGGGTGTGACGTCACCCGCTCAGATTCTACGGAGAACGACGTCAGCCGATATTCGTGTTAGAAATACCGTAGCAAACACCTATTTTCATATCTGCTGATCGCCTGTTGGGGTTAAAGAAGGCGATCGTCTGGCATATATCGTTGTTAGCACACGTCCCAGATTCTATGGGGTCAGAAATTGGAACATGCGACACAACGAAATTTAGAGACCTAAGTCTTTTAACTATGGATAATAAAGAACAATACAACCTGGTTGTCTTGGGCGGTATTCTCCATAGTCCTTAGTTAATCCTTTCAGAACACACAAACTATCACTGATTAAAGACTTAGATTATTTTAAAACACTAAAATCCTTTGCTATGCAAACAAGAATGAGCTCTATGGTAAACGGGTACTCGGCAGTTGGGAGCCGAGTACCCGGTTCCCAGGAGTCGGTAAAGCTTTCTAAGTCTATAATCCTAGAGCCGCTGTCAAGGCCAGCTGTATATATCACAAGTAACAGAATGGTGAGTATTGATCGAAGGAGAACAGGCATTGCTGAGATATAAGGCAATAACTTTTGTTTAACGCAAAAACTTAACGTAAAATATTAACAAAGATTATACCGTAACCTTTGACCCCCCATAACCGTGACCGCATTATGTCTGCATCAGCATGCTGCTTCCTTTTGATGTATATCACCATGTAGCCAAGTTTGGTTCAAGTTGGATCAGGCATTGCTGAGATATAAGGCAATAACTTTTGTTTAACGCAAAAACTAACGTAAAATATTAACAAAGATTATAATGTAACCTTTGACCCCTGTAACCGTGACCTCATGGCCTTTTCATCCGCGGGCTGCTTCCTTTTGATGTATATTACCATGCACCCAAGTTTAGTTCCAATTGGATCAGGCATTGCTGAGATATAAACTTAACTTAAAAGTTTGTTTACGCAGCCGCCGTCGGAAAAGTGATACCTGTCTCGATCCTGTTTCGCAGGCGAGACAAAAAGCGCTTAAATTTCCACCCAAGTACACGTTGCACAATACACTATTTACATACTTTAGCTAAGCTCCATCAACTTTTTACTCGAGTCTGAACCGATTTTAACACATTGACTTCTGAATTCCTAGAATCTAAAGATGAAGGTACATATACATGTAACTACATGTGAATATATGTAGGGTGTTTAATATTTTGAAGGTAATTTGATCGCAGCACCCATTCGCATTTAAAAAGACCTGTACATGACTGTACTTTCAAACAAGAGCTCTGCAAATGGCAGTTAATACACTGCCATGTAGAGAAACCTGAAAATGAAAGCTATCAGAAGATATGATTGTCTTCCCAAGACCAAGTCCGCAAAACAATTTTTGAGACGGTAAATTGTGGCCATATTGGGCTTCGGATCATCACCGATTTTGATAGGTTTCTTCCTCAAAGCCAGCCCAGTCATTCTACATGTACATGTCCTATGAAGTTTCAAAGTGATCCGATAAACTGTAGCATCGCGAATGTCTGGAAACCAATTTTCAAGATGGCCACCGATGGCTGGTGGCTATATTGGATTTTCATCATGATCCAGTAAATGGTAGTGGAATTAGCAGATGGAAATGGAGTTATCAACTGGTAAAGCAATCTCAAGATTGTCACCGATGGCTGGTGATCACATTGGATTTCTGATCCTCATCGACCTCAATAGGCTTCTTCCAAAGACCTACATCTAGTCCAGCCATCATCACCATACTAACCTACACACCCATTCACATAGCTCCACTGTACATGACCGTACTCGCAGTCCTTTGATCTACTGCTAGGTGACCCAGTGGACTAAATGTTTTTCAGTCCGCCAATCAGAATTCTTTATTTCTTATCGAGCAATTTTATTGGCAGACCAACAGCACTGGACAGGTGCCCTGTACCGGTGTGGCCTCAACCACGGGCGGAGAGACTGTCCTGGCTTGCGCCAAGCCAGACAGATGGAAGCCAGTTCCGTCCAGGACGGATCGACCTCCATGCACTCCACCCACGGCATCTCAGGCCGTAACAATCTCTCCTCCTCGGCCTCCTCATCTTCAGACCCTGAACAGTCGTCACCAGATGAGGAGTCACTGGAGCCGTTTTGACGAATGACTCCCGTGCCTGATGGACTGGCCACCGCTACTGGACCACCCGGAGGTGGCTGCAGAGAGACAGAACCCATCAGGCCGAAGCCCCACGGGCCTGTCAGGGAGCCATATGAGATTCAGGGAGCCATATGAGATGGCTCCCTCAGTAGCCAGTCCAGAACCCTGTCCAAGGACAGGGTCCATACCAAGCATGGGAAGAGACTGCCCTACAACTTTTCGCAACAGGGACGACACCAGCGTGGGAAGGACGCTATGCAAGAAGCCTTGCATAGCTAGTTCAAATCACGCCAGAGGTGCCATCTCCGAAGCCTCCGATTGCAGACGTGGAGCGTCCCCAGGGGCCGAAACGGACGCTCCACGATTTACTTTTGAACCGCCTGACCCCGCGTCAGACCCTGCCAAGTCCTTCTGGGAAAGGAACTTGACCAACTTATCTGTCGGCCACAGTCCACATATATGTATGTCACACTTATTGTCAATATTACAATTTGAACACCAGTAGCAGACATGGTCTTTGTAAATGACCTTTATGAATTTGTGGCACTCAGCGCAAGATGGTGGGGTAGGCTTTGCCTATAAAATAAGCACAAACCTAAAATAAACAAGCGGAACGAAACAGGAATGG
Organism: Chaetoderma sp. LZ-2023a; assembly: GCA_034401795.1. Taxonomy (NCBI): domain Eukaryota; kingdom Metazoa; phylum Mollusca; class Caudofoveata; order Chaetodermatida; family Chaetodermatidae; genus Chaetoderma; species Chaetoderma sp. LZ-2023a. Next base: position 119,724,969 of record CM067374.1, on the reverse strand, counting down.
AAGGCAGACAAATAATTTTCAAATATATTGACCATAAATAAATTGTAACCCTCCAGCACCCCACCCCGCAACAGCAAAGATGGCATTGATTATGACGACAAGAATGAAGCGGACATGATACACCCATATACTCATCCTGATGGATGTATAAACGGAACCAGGAACCATATCGCATAGCATTCGTGGTATATTTAACAATAAATTTTAAATTATACTCTCAAACGAGAGCCAAAACGATATGTGACGAAAACAACAACATGTAAACAAACTGCTGTAAGACACGGTAAAATCGCAGACCACACATCTTAATCAGGAATTTTGAAACCACAGATCATTGCAAACAGATCGTGATAACACGCAAAACTTGAAAATCCCAAAGTTTTCTGGTACAAATTAAGTATGCAGCACCCAGAACACTATGCGCGAATTAATGAAACATTTTCTTCGCATAAAAATCTGAGATAAACTCGAGTGTGACGTCATCCGATTTTCGTGTTAAAAACACTGTATAGCCAACACCTCATTTCATATCTGCCGATCGCCTGTTGGGATTAAAGGAAGGCGACCAATCTGGCATATCGCGTTGTTAACACACGTCCCAGATACAGGGTCAGAAATTAGAACATGCGACAGACGAAATTTTATAGACCTAAGTCTTTTACAACTATGCAATAATATGGAAATATACAACCTGGCTTTCAATGGCTCCTTTCATGGTAATCCAATAATCCTTGTAAGCGAAAAAAGAGCTACCACAGCACAGAAGACTTAGAAGACTTAAATTATACTAAGATATTTCCAAATGCAAAAAAGCATGTGTGCTCTTGTTGCTATGCAAACAAGAATGAGCCTCACTGGCAGACAGGTACCAGTTTGTTGGGGCTGGGTACCTGGTTCCAGGAGCCGGTAAAGTTTACTAAGTCTAGATTCTTAGAGCTAACTATCAGGATAGCTTGTTATCAGAATCAATAGAATGGTAAGTATTGATCGAAGGAGAAACACTGTGTGTGCGTGTGTGTGTGTGTGCGGGTGTATGTGTAAGTTATAACTTACAAACAATGATGATTGGAATGTAAGCTGTCCCCTCATCCTCGGGCGACCTCAGCAAAGCCGACACCCGGTCCAATGATCCGTTGTTAGGAGCTGGTGTTATTTTGAGCAAATGGCACAGTAGTGGGTAAATATCGACTGTTTCAAACTGTTCATCTAGCATATAATTCACTTTGAAATCTGGTCCAGATGCGATGAAGAATGGGTGCATATCTGCCATGCTGTTGTTATAGCCATGGTTTCCGCCTACAAGTAGAAACTTATGATATTACATATATAGGCAAACATAAGTCCATAAAGGATACAATATTATCACTAGCCCACTACATGTATGACATAAGACCAACGTTATGTAGCAAAACGGCTCAAATTTTAACACAAGGAAGGAGCTTACCATTTCCAGACATTGGACGCATTTCTACAATTTGTCCGTGAAATGGTCAAAAGAACCTCGATCGAATGAAACTCTGTGTGCCTGTATATTTAAAAAACTACTGGTTTGATTTGACGGTATACAATAGGATTACACAAATTTTATGTGATACAAAAGATCATGGATTTCGAAAACCCTCACCCTCCCAAAATCTGTAAACGTTGGCTGCTCTTGTTAACTGTTCTGAAATGTGCCGAGATTAGGCAATTGTTATCACCAGAAGCGATACATTTATTTTAGATATTTTCTACCATGTCCTTTCCGATGAAATAAAGTAAAAGATAAATCTTAACATATCATGGGGTCATTCCGTATCAATTAATCAGGGGTAGATTTTAAGGATTTTTTCTACTAACACAGATGGGATAGTACATCATTGATTTTACTATCCTACAGCAAATTCCACTAGCCCGATGTTTGTAAACTCAAACCTGATCACTTCTTTAATCCATTCACCAATGGATCCCTATAAAGTTAAATTGCTAGGCAACCATGTAGCCAAATTGTTGAATATTTTGAAAATAATCTGACTGGAAGCCGTTGCTGCCTAAGGCAGCAATGGTTTTCAGTCAAATTAATTTCAAAATATTCAACAGAATATTTGTTACATTGTAAAAAATTCTCTTTATACGGTTTGTGTTGCTGAAAGGGTTAATAACACGACTAATGTTGCAGGCGAGTGCTTGGCTAAAAATACTTAGGATAAACTCTAAAAGCATCGAACCATTTGAAGGTAGCAGAAATTCTCTAACCCAGATGGGTTAGTGCAGGTGCAGTTTTACTAACCCATATGAAAGTCTATTATCCGCGGGTTAACGGGTTAGTGTTAAAATCGAGCACTGAATTAATATATAAATTTTTAGTTGTGAATTTGAATTGCGGACTTGTCACGTGTCTCTAATTTAATTTCACAACTGAAAAAATTATATTACCTGTAATTTATACGAAATGAAACCATCATATGCTAAGACATATTTAGGTCATGGCAGTTCTTACTGCTTAGTTTGAAATACTTTTATAAACGGGCTAAATTATTCTTGGATTCTGCCCATCTGAGATGAATTTCGGAAATGACACAGGTTTTTAAAGCGTGCTTAAAAACAACTTTAAAACAAGTTAGAAAACAAACTAGAGTTTAAGTCATACAGTGCACCACCAAGGATACCCCCGCTTTCCGATGAACCCTGCCTTTCGCTGATCACATGCAATTAATCTCGAAGACAAGTAGAATGCATCAATACACCAAGATTGGTTAATGTATACAAAAGACTCATAAAAGTAAAGCCCAGACCAGAATTTTCTATCATGCTCAGTGACCCGTGAAAAGTACTTCAGGCTGAGGCCCGAGTTACTTTTGATGCATGACAAACTGGTAAACTACAATACGTTTGGTTATTGTATATAAAAACTCTTGAAACTACAGCCTGGACAAGAATCAATGATGCTCAATGAGCTGTGAAAAGTAGGTCACACTGACCAACTTCTGATATATGACACACCTATAGGCCATGATGCATCCATATATATCTAGTTTGAATACTGTATACCAAAAATTATTGAAGCTACAGCCCGGACAAGAATAATCTATGATGTTCAGTGACCTTTGAAAAGCAGGTCACACTGACCTAATTTTGACACATGACACACCTTTAGGCCATGCCATGATGCATCCATAAACCAAGTTTGTTTACTCTATAGTTACAAACAAAAGGGCCGGCGACGTTCACCTGAACCATTAGCATTTGAACCATTTTCCTTTAACCGTTACTAGTTTGATGATAAAATTCTAGTTTTTCAAAATAAATTAAAAGATGAACTGGTGTTCATTTTTCGACAAATTTTGTGGAAGGTGTTGCTGTCGCAGATAGATATGTTTTGTCACTTTCTGGTAAATCTTTTACAAAATCTAAGATTTTCACCAAAACATTGACCAATAAAAAATCTCAAGAGAAGTTATAGAGCCTACATGTACCTCCATAGGATCTTCAAAGCAAAATTTGCTTGACATCTGTCAAGAAGGTAAGGATACGTTTTGACACTTTCCAGTAAATCTTTTATAAAATCTAAGATTTTCAACCCCAAAATTGACCAATCAAAGACATGAATAGACCTTCTAGACCATACCTTCATAGGATCCTTCGAGTAGCCAAATTTGGTTATTCGATAAACGAGTTATTTCAATGGTAAATTTTCAACAATTGTCTTTGCTTAGTCTGCAAATGGAGATTTTGTAAGAGAAAATTGAAATTATCTTGGAGAAATTCGAGGGTTAAATATTAGATTAATATTGGCCAAAAGAATCAACATTTTTGCTTGACCAGTGTCCATTTGTAGGCCAAGAGAAAAATATTTTTGAAGATTTGACCATAGAATGACTGGCTCAAGTATTCAAGTTCTCTTGGCCTGCAAATCGACATTACTGTACATTGTACTACCAGGGTCTGTACACCTTTCTCAGTTTGAAATTCCATGACTTCATGACAAAAAATTTGCCCTGTAGGTGGGGCTTAGAATACACCTTCCGTATCCTCTGCTTGTCGTAAGAGGCGACTAAAGGAGGTAAGGGTGAGGTAACACTGACAGAAACCGTGAGTGCTGAAGACGGAGGTTCCAGGCCGCACGGCGCACTCTAATAAACCATGGATCCACGCACTTAACGCTTATGATCATGTCGATAGTCACTTACAGGACTGGCGGTATGATCAGTGAACGAAAAGAAGAAGAAGATGACAAAAATTAACAAATTCCACGATCTCCAAAAATTAATATCTATCTAAATTATGATCCGAGTTATTCCGCAAAATATCTCAATATTGCGTCTTGCAACTATTTCCAACTTCCAACAACCAAGTCAAAACCTTGTTTGATAAGCTGTTACTGTATTTTTGACAGCAGGAATTTATGCCAACTGACATCTTTTATTTTGCATGATTACCAATTTCCATGACTTTACCATGACATATGATAAAAATGCTGATTTTCCATCACTATCCAGGTCTGGAATTTAAATTTTCAAATTCCATGACTTCCCTGGATTTCCATGACCAGTAGAAACCCTGTACTACAGATGCTGGTTTTATCATTAACATGATTAAAGTTGACACAAGGGCGTTAACCCTTTCACCGATGAATTCCCCAATATATCTCATTCTGAATGCAACCATGAGGACAAACTGTTGAATATTTTGAAATTAATTTGACTGGAAGCCATTGCTGCCTTAGGCAGCAACGGCTTTCAGTCAAATTAATTTCATAATACTCAGCAGAATCAGTTTTATATCGTAACTTTAGAACGAACTTTTCCAGGGATTTCTCGGTGACAGGGTTAATAATAATCTCACGAGCATGCGCTGAACCATTGATCTGAATAGAATAATGCAGGTCGGCAACAAGCAGCAGCGGCTGGATCCGAATGTTGTTCTTGTAATGGTATTCGTCCGGGATTTCCGCTTTTCTATACACATGTAGATTAGGACTAATATTTTTGAACAAATCATATAGTTTGTCCTCGTCTCCTGTTGAAAGAAACAAGACTTGATTTAGTACATGTATGAACAAGGCTGCTGAATTTTCACCTGCATATGATCATCTAGCCAATACATGGATCCAATTCTCCCCTATACCCAGCCCATTTGAACTAAGCTCCGGCCATTTTTTTGTGTATTGGAATCGATTTGAAAGTTTGAAACTATGAAAACTGAATTCCCAAAATCTAAATTTGGACCAAAACCGAACTAAACGGGCCACAAAATTTACTTGAACTCCCGAGAACTAAAATGCAGTAGATCCCTTGTTATGATACTACAAGTAGAATGATACTTTTCAAGCGAGCCAAATTAAACCTCTTTTGCAATTGGAGGCGCATGATGCTAACGGAAGTTTGAGACAGGGTCAGATCGCAATGATCCATAATAACCATTCCTTGGGCAATCTCAGAGTTCCAAGTCCAGGATAATTATATCTGAGTACTCACTCTAAATATTGTTGATACTTCTTAATTTGATTTAATGTTATCGGATTTCTAATATCACATGATTTATATTTTTTCATGACGACATTTTATATGAAATTTAGGATTAATTTTGATGTAATACATAATCTTTATTAACCCTTTAACACTCATATCAGCAAGAAAAGGCTTCTGCAGTGGTCTTGAGAAATATCAATTTGCAGACCAAGAGAAAACTATTTTTGAAAGTTTATCACTGAAATGACTGGCTCGGTTATCGAGCCAGTCATTCCAGTGGTAAATTTTCAAAAATAGTCTTCTCTTGGTCTGCAAATTGATATTTCTCAAGACCACTGCAGAAGCCTTTTCTTGCTGATATGAGTGTTAAAGGGTTAATAAAGATTATGTATTACATCAAAATTAATCCTAAATTTCATATAAAATGTCGTCATGAAAAAATATAAATCATGTGATATTAGAAATCCGATAACATTAAATCAAATTAAGAAGTATCAACAATATTTAGAGTGAGTACTCAGATATAATTATCCTGGACTTGGAACTCTGAGATTGCCCAAGGAATGGTTATTATGGATCATTGCGATCTGACCCTGTCTCAAACTTCCGTTAGCATCATCAATAAAAAATAACGACTTCAAAGCTGCTCGTTGTTAATAGATTAGCACGTGATCAAAATGGCGCCAACAAATACTACGGTTTTGTAAATTTTCATTGATAAATTCAGCATAGTAATGTATTTTCCCACAGTCTAGTTCATGAACAACCAATCAGATACGTATTTGCGAGGTTGCTGTTGTGTTTGAATAGCACACGGTTTGTATGTTATTTTGTTATTCTAGCGTGTTTGTTCGGTGACAAAATGCTTGGACTAATAAATTACAAATAATAGAAACGGGAATAGGGAATATATTATAGTGTAATTACTACCGGCGGATGGCCAGAGAATGAGTTTAGATGTTTTAAATACAACAATTTTACCGTGAGACTTTCAAGACGTACGTTTGACATACAATTCTGCCTGTCATTATTTTGTAATTGACGTCTTGATGTTTGTTTTTACAACGACCCTTTCACCTCGACTCTACTAATAGTTAGGGATGCCTATATCTTTGGCACTATTAGCACCTATTTACCATTGATCAAGTCAGATTTTATGGATCTATTTCTCAAATATTGCTCAAACATTGTGGACGGTATTCACAGTATTTGGAAATGTCAACGGTCACGGCATCGGTTCACGGTATACCGCGGTCCTCCTGCTACTACTGTCAGACCGCCCAGCTCTATTGGCAGGTGGATTTTATTGGTGACAGTCATAAAGAAAATCTACCTGTCACATGAGGTAAAGGGCTGACTGATACACACAAAATGCTCAAATTTATGAAAAAATATATCAATTGTTGGGCTCTAAATCAGTAATGTTAGAATGAATTGTACACTTTATTAACTCTTTCAACCATGACACGCTGTTATCTCAATTTAAAGAGACAGACTGGCAATAACTGAAGATTTGTTGGAAAAATTTATGAATAATTTGCCTGGAAGCCATTGATCGCATCCACGCAAATTATTTTCATAATATTCAACAGCTTACCCATGCTGTTTTCCTGAAACTGAGACAAAGAATCATCTGTAGCATATACACCAATGTTGCTGAACAAGTACCACTCTGAACATTAAAGCTAAAACAAAATTCTACTTGTCATTCGGAACAGTTGAATAATTTTAAACATTTCGACTCATGAGATTACATAGATATCTGTATCAGCTAATAAATTACCTTCATTTGGTAAGATACTGGCAATCGGATTATTATCGAACACTTGATATCTCGTGGCATTCACATAATCATTCAGGTTTATCACTTTATCTTCCGGTGTATTTGTCATGCCGTGATCACTTGTTAGGATAAGATTCATCCTCGATAGCAGCTTAGTATCATTTAGCCTGTTAATAAGGTAACCTAGAACAGAATCCAGTCCTTTAATTGTGTCTCGGAGTTGGATTGAGTCTGTACCAAATTCATGCCCAATGCCGTCAGGTTGAGAGAAATATAGAAGTCCTAAATTAATTGGGTTTCCTTTATCTAAAAACCATTCAATTAATATATCTATTCTGGTTTCATTTTTCAGATTCTCATCATATAAAAGATAATGCATAGGTAAATGGCTATTAACAGGAGCTGCACTTCCTGGCCAGAAAACAACACCTGTGTGTCTTTGTGCACCAGCATTTGTTACCCAAATAGGCTCGCCTCCATTATCAAACCACTTTGACTCAATATTTTGATGTTGGTTGACTAAATCAAATCTCTCATTTAATACTGGATCATACATTGTATTACCAACTACACCATGACTCTCTTCATAAAGTCCAGTCACAATTGAATAATGATTCGGGAATGTTTTTGTTATGAATGCATTTTTTAATCCTTGTTTGGCATGAACACCATTGTTTTTTATGAATGAAAAGTTTGGCACCTCATTATCGTGGAACTTATCTAAGTAATCCCATCGAAAACCATCAAATGACACCAAAATTGCCAGTGGCAAAGCTTCTCCATGATGCGTTGGTAGTGACACAACTTGAATTACGAGTAAAGTCAACACATTCAACGACACTGAAAGTGAAAGCAGTTTCGAAAACTGGTACCAGAGTGTTTTGATGCTGATACACATTTCTCTATTCATTATGCACATCTTGTGAAGGAATCATGATGACAAATAATGTTTTTATACAGTATTTACGAACACAAAGGCTGATTTGTAAAATAAATAAAGCAAAATAGATAAATTCATATTTCACATGACAACGTTTGGGTACGTATAAAACACGGAAAAATTTATCATCATCATTTGACTCGTACTACTGGTTCCGGGACGAAAGAAAAGACCATACCTAGTGAGATTATGACTATAAGGTTACGTGCTGTTTTACGTGAAGACGGGACGAACGATTCCCGAGGGATTCCCACGTCACCGTCTTATGTAATTCTCAGTATGCTGAATTAGTAGTTGCCACTTTTATTTATGCGGGCCTTCTTCTATGCTTACACTTGATATTTAGTTCTTAGAGACAAGAATTATTTTAGGCCGCAAATGGCTGACGTCTACCTAGCTTTTAGATATGGATGTCATTGGGAACAGATGCCCTAGCACATCAAATACTGAAGACAGCATGCATACATGTTACCTAGTAAGAACTAGGCATCAGACAGGGCGCATACACATCTCCCGATCTCTTCAAACAACGTAGCAACCCATTACTGAATAAACTGACAGCTCATCCAGGTGCATTTCGCATTGGTTCTATTCCTACTGGTGCCATCATGTGTGCAGACGACCTGGCCATTATCTCCAGGAGTGCCTTTCAAATGCAGCAACTATTGAATATTGCAAAGCTCGATGCATCAAACGAGCGATACCTGTTTAGCACAGCAAAGAAGCTTTGGTCCCAAATACAGGACTTGGTAAATCTTCAGATGCATTTCTTCATCTTAATGGAGCTGAATTGGAACTTTACCTAGAGGAAACACATTTGGGAATTCATAGATCAAATAATGTAAAAAACAAGTCAACAATTGTTGCATGTATTGACTTAGCACGCCGAGCAGCATACTCGCTGATGGGCGCCGGAATGCACGGTCTTAATGGTATCAACCCAATGACATCCATCAAGCTATGGGAGATCTATATCATACGAATCCTTTTATATGGCTTAGAAGCAGTTGTGCTCTCAAACAGCGAAGTCCAAATGCTGGAGGACTACTACAGAGGGACTTTAAAAAGACTGCAGCATCTACCTGCCTCAACCGCTAATGCTGCTGTTTACCTGCTCCTTGGCGTTATCCCAATTGAAGGTCAAATCCATAAGAGAATACTGACACTGTTTCTCAATATGCTGCGACGACCTGACTCAATTGAAGCATTAGTTATTAGACGACAGTTGGCAGTCAAAAGCTACAACTCCCATAGTTGGGTGATTGTTGTTAGAAAGCTCCTGATTCAGTACAAGCTTCCATCAGCGTTCAACCTTGTAAAATCCCAACCTACGAAATGTTCCTGGAAGAAGCTGTTGCATGCTAATGTGAATAACTACTGGCTAGAAATCCTACTCGAGGAAGCTGCAGCGAAAGTAACATTGAGATACATCAACTTATCGTCCTGCAAAATAGCAAGTTGCCACTCAGTCTGGAATATGGCAAACACTGATACCCTTACGGTCATCAAAGCAACAGTCAAAGTAAAGTTGCTCACTCAGCGCTACAACTTGTATGCCGGCTCTACTCGAAACCGTGCCTCTAACACTGATTGTCCACTCTGCGAATCTGAACCAGAGACCACTGAACATTTTCTTCTTAATTGTCCATGTCTGGAAGAAACCCGCAAACCACTCATCAACAGGATTGAACACATCATGTTAGCCAGTAAGCTCCAAACCTTGAAAGAATGTCAGCAGGACAACATCGTTAGACTAAAAGTTACTAACTGGAAAGTCTCAGTACACTATATTTCGTCCAAGAAGGCATGATAACACAACGCGACAAAATCAACATTTTACATCAGCTAGGAACTTAGTGCCGGCTGGTGGTTCTCCTAGAACAGAGAGGAGGGATTTACAGAACAAGTAACAAGTAAGACCTCCGAACTGGATAAGAATCCGGATGTCTCGCTCCGTAACCACATAAAACATCACAGGACATTGGCTATTTTTCACAAAAGCATTTTTAGGCAACTGATCTATCGTTATGGTGGGGGTAAGAGAGACGAATACTCACCATAAATGTCCTTCCCGTGAGGGCGTGGCAGATCTGAATATCATGCCCAGACATTGTTATGGAATTCAGTGGGGATGCGCATCTCGCCCGTCACAAGGTCCTATGGAACTAACTTTTTAACCTGTCGTTAGGTTTAAACACAAGTTGCCCAGCTATGCACTGCGGTGCGGGAGTATTGGTCAGCAGATTAAAGAAAATAATAATTAAGACATGTTTTCGCAGTGCTTTCCTACATTGGCAATGGTGACTAACTACTGAGTATCCAAAGATACATGGGGAATGTGTGTGACACTACACCCTGGCCATCACCGCTCGGAAACCCCAATAGTTTCCCAGGGTCGGATCAGTCCATGGTGCGGATAGGGACATCCAAACAATTAAGAAGCCACAAGGCTTAGTGGAACATGAAGAGAGACAATATCGTAGATATATGAGGCCCTTTGGGTATTTTGGCCACTCGTACACAACCTTGCCGGAGTGAGGGGCTAAATTATCGCAACTACCGGGAGAGAGGCGTACACTACAGATTTCCTAACGAAGAAATTGTCTCTAATCATATTAAACCTATCCTATTGAGCTGAATAGAAAGGGTTTTAGTCGGTAGCATGCTGGGTTAAACAGAGTTATAGCACGGACAGCGACCTCAGTGAAAAATTGTTGGTAGCGGGGAGAAAGTGCTGCACATATAAGTGTCGCTGTATAGTGTTTCCTACATGCACTGAAGTCCTATATTTTCTACAATTAAACAAAACATATGAACTGATGGCCACTGGCCATATACATATATAAACTAACCAGAATAATTAATACAGTGTGAAATGATCAGAATTATATATCTTTAGTACAGGTTAAGGAACCTATTACGGTGCGGTTAGTGAAAACACCTTACAGAAAATGAGAATAACTATAAACATATACAGAAATTATAACTAGCGGTCCTAAGACCGTCACGATACCTTTTAGTCATTGGGACCGTCTATACGGGTACGATGTAATTTGGAAAAATACATTTAACGGAATAATTAAAATGTTAAGTATAGTTACTTGAATAATCGGTAGCCATTCTTAAATCTGGGCTATCGTGTTACTGAAATTGATACGTCACTCTTAGGTTGACGTGAGTTGATGCATTCTCAAGAAGCTGGAAAGTTTCTGCAGGCTGGTTCCCGCAAACAGAATTCCCGCAAGCAGCTCATGACAGGAGCGGATCGAACTCAGGGCTGTAATCACAATATAGAATATCTAACGAGTAGTTAGCAAGAGATACAATGACATTGCTGCTGTGAAGAAAGTTCCCGTACACCGATGGTATGGATGGAAGTTGACAACAACCTGATCACAAGCGGGGGTTGTTAGATGCAGATGAAGATACAAAACTAAGCTTAACAGTGCGAGGTACGTCAGCCAGCTCTGAAGACGTACCGGGCAAAGTTTACTTGCTGCGGTCGAAAAGCTTAGATGAACCTGCACGACATCAGTGCAGGGGCGGTTAAATAACCACTTTTTGGCATGGCCAGCAGATCCGGCGAGTCATCCCCAAAAGAACATCGCTGCCTCTACATCTGTAGAATCACATTTTCAGGCCGGAAAGGCCTCACCGCAAGTTCGTGTTCTGAAGTAGCTCTTGATATATTCGTGAACAATAACTAAAAAGTTCCAAAATGCTCCCGCAAGTAACGGGAGCTACACAATTGATTTAGTGCGGTGGGTTGGATTACTGCTAGCTACGGGAGACAAACCGACAGAAAGCGAAGTGCTCTGCGTATTGCCGGTCGAGACGATGGTAGCTGGTACAGGTCCAACCTATTCGGCCCCTGGCTGAGGATGCTCTCAAACTCTGGATCTCGTCTCCTTTTATACTACTCGTGACGTCACAGGTGCAGGCTCCAACCAATCATCGGTCGAGCAACAGCCAATCAGCACGTAGCTAATAATAACACAGTCGAATCATCCTTACCAGCCCCAGCAGGTCGCTAGGTGAGTCCTTGCTGTATTTAAGGTTATGTTTTAGTGTCAGGTACCAGCCAACATATTGTATATATCTCCACACATATTAATCTGGAAGAATACACAGAATTGTAATCATAACTGTCACAGGCCGCAAGTAAATTGACAAGGAGGGTTGGTCTTACCAATGACGAAACGTATTAATAATACATATTGTATATATCTCCACACATATTAATCCAGGACAGGTGGGCGTGTCCTACCATCCATATGAGGCTACATGTGCACTGATAAGGTGGATCTGTCCTATCATTCAATCAAGCTTGCAAGGAGGGGCAGGCTCTCCACACACATGATGTAAATATATGTGTATTGTACATTTGAAAAATTATGCTTATTGTAAGTGGCTGAGGTAGGTGGGGTTGCCCTGCCAGCCCTTCAAGCCACATCATGAAAAACGAGAGGTTCCTGCACCTCGATAAGGTGGGTCTGTCCTACCAGATCACGGATGTATATATGTATATTGTAAATTGTACATATACGACAGCAACCCTATCAGGCGCGTAGCTACAGGCTATTCATGGGGGGTGTTACGATCCTGGGTCCTCCCCCCGAAAATTATGAAAAGTAGATGCTCTGAGACGTCATTTCTAGCAATTTTAATGATAAAACAAACTTGGATTCTACCGAGATATTACATACTTTTTGGAGAAAATGTACCCCAGTTTTGGTAATTTGCTATACAAGTGTATTGAAATGAGTATTTCCAGAATTCTTTTCATAAATTTGATGGATTGGGAGTAATTTCTTGCATTCAGGTTGATAGAATGTTGGACTATCAATATGGTCAATTATAACTTTCTACAAAACATTCCCTGGTTTGAAAGTCTTGCCCGTTGCCATCACATCCCCACTAAACCTAACAGCTACATCACTTATATAATAATTGCAGAACGTTTGCATATTGCAGTATGCGTCTTTAGCTCCTTGACTATACATAGACACCGACAATGGCACCAAAATACACTGCACCATTGCGATGCATCATACCCTGAAAAGATCTACTAATTCCGTTCGCTCAACACGTTAAACGTTAAGTTTGTATTTGATAATTTGTAAAGTGTATATCTAAACCGCCATAGACAAAAGAATGCTTGCCAATGCTATACAGGCCTAGCTAAACTGCAATACTGGTATGCAATTCAAAAGTCAAATGCTTAAAGGTTTCAAAACTTCGGCATAAATATAACACATAAAGCAAAGTTGAACGTTAATCCACCTGACTCGAGCGAAAAGTCATTTATTCAAGCAAAACTTTATACAGTTTAATAATGGGCGCATTACCCACGCGTATATATGCTCTATTGGGCTATTCATAATTTGGTAATCTTTATCATAGGATAAAGTTAAGGCGTCGTGGTTTTCTTGCGAGGTGTGACAAGACGTCTTCAGCATTGACCTCAATGGTTCGATGTATGTTCATCAGCGCCAAGCCATTGAGGCGATCTTGACCAATGGTATTCCGAAGATAGGTTTTAAGTCGGCGAAGTGTAGAGAAAGACCTGCAAACAGCAAGATATTTAATTAGTTAAAACAACAGCTACGACCACCCACCATCACCACCCACAATCTACCACCACCACCAACAACAACAACACCTCCACGAGCCCCACCAGCAGCACAGCAGCATGGCCACCACCACAACCACCACCGCTGCTGCTGCTACTGCCCCGACCTCGCTGACAACGTTCCTTTTTGCTGCTGCTTGAGAGATGGATTTAGTGCTATAATACCATTAATATAACTCAACGTGATAGTTACATTCACCAAAATAGCTGCTGCTGCTTATGCTGCTGGTATAACTACTACTGCTACTGCTGCTACTACTACTACTACTACTACTACTACTACTACTACTACTACTACTACTACTACTACTACTGCTGCTGCTGCTGCTGCTGCTGCTACTACTACTGCTACTACTACTACTACTACTACTACTACTACTACTGCTGCTGCTGCTGCTGCTGCTGCTGCTGCTGCTGCTGCTGCTGCTGCTGCTGCTGCTCTTACTGCTACTGCTACTACTGCTGCTGCTACTACTACTACTACTACTACTACTACTACTACTACTACTACTACTACTACTGTTATAATATCCATTCGTACAGCGCAACACAATTCATACCTTTCACTTGAACTGGTTGTCACAGGCAACGTTGCCATGATCTTAATTAGTTTCCGTACAGCTGGGAACATGTCAACGTTACACTTAGCTAGAGCATCTAGAGCATTCGCTGGAGGATCCAGCAGTGTTAGGTCATTACAATTCAAGTCAAAGGCATATTTCTCAAGGAGTTCCTTAATCTGTGCTTGCTGAGCCATTGAAGGTTTCGACGCGCCTCCATCTGGGATAAGACACATAAACCTGCTGAGAAGCTGTTTGTGAGCTAGTAGTCTGTCCTGGAGCTGGCTTAGAAAATGATCTAGGAATGGCACAAATACAGCGATGCGGAAGTATTCTTCAGGATCAGCTGTTTGAACATTACATCGCTTAGTTTGTCTTTTAGCAGTACGTGGGACAAGTATAGTAATGCCAAGCTCTTCACATATCTTCTCAGCTTTAACATAAAGATAATTAAACACTTTTGTTGAGTCGGCTCTCATAGCCTTGATGGAGTCCTCAACATCTGTTGCAAAGTTAACTGCTGCAGCCAAGTCCGAGTTCTCCTTCTACATGAATCTGGAAAGCGGAAAGGCTAATAGAGAACACCTTTGCAACAACATTCGTAGTGATAATGAATTCAAACTGTTTAATGGCGCACAATAGTTGATTAGCATTTGTGGCAGAGTCTCTGTCTTGCCATTCACTAATAGTATTTAGCGACTCAATTACAGCGGGAAACAATCCATCGCGTTGGACACATTTGCTTTAGGTGTTTTCACCTGGCATCTGGTAAATTGTCCTCAACAGCGTTAGCAAGGACAGCTTGTCGTTTTGGTGTGTTGAGAAAGTTATATATACTACTGATAGTGCCCATACTGTTCCGTACTGATACCTCAGTACACGCATCTGACACAGCAAGGTTTAAACTATGTGCTCCGCAATGAACAATGGGCAAGTGGAAACTGTCTCACAATGTGTGCTTGTACACCGTTGAATCGTCACTCATGGAAGCTGCGCCATCATAACCTTGTCCACGCATATAATCTAAATTTACACCGAAGTTTCGCAGACTATCTATGATCACTTGAGCGAGGTTCTGGCCAGTGACATCATAAACAGGTACAAACTGAATGAAGTCTTCTCGAATCTGATGTCCCGATTCATCTATGTGGCGTGCGCATAGTGAAAACGGGCTCAATTCCCGAAATGTCAGCTGTTTCATCAGCGAGTATTGAAATGCATTTTGCAGCATTGATGTTATTTACTAGCTTATCACGGATCAAGAGATTGCAACAATCTACTATTTCATTTTGAATTTGAGGACTAATGTAGGAGGCATATGCTGAAAATGATGAGCATGTTTGTAGGTGTTTGCTAAGGACCTGATCACCGCCGTTTGCACGATACCGTAGCAAAGCTCTAAAGTTGCCCTCATTAGCAGATGTTACTGCACAATTCAGTCTCAGAGGTCCGGAATCCCTATGGCCACGAAGTGACAATCCCTGCCGGCCACAAAGAATAATAGTATCAATAACTGGTATAACTTTGAGACAATTTTCACGAATTATGGTTTTGGACGCACTATCTATTTGGATGTCAATTGAATCAACTTTACGACCAGCAACAGACTGAAGGTTTCCAGCACTCGCAATGCACTCCTTGTGATAAGTGGTCTTCTCGTGATCGTTAAACACCTCAACAGCCTTTGTCCAGTTAGAAAAAGATATCCTCACAAGCTTTCCCAGAGACTGACTTCCAATACCCGCTCCTTCTGGCGCGAATAGTGCACAGTACTTACAAAATGCACGACTCCGAACCTGACTGTATAAGAGCCACTTCCACCGATGCAGCCACTGGTGCTGGAATCGTAGATTACGCTTGCCTCGGGAAGAAAATATATAGTCTGCGTCAGGAACACACGCATTACAAAGGAGGTCCAAGCGCTTCTCCATGGTTAACTGTTAAGAAAATAAAAATCTATTCTATTTACTTCCGACTAGTCAATAACCATTACATGTGCATTATTATCATTTATAGACCAAAGTAAAGTACGTATATAACCGATGCGTCTGTTTGTTTGTTTGTTTGTTTGTTGGTTGGTTGGTTGGTTGGTTGGTTGGTTGGTCTTGAACTGTACGAGATAAATGTATTAGGTGATCTGCCTCTTGTTCTATAATGACGAGGCTGTCATTCAAACCAAGGATTTTAAATTGTTACTAGACATCTGAATTCTGAAGAAAATGTATGATTAAGATTAGGATCGAATACTGGATGTGTGGGTTTTTGGAAAGCACAATGGCATGTGATGCTCACCTGGACCATTATCATTTACATTGAATTAATGAGTAGCATTTTAAAGGGACACTGTGACTAGCTGTACAGACGCCGGAGGATGGACAGACACCCGCCAGTCGCCATGCCATACACTTCATTGGACATTCTGGTCAGATGAGCAAACAATATGGAATACAGTAATAAATTAGAACCTCTCACTCAAAGCTGGGGCCAGAATCAGATGAATGACCAGATTAGCAAGATATTCTAATATTAGAAGGCATTCAGAGATTGCGTACATCCGCCACACACGATTACCTCCTAATAATTGATCTGTATAAAGGTCATCAGCCCAGCGACCTGAACCAATTTCCAGCATATTTTATTAAGCATTTAATAATAAAACCGGCCTCCTTAGTGGTCTAGAGGAATGTCCATTCGCAGACAGAGAAAAGACTCATTTTGGAGATTTACAATTGGAATAACTGCTCCGATATCCACGTCAGTCATAGCTGGTCCGATATCCACGCCAGTCATTCCAGTGGTAAATCTTAAAAAGATAGTCTTCTCTTGGCCTGCAAATAGACATTCAAAAAGCAAATATTTTGATTTTCAGGAACAAATTTAGTCACAAAAGGGTTAAACTGTTTAATCCATTACGTCACAGAATCTCAATTTTAAAATCGTTATATACAATTAGACGAGCTATGTTAATTTGAAATTAATTTAACT